>WHPX01001214.1:0-391757 GCA_011057435.1 Actinia equina
ACCTAAATTAAAACCAATATAAGTTTGTCTGACTTTTTTTTTGTCATCTGAATCAGTGCATCCACAAAGAAAAGAGAAGAAGAAGAAGAAAACCAGTGATCATGTCGAACAGGTTTGTTACGATTCTATTTTGAATTTTGAAGAAAATATTGAAAACTTATGAATTTTTTTTATTAAATTTAACCCTTCCCCCGTCCACCCCCCCCCCCCCTATAAAAGACAAAAAACAACAAAAAACAACAAAGAATTATTGAGAATACTTACTGCATTGTCTCTCATCAGAACCGTTCTTGCAATCATTCTCTCCATCACAAACCCAGCTCTTATGATGCACTCTCCTGTGTCACACTGATGCTCAGTTTTCTTGCAATAGTTAGAACCATGTGGACAACCAATCTCGTCTGAGTTCTCAGTACAATCATTATCCCCATCGCATCTCCAGTCTCTCAGGATGCAGTGTTTGTTAGCGCATGTAAATTCATTTGCTCTACAGTTATGTGGAGCTGTGAAAAAATTAATCATCAAACATGAATGATTAAGCAATTTCAATAGCAAACAATTAAGCTAGAAGTTGAAATGGGCTAAATATCATGTTGCTTGCAACTGTTGGGGTCCCAAGCTGATATTTTTAACTGATTAACCTAAGAAAACCCTATATCAAGAGGATCTAACAAACTCTACTCATGCATCATACTAGAGTGCACTAATGCTATGCTACCCTTGATTCATAAGGGCACATGTGTATGTTTAACTACTTTATAGAAACAATATCTATTACTTACGACAATGTAGTTCATCAGATCCATCACCACAGTCATTATCTTGATCACAGACCCAACTCCTGGAGATACACTTCTGTTGTTGCAAGTAAACTCATTACTAGGGCACGTCTTGTTGCTAAAGAGATGTTCCCTACAGGTGAGCCATCAAGATGAGCAGAAAAAATACCAAGCACCAGTTAAAGAAGAGGTTTAGTTTTATTGTTAAAGAATTTAAAGATTTTATGAGCACTAATGAGACTTTGAATAAATATTTTCACGCTTTTAAATCCTGTTCTCGACCAATTCTTAATAAATTAATTTTATTAAGCTGTAGACTTTAAACCCACAACATTTGTTTATAGTTCTTTTTAAACAACCAAACTACTCATTAAACCCCCTCTGCTTCTCCTTTTTCACTCATTCTTCAATACCACAGTAATATTTCTAATGGTCATTTACAACCAAAACCACCCAAAAATATTTATTATTCAAAATTAATGTTAAATTTTAAAACTATTTTTAGGAAAGCAGTTAAATTTCGAGAAGTTGAAAGAATGAGCCAGGAATTTAAAGAATACAGTGTACATACTTGTCTTAAGGTAATTAAGGAGTCTTTATAAACTTAAATTTAAAAAGATTTTTTTACGTAAATATTTTGAATGAAAAGCAATAAAGAAAGTTGAAGATCACTCGAAAATGAATTTCTTTTTTTAGATGAAAATTATTTAAATATTTAAAAAAAATTATTCAAAGATATTGGCTTGAGTTTTTAATAAGAAAATTTAGCGAAGAAGAATGAAGGGAGAGAAATGATACCTACCACAATTTTGTTCATCGCTGTTATCACCACAGTCATCTTCATGGTCGCATATCCATCTCTTAGTTACGCATATTCCATTTCCACATGTCATTCATCACTAGAACATGTTCGAACAGCTGAAATAGACACAACACATACAGAACAAAAACATTGGTTAGCATACCCTAGAACATCACACATTACAATTATTATAGACGGGGTTCATCATGATGCTGGATTTCAATCAGATGATAAAAGTCTTTGAATTTAGATGTCTATTCCAAATGTTACGACAATGAAAAATTCTATAAACTGTTTTCTTAAGGTTGCATGCGCATCCAACTCGACAGGCCACAAAACTGAAAAAATAGGCGGTCATAAACCGTACGTGTCTACTGCCAATTTAGAAACGGACATTTGCATTTGCAAATGTCGGTATTTCCGAATTGTAACCGATGTAGGGATGATGCATTTTTAAAAGCAGGATTGTCATCATGGACTGTCTTCGTTCTTCGCTGCTCGAGACTTCAAGTAAGTAAAGTGCTTTTGTAAAATCTATCAATATCATTTATCACAGCTTTCATGTAGTATTACTATACAATAAGATGAAAGATTTTGTAAGTGTTATTCCAATTTTGGGCTATGTTTTTGCCGAAAACAAAGCTGCCTGACTTCAAACAGGGCTTCAGACAATGAACTTTCTCAACCAATTATAAATTCTTATCAAAAAATTTTTTTTCATAGCAATGGATGATAATACTCGCATTCTGGTATCGTGGCCTGTCAAAATCCTTAAATTTGGATGCACACGCAATCTTGAGAAAATGGTCTATTGCCATTTAGCTGATGAACATTCCACATTAGAGGGGGAATGAGGTCAATAAAGAAGAAGCATTATTGGTCTAGACGAATTTAGATCCATGTACAATATAGACCATGAGAAATGACCCAACAACAACCTAAGATATATAGCCATCCTATCAAAATAAAAGTGATGCAATGGTTTGTTTGATCAAATATTCATATTCACCAGAAATCAATTGTTACTAAATGGTTAGCCACTAAATGGTTAGTGTCAACAGCAGACTAATATGCACTCAAAATACTGGTTTATAATGACATTCAATTTAAGAAGTATTGGTCCAAATATGTAGACATTGAGTATGATTGTGTTAAGGTTACTGGAGACCTTCAGGGGTATGTTTCACTTAAAGTCTCTCTACACATCATGTTTAACAAAACCCCCTAATACTATATATATATATATATAACACGGGCACATTCCGTAGAGGTAAATTAATGGAAATAGCATTAGCGCGTATAGCTAAAAAAAACCTCACTACGTGAATAAGCAAAACTTAATCTACCAAAGGTTGTGAGTGTTTTGTTTTTTATGCGGTGAAACATTAACCGGCTTTGAAATTTTCCGACGTTCCAACTTAAAAATTCAATAACTTTTAAATGAAGCAAAATATCAAAAATCACTCACACCCTTTCGTAGTTTATCATTTAAAGTCTTGCGAAGAGAGAGTCTTAAACGAAATATACCCCTGAAGGTCTCAGTAACCTTAAAGAGTTTAAATCCTAAGTACATATCAAGTTTTAAGCACTACATTTTATTTAATAATTATCTTATTATAATCTACAATTAAACATGTTTTTATTTTGGTTTACACATTTGGTCATAACAAAATGAAACAGGAATTTGAAGCACAGCTACTTAACTTGACATCTAAATTTAAATTTAATTAACTTCCAGCACCTTGCAAGCTTCGATGCAAGCTTCGATCCTAATCCTAAAACAGCGTACTTGAATAATAAAGCCCCATTTTAAGGCCTCATATTCATATCTTTGTTAGTATCTGGAAAATTCATATTTCTATTTCAATGGATATGGTGTCAAACACTTTAGTATTTTTTATCATGTAAATTTTAGAGAAACCAGCTGATTAAACTGGACAACAGCTGTTAAATGGCTGATTGACAAATCAAGAATATATACAACATCTGCTTTGACATTGGTGCTATCAAATACAATATTTGCCAAAAACAATAAATTAACATATAGAAAACACTAAAAAAAAAAAGAAAAAAAGAAAAAAGAAAAAAAAAAAAGAAAAATGAATAAAAAGACATTTCAGATGTTAGCCCTTTGTCAGAGTTCTGTAAGAGAAACATTTGAAACAGAAGTATAGCTTTAGACCTTTTACACAGTGTTGTATTTTCCTTCTTATTGATTTACTAGAAATATAGAGAAACTTTAAAGATTGAAACATACTGGTTAACCATTAATTAGAGAAATACCTACCACATTTACTTCTTGACTCATCACTCCCATCAGGGCAGTCATCATCATGATCACAAACCCATCGGCTGGGAATACAATGGCCTTGGGTACATTTGAACTGAGTGTCTGGATTACATGTTATGGCAGCTGAAAAAGGAATAAAGAAAATCAATTTTTTAGCTTCTGACTTGATTATAACATGATTTATATGGCTTTCAGTTCTTTACACCATTTCTTAATGAATGAAAGTGAACTAAACTCTTTGATTAAACGTTAAGAAACAGGACAGCCATGAGGAACTAAATAATTTAGTGTAGAATATTGAGCTATATAACTACTATATCTATTGTATTTAATAGACTGTTTTGGTTGAAGGTTGTGCGAGCGTATCCAACTTAACGTTCCAAAAAAAACCCAGAAAAATGCAAATTCAGTAAAATTAAAAAGCCATTTTTATATTCAAAGCTTGAGTACTATTATCGTGGCCCGTCAAGTTTTTTCAATTTGGATCTGCATGCAACCAAAATGAATTTGGTTGAGTACTCTTAAACAATCTTTTTTTTAAACATTGCCAAGTTTTGCAAGGAATAAATACTGAGTAGCTACTCCTGCATTTTGCTTTTTTTAAACTTCTATAGATTCCAAACTAGTCAAGATATTGCTTTCATACTTGTAGATAAAGGGCGTATTTAAGATCCTCTTTTTATTTTATTTTTTTGTTTGCATGTGTGCAGCCTGAAGTTTGATTCATGGTAATGAGTTAACTCATAAACAGGAACTTGTCTATGATATCCTTATCTTAAGCTAAACATAAACATCTTAGTCGGAAAGTGCTGGGTATCAAATGAATGAAAAAGGTTTAAATAAAAAAGTGCAACATTTTCCCTTTCTATTAGATAATCCTTCTAATGCATAACAATACTTATGCTAATAATAATATTCCAAAGTAAAGACATCAGATGTTAACAATGAATTAACATTGTTATTACTTATATGTAAGCTTTGAATGTAAACAAAAGATTATCATGGGGAAAAATTAGAACTATGTTTTATGATGTAGTCACAGAAATACCTCCTACAGAATTGCCTTCTCATAGTATTCCACATAGACACTAACTTTATATCTTTAAAGATATTGTTTAAATATAAAAATAACTTTTAATGAATGCTATAATTCTGATGCATTCAAGACTTCTGAAGTTAAATTAACCTTATCAATTTCTAAAGTTAGCTTTTGGGAGGAAAATGACTAATAAAATAACTTGACAGCAGTGAAGCAGAACAAAGATAACAGAAAAAATAGAAGTAAATTATTGAAGTAAGGTAACCTCTATCCGATACAAAAATCTGAGTTTAATCCCACTTTTATGAGTACACACTGCTTTGAATATAAAACTAATAGATTGAATTTGTTTGACAAAAAAAAAACATTAAAAAAAACAAAGCAATCATAGAAACCAATGACTGAGGAGTAAAATGAGTGTATTATTATAATATTATAGGATATTTGGAATAGCATTTTCGAATGAAGTATATGCATTGCCAGAGGGTCTAACTATGGCAGTTTGCAATCAATTAATTCTGGATAATTTACTATTCCCTTAGAAGGACAATATTGATATTATCTAGAAAACTAATATAGTATAATCCTCATTTTTACATAAGATTATAGATTTTATTCATGTTAATAGCTTTATGCTATTGCATTTTAAAACATTCTTTAAGGCAAGATGACAAGACTATGTGGGAAGCTCTTCTACTCTTCTGGTTTATTGCTATGGACATGAAAATATCTCTTTTGTATACTTCAGTACATGTATGTTATTATGTGGTAGATTGATAACCACTGGTTTCAATATTTGTCAATCGATAGAACAAGGCTTAAAATCAAAGTAAGAAGAGCAGTCATAATTCAAAGCCAACATAAAAAAATTTCCAAACGCCCACAGGTCTATACAAACACTTAGAGATTCCAGACATTATCATATATGACTGAAACCTTGATTAAATGCTAATGAAAATAGGTTAAACACTTAAACCACAAACTAAAAAATATAACCAATGTTGAGAAGCGTAATCATAAACAACAGCAAAAATTATAATTTCAAAAATAAAAAACTTCTAAGGTATGATTATAAACCAATGTACTTTTGGGTTAACATAAGTTTGGATCATGTTGACAACAACTTCGGAAAATAGGAAACAACTGACTATGTGTTTTGCACATAAAATTTGTATAGGTAATGCTCTAGCATAGAGTAAACTTTCGAATTGTAGAAATACTTTAATTTCTGTAGAATATCATTTTATCAGTTGTCATAATTAGCATACATATAAATCCTGGAATGGATAAAAACTGATGATCGAAAATCAGATGAGAAAAGATGGAAACTCATTGAAAAAGAGGAGTCTACCATATGTTTGACTCAATTCTTGGAAATGAAACGTGTCGGTAGCTGCTCTACCGTGACTCCTTAGCTAGGGGTGGTCAAATCTTTTGTCGGTCAGTCCATCTAGCGAAAGAACCCATTGGATGGTACTCATTCGTGAAATAATCAAGTTCTTTGATGGTTAAAGAACCAATCGAATGTTGAACTAGTCGAGGCACCGAGCGCTGTCTAGTATGCTAATTACCAACTACCACAACAAACACCAGCACACCTCAACACAAAAATACAAAATACGTTAAATTCTCCTACTAAATCAATTTTAAACCAGAATTTTTCAAAATTACATCAAAATAACCACAACACATAGAGGTTTTAGTGATATTTTCTTAAAAAATACTTTTGACTTAAATGAATATTCTATTGTATAAAAAAGCGTTATGTCTAGTCAGCCATCATATGATGAACGAATTTACTAAAGATTTTAAATTATATAATAAAGGAAACAATGATTCAAAGTCTCTTTGACTATGTAATATTTGAAAGAAGTTAGAAAAACGATTATGTTATATTCGGTAAAGACGATATTTCAGACGCTACTGAGCGAGGGAGTGAAATACGAATGGCGCTCTCCATTTTTCTAGGGGGAACGCCACTCGAAATCTCTCTTTCAAAAAAGGTACGTTTATCATCGTTAATTTTGTCTAAAAGCAAGAAAATCCATCGAATAAGTTAAATATTACTTGTTAGAATACATAAATAGTTAAAAAATTCAAAAAAAAGTGTGTTTTTCATAGTAGTATGAGGAGCAGGATGGAAGTATTGATTGTAATATGAAACAACAACAAAACACTAGCGCTTGGGAAGCAAGGGATAAAGGCCGGTTTACTTTACCATAAACCACCGTATTTCTATAAAGACCGTGTTTTAACGAAAAAAGTTTATCCTATATATAATACTTACGGCAACTGAGTTCGTCTGAGCCATCTACACAGTCTGGTTCTCCGTCACATCGCCAGTTTTTAGGGATACAAGATAAGTTCTTGCACTTAAACTCATTGGCTTTACACTTGAATTCGGTCGCTAGAGAAGGAAAGAATACACTTAGTACTCCACACAACACAGGGCAAAAGGCGTATAAAAACATAGCATTTCTAAGGATGTTTTAAGGAAAGCACAGGAGCTTCGTTCTGATGTGTGAAGAGAAGAACGAAAAGCAAGCTCCCTACAATAAACAATCACATGCCGTGAATGAAACATGACGGCCAAAACATACTCGTACGACATCGTCGCCATTTACCAAAATTTACGCGCACAAAAACCAACTCTTTTAATTCCAAAATAGCCCAAAAACATCACTGTATACAAGTAAAACACCTCATTTATTAGTATGAAAATATATCAGAGCAATAACGATGAATGAAGACAAGATAACTGGGAGAGAAGGAACTAAAACACGGAACCCACGCTACTACGTAGTCCGATATATACCTTTTGTGTGAACCATCAAACTGGTAGCGACAAACACCCATATTTTCCACCTTTCTTCTCGTAACCCTCGCATCTCTGTCTTCCTCCTCGAGATCCAAGAAATCCTAGGTAAAATAAGAGCAAAACCACTACATTTAGCAGTATATACTTGACCGAATCAGAGTCTATACTCTTATTGATTTACGATTTGTTGTTTTGGCCATACAAGATGGCGCGAAAACATTACAACGACATACCATTACCGAACACCCGAAACTAATACGACATTTGTCCGAAGCCAAATACCTGTTAGACCCTCCAATCATAAGAAAGGGTTTTGAATATATGAATAAGTTAATGTGATCTAAATTCTCGTCATTCCTTCGCAATCCCTCGGGAATTTCGTATCGTTATCGGCTATTCTACGGTAATTCAAATTTCGTGAAATTAACACTTGTAAACAAACTTATATATTCATGAAAGCTTTTACGAGAAATTCCAAAGCTTTTTCGGTTTTATTAAGATCTTAACATGAAAAACTAATAAAAGATAATAGCCTAGCTTAATAATAAGAAAAACAGGTAAAAATATCCCCAAAGCGGAGAAAAAAATTCACGTTAATTCATACTGCGTTGAGGTCAAGAAGGTTCTGCATAGTTTTACTAAGCATAAATATGTGTCTTAAAAAGTATTAAAGATACACTCTACACTCACATATCGTTATTCAGTTACCTTAACGTGATGCGTATTTATATATGGCCTTACGTCTTTTAATACCAATATCCAAAATAAAAAAAAACTATGAGTCAGCAATAATGTTCAATATGAGTTTGCATACCAAAACTATTTAGCAAATATGTGAAACGCATGTGACCTATGTTGTGAATATTATTGGAATATTACATCAACTAAAACAAAGGCGCTAGGGAGTTGAAAGTGCTAAACTGTTAGTGACGGGGATTATGGGGATAAGTTGAAGCATGAAACTAATCTGGTGAACTGAGATCCTCCTACATCCTCGTCTTTAATTGGTGATCGATGGAAGTGACTGATCAATGTAAGTCAAAGCAGAAAACAAATACGTGACCTTTTAGAACAATGGCCATGAACGTGACGTTTCAATGTCTTATCATTCAATAAAAATATTAAAAAATAACATTTGACTCTGCAAAAATAAATACAGCCAGTAGCCGATTTCACGTGCCAAAGGTTAATCGTATCCAACATTGTTCAATGAAACAATGTTATAAAGACCAGCCCTTGACAAACATGCAGAAACATTGCATATTTGTAAAAAGTTTTATTATCAATATTAATTCGATTATTTTTCATTTATTTGGTCAAGTTTTGAAATGCACTTGTCCATTTATTCATTCATTTGGTCCTTCATTCAATTTTTCATTCATTGACTTTTTTTTCATTCATTCATTGCTTCATTCATTCATTGCTTCATTCATTCATTGCTTCATTCATTCATTGCTTCATTCATTCATTGCTTCATTCTTTCTTTTGTTAATCCATTCATCTGTTAATTCATTCAATTGTTAATTCATTCATTAATTCATTTGTTTATTTATTTATTCATTTGTCCATTTTCCCCTTCATTCATTCATTCCTATTTTTCTTATCAAAATTAATATTTTTATCACATCTAATTTGACTTCTTTGACTTCTTCCTAATCCGTTTAGCTTATTAAGTTTGAAACATTTTTAAACAGAGCACTGATGGACAAAGGGGGTGGGGTAAAGTGTGCACTTTCAGCTCCCTACAAGACCACCTTATATCTCATACTTTAAAATTTTCTTAATTAGTAAGCTAGGCCTTGCTAGAGGTATCATCGATATAGGAATAACAGGCAATTCAGTTTTAAAATATAAGGGATAACTGACAAAATATTCCTCAGGATAAAGGCTTTCAGAATATTTTGGAGTAGTTGGTCATAAAACTGTCATAAATTTATTATAAGTTTGCTGTGATTGAACAGAGGCTTTGTACCATCACGTGCCGGAACCCATATATGATACAGCTTGGACTGCCTGTGGTTTGATGGCAGAACAATAAAATCACTTTGCTCTCAGGAATGGATGTCTTTTTATGGAAAAAGACTGTATTGTTCCTGCCATCTAACATGATGGTGCAAAGCTTCTATACAAGGAACAGAAAGTATTAATTTTATAGAAAAGAAAAAGTAGCTGGCAGTTAACTTTGAAGCAATTGCCAGAGCTCTGGTAAGTAAAAAAGTAATTGAAAATAAGCTTTAAGGGATAATGGTCTCTGTACTTTTAGGCATATGGGATAATCAACCAAGAATAATCAAGACGATTGATGAAAATCCACTCCTCACCACCCCTAACAGGTACTCATTAGTATCAAGTTTTGATTCAACTTTGCTAAACCATGAGTTGTAGCATATTTGCTACAAGTCTTTCTTATCTGAACAGGATGTAGATCATTAATCAGAAAGTTACCAAATCAGAAATAGAGAATAAAAAAGTAATCAATAAATTAATAATTTTACTAAATAATACAATAATTCGTATTTGAATCAAAATTAAGAAAATGAATGAAAAAAAAAAACACTTACATTAATATCATAGGATTTTGTAAGTTTTCTGATATTGATGTGGTCAGAAAGTTTCAGAGAATATATTAAGAGATCAAGAAATAATAAATCTTTATTCTATAACTACCAATTACTAGCAATTACGATACCCAACTTACCCTCTTCCTGCTATATTTTTTTATAATACTCTTGGTTTCCTTGAACACGACCTTTCACGACCGTCACAAACGCTGAAAAGGAAATAGTGGTTTTTGGAAACGAAAGTAATGAGAAAGAATTGTTCAAAAAAATGATTGATCAGTACGTCCGGTGAAGTGAATTACGCTAGATCATGTTTTATATACTCATTTGAAAATTGCATGCTCGTTATTTCGCAAACGTAGTAGTAAATGTTAACTAATGTCCACTGCTCGATTGTTTATATAATTTCCAAATATAAAATCAGGGATGTGTTATCAAAAATAGGGGCAAAAATAGCGTAGTTATCTTTAATTTGAAATTTTATTTAAAAGAATAATCACTCTGATAAGCGGTTATGGAGTAATAAGTTTAAGCTGTGTGTAACCTATTTCTGCATTTCAAAAACTATTTCTTCGCGTGAAAGATCAAAATAAAAATGTTTCAGTAAGGGGATCTGCTATGCTCTCGTCAGATAAATCAGTATATTAGGTTATACTGACAGAAAAAAAAACTTTAAATGAGGGATGTCAATTTCAAGTCATCAGAAGGGAAAGCCCGCTTAGCTATGTGTAACGCAAGGATTTGCACATCTTTGTTTCTCTGCGTCCCTCGAAACGCTGTTTTCATCACCTCAAGATTTTGAAAACAACAAAAGAATCGACATAAGGTCAAATGGTTATCGAGGACTTACCAAAACAACAGCTAGGTTGTCGACTTGATTGCGTGTATAAGCGGATAGCAGTCAGAGTATCTGTGGGTCATTGAAGTTTATTCTCTTTGAATTTTCACATGATTCCAAGCAATATTAACTGAGTTCAGTGCCTTCCAAATGCATTCAAAAGAAAGAACTTCGGATATTTTCTTTACCCTTGCTGTCGGTGTAATATCAGCAGAGTTTCTAGCCTTAACAAAAAATTCTCTCGATCTTCAACTGACCATGTGCCGACAACGTTAATTATGTGCATATATAATGAGATAAACTTAAATTTCAAGAAAGCAATATTATTATATTTTTATTGAAGACAGTTGTACTGGCTAAAAATTCAGTTTGTCCGTTCTTGTGATTTTTAAATTTTCTTTAATATTTCTTTCGCTTTTATACTTGAAATGAAATTTGCAAAACAAACTGGAGAGAAATTTGTAAAAGTTGATAATTGTCTAGTTAGTAGGGACATGAGTTTATACGAGTGATGAAAGAACGCCAAAAACTAGAGTAATTTCCAACGAAGTAGTAAAACAGAGAAGCTATTAACAAAACAATATCTGAACTTTATTTACTTACCATTTATAGCGAGATTAAAGCCATAAATAAGTAGCTTTTATCCAAACTAAAAGCATAATCGTGGTAGTTGTGGTCTGTCTCGGAGTAAACGTACGTGATATCATTTAACTCAAAACGTTGACCGGTAGCTATACTAGCCCTATATCGCCTGGAGGGCGCCAAAATTTATCTCTATAACAGCAAAATAATGAAAAAAGAATAATGAAAAACTGACTTTAGTAGTCAAAATAGTGCTAGGTTTAATTTTGACTAGCACTTTGAGGGCATAGAGCCTTTTTACGCAATACCTGCTGACGTCATAGGCCCTAACCCCGGACATATCGGTCACACATACATACATGTTAGTACAGCTTGGGATTGCCTACGCGCGCGTAACCATTTTGTAAAATGCTTCGTAACTTTATGAAAGTGAAATTACTATGACAACCAAAATTCTCGCAACTTTTTTCAGTGAATTTACTACTAGCGGCGATGAAACAGTCCTCTGAAAACCATTTCCAAATTATAATAATAAAAACATGAAAAATAACAATTAAAACTGTGAAAGAAATTAACTAACTAGGGAAAATTTTCAGTTCGAAGCTAATGCAACTGAACTTGAAACAGACGCATTTATTCAAAAGAATAAAATAATGAATAATAATATAATTATTATTGCAGTCGTTATTATTTTTATCATCATTATTATTATTATTATTATTATTATTATTGTTATTGTTATTATTATTATTATTATTTTGTCGAATATCCGGTCACGATTTTTAAAACTATATAGTAAAAAAGGGGCACTTGCGTGTTAATTCATAAGAACTGTCACTCATCAATGTCCTTTTTTTTGAAGAGAAAGCGTGAAAAATAATAAGAATCAAATGCGTGGGAAGTTAAATGTTGAATAGAAAATAGAAAAGGGGATAATAGAATCTTGAAATATTCTTAAGAAAATTCTTATGATTGATTCGAAACTTTGGAATAGTTGTATTAATATCCTAAGGGAAACGAGACGAATTCAAAAGGGAAAATAGTTAGAAAATAAGACGAGAAAAACACGAGAAAATTATGATCATATTCTCTTGTTATGATTGATTCGAAACTTTGGAATAGTTGTATTAATATCCTAAGGGAAACGAGACGAATTCAAAAGGAGGGGAAATAGTTAGAAAAGAAGACGAGAAAAACACGAGAAAATTATGATCATATTCTCTTGTTATGATTGATTCGAAACTTTGGACAGTTGTATTAATATCCTAAGGGAAACGAGACGAATTCAAAAGGGAAAATAGTTAGAAAATAAGACGAGAAAAACACGAGAAAATTATGATCATATTCTCTTGTTATGATCGATTCGAAACTTTGGACAGTTGTATTAATATCCTAAGGGAAACGAGACGAATTCAAAAGGGAAAATAGTTAGAAAATAAGACGAGAAAAACACGAGAAAATTATGATCATATTCTCTTGTTATGATTGATTCGAAACTTTGGAATAGTTGTATTAATATCCTAAGGGAAACGAGACGAATTCAAAAGGGAAAACAGAAAATAAGACGGAAAGTGAATCATAGTGTTGTGAGAAAATGGAAATGAGCGGTACTTCCTGTGAATATCGTCGTACGTGGAACGATCGACTTCCGCCCACTATTTGTCACTTTTTACTCGAGTTTTCTCTCCAGATCATCCAAAAACATACGAGAAATAAACGATCAAAATACTGAAATTAACAGCTTGAAAAATGCACTTTGGGTAATATTCAGAGGTTTTTCACCAGATCAAATTTCTCTCAAATTTAGATCAATTGTACTATATAACTTTGCAGACACAACACGCCTTCTGAGAGGAGGATTTCCTCGAGGCGGAGGAGGGAGAAAATTGTCTTAAACATGTACTGATTGACGAGGGGAACAGAAAGAAGTGACGGACTACGAGAAAGGAATGAACTTAACCAAAAACCGGAGGTAAGGCAAGAGACAGAAAAGGGGAGATTGGAGCGCTGCAACGCAAGGTTTGAAAGGAGAGAGCGACAGAAAAGAGGAGGCTGCAGAAAAGGGAAGAGGGGCGGAAAAAAGGAGTGGTAAAAAGGGGAGGAGAGAAGAGGGAGAAACGCGGCGACACAAGGGGAGTAGAAATAAAAGGGGAGAAATGACAGAAAATGGAGGCAGAGAACGGGAGGAACGCTAGCGGTGGCGTAAAATGAAACACGAGAAACAGAAAAGGGTAGATTTTTATTGGCAGCAATCCAATGCAAATATGTTTATACGGAGCCAATAAAATACGTTGTCGTTGAAGAGCAACAAAAAGAGAGCAATAGAAAGGTGAAAAGGGACAGGAAAAGGAAAAGCGGCGAAACTAAATGAATGCGCTACAAATGTTTAAGAGTGACAGAAAAGGGAAGAAGAGAGAACACTGGGACAGGAAAAAAGAAGAGAGAATATTATAGAACAAATGAAAGGTGTCTATGGAAAGGAGACGGTATTGAACTATTTAAAGGAAGAGGACAATGGAAGGTATGCACATATTTCTGTGCATGAGACTGAAGGAATTTCAAATCAGTCCAAGTTGTTGTTTAAAGAAAGTAAAGGCTGTTTTTCCATCTCCTATTCACCCCGCGGGCGAGATGGTCTCAAATGATACTAGGAATCGAGTTACCAACATTTATTAATGCATCTAAGAGTACACTACAATCAATCTTCTATTTCATTATGATACCTACTATATACTGAAAACATGAATATTAAATGAAAAAAAAAAAAAGTTACATCTACAGTGGCACAAGCCTGACACAGATAGATATGCTATACAAGGATTTTAATATACAAGTGCAAGAGAATAGGCATTATTAAAGTCCGTACTGTTTTTTTCTCTTCAAGTTTCATTTGGCTTGACTTTGAATTAATCACAACAACAAAAAAGCGACTGGTAGTAATTCTCAAAGTAGAATAACCTTAGAATACCACATTATAAGCAAAATTATAAAAGAGAAAAACAAATTCAATCCACGACGCAATCCTGCATAGCTCGGTGTTAGAGATTCTCAAAATAATATCAAAGTCTATGTACTCGTTACCTGATCGCGCAACCCAGACACATCCGGACAATTCTACCGTGATTGGCGCCAAATCTAACCTGTTAAAGAGTGATTGACCGTGAAACAGTTTCTCAGTAGTATAGATAGTGTCGGTTTTGAAAACCAAAACATTAAAATTAATTTGAATTCGAAACTTGTTTGCATCTTTATATTTGACCATCTAGTTAGATTTGAATAAAACATTTGCTAATTGGTCTACTATTTCACGGTCTGAGGAAAATCAATACCTTATGCGTCATTTTGGAAAGAAGAGTGAGAATTAAATAAAAGCTTCTTTGTCATTTTTCAGGCCACCAGTCAAGATTTTATACCAGTTTTACTGCATTTCCTGCTAACGGAACATGGAACGGAATGTCTTAAAGTGCAGAGTACAACCGGTCATTGGGTCACGTGATCACCAAGGCAGGTGTAACAAACTTTATGAAACAATACGCCGGAATCTAACATTCATGTGGCGGATCTAATAAGTCGGTCAAGGCGACTTATTTATTAATTGTTATCTTTGTTGTGTCTTAGTTGACGGACTATGAAAACTATCTAGCTAAACTGCAAAACTACTAAGACTATTTCGCATGTCATACGATTACACAAATTTTAAGGGATTTGCTAGTTAAATGCGATAAAAGATTTGAATAAAAACTATCAAGCTTG
The DNA here is from genome assembly GCA_011057435.1 of Actinia equina. Taxonomy (NCBI): domain Eukaryota; kingdom Metazoa; phylum Cnidaria; class Anthozoa; order Actiniaria; family Actiniidae; genus Actinia; species Actinia equina. The sequence continues at coordinate 15,463 of WHPX01001214.1, forward strand.
ATTATCAAACGAATAAAGGCGTTATTTTTTTATCCATGATATTTTATCTTGTTTCGATGTTGGCTGGTCTGGCCCCTAATGGAACCACTGGCTGTTGGCCTGAATGTCTACCACGACAATCCCCGTGGGTACACCCCCTTGGTCTTTATTTCTTCCTCTGTGATGGTGATGGTACTCCAGCATCTATTGACGTGGTAGCAAAGTCTGTCTCCATGTCTGACCCCTCCTATAACAAAAGAAAAGTTAGCTAAATGCTAATGTATGAATGACATCATGAATACATTACTAAGAGTTGATTTGAGGCCAACGGAAAAGAGAAGCGATAGCTCCACCACAGGGAACTCCATACTTATTATCCAGAACGTAATTGGAATTTCTGTGTTGAAATATATATGGCAGAGGAAAACCGACGAGAGGGAGAGAGAACATAAAATCTTTTTCCCCAAAAAGCCATTACAATGCCACTGAAATGTACGTCATGCTGGAAAGCCCTTTGAATGATGCAGCATACCCTGTAATTGATACAGTTTAGTGTAATTAGTCATACTTGACATGCCTGGAAGCCATTCAGATGTCAACTATGTATCGTAGAATGTATTGTAGTACGGAAGGCACTAGTATTTCGATCATGTCATAGGGATGCATCAGAACCGTGCCTAACAATAGAAAAACCTTTTCAATGGCACAAAAACCATTCTTATGTATTTTAAAGATTCTACATGGCAATGCACTAAAGCTGCTTCACAGAGCCATTTTCCTAACGTCATGATCATAAGAGAAGTAAATTAGAATTTAATTCAGAATAAAAGAATTGGTTGTCATTCGATGTCGATGATGACGCACAAGCCGGACAACAATGTAATGACTTTTAATAAAGAATATGTAAACCAACTTCCAAGCATTTTTAGCTTTCTAGTTATTTTTGGAAGTTGGTACCCTTCAATCTGTCCAACATATAACAATGTATCAAATTAGAAAATAATGTAAAAATGTCTACAAAAACAGTTCTTCTCATATATTAAGGGTTGTCAATGTAAAAAATTCCCCCTGGCTGTTCTGCAGCCATTTACTTAATAATGAACAACCTTGAGTCATTCAGTTTAACTTAGACCACGATTTGTGGAATTTTTACGCCATGTAAATATTAGAGGTCTGGGGAGTTTTAATGACACTCATAAATTCGTAAAATTTTTGCGTCCGAGCAACAAACATTTTATGTCAAAATCGTTAAAATACGGCGAATCAGAAACATATGAAGAAAACAGTTTATCTCTAATATACAGATACTAGAGTGCATACCATATATCCGTTTTAAAAAAAATTGCACGAAATTGCACGAATTATTGAGAAGGTACGTTCAGTAGACCGTAGACCTACAAAACGCTGCACTCATTTGTACAATATGGTATGCACTCTAACGCTTCCGAGTGGATTAATTCTCTAGATCCTTAATATCCTGCAATGCTTCAAAATGCAATCGAGAAATTACGTACTTAATACTAGGTAAGCCAGTTTTCAAGAGAGTACCTAACACTGAATCTGACTGACGCATAGGAACTGATAGCATATGTAGCTGGTTCTTTAGGATTTCCTAAGAGTACAAACCTCTTAACGTTTCCCATGATAATTTCATTGTTTGTCTTAGTGATCGCTTAGAGTGACCTAAGGACAAACTTCCCAGAAGAATCATAAATGCGTCAATAAAATGTTATCGGTCTAAAATTTTCTTTTACACCGGTTTTTTTCATTGAAATAACCTTTCTTAAACGCTTTTAAATGGGGTCTCAATGCTTTTACATTTGAATGTTCAAAAAATAAAATAATAATAACAAATAAAGTAGGATAAATAATAAAATAATTCCTTAGCTAGCGATTAAAATGGTGCGAGTTCAGATTTGAAAATGTCAATAGACGTGGCGTCTTTCTATCTTTTTTTCCAATTTACATGTAAATCTATATTGAGTCAGTGTTGCTTCTTCCAGTCTTTTCGTTTTGCGCCCCGTTCACCTCCAATCAAGTCAGCGGGTGTCATTTGGCACAAGTATATTTTTTGTTGTAAGGAGAATGGCCTTCCTCGTCATTGTGTTGAGAGGGTTTTACAAGGATTACTGAGTAGGGTTAGTGTCGCGTGTCTAGGTTGGCAAGGATTCAAATCTCTGTGCAAACAGCTGGTTTCAAAGAGCCGTTTACCACAACAAGCAGGTGAAGAAGTAAGATAGAGCAGATGAGATTAAATACGAATTAAATAAACAACAAACAATCCTGACGGATGGATAGAGGGACAGAAATATTAATTTGCGGCTGGTAAGACATTATTAAGATTAAGTCTGTTCTCGAAAATAGAGACGAGAAATTTGACAGACCTTCAAGACCTTCACCTTTGAACTCCGACATTGACTTGTATTACCTTTACAGGAAACAAGCCAAAGTGGCTCTAAAACAGTAGCTTTTAGATGGAGTTTTGTACAACGTTTAAGATTAAAGTTTTACCAAACTTCCTAAGTAAGAAAGTATCACAAAGGGTAGATCCGGTTTCTATTGGGGCATTTCAACTCACCTGAATATCAGCTAAAAGTTTTATTCATTAAAAAACGCGTATTTAGTTGGTATTAGAGGTAAAAAACAATTTCTTTATCTATATTTGTAAAATACATCGAATTGTATTTATATCGAAGAGCTTAGTGCTTTTGTACGATGGAGATGGTTTGCAGTTACAAATAGGCACCAACCAGCCCCTCTCCTCGTTGGAGAACCAGAAATCCATTCTCCACCCCGGACAGGTTGGTTTTGTTATAAACAACAGTTGACCTTGGAGAACCAAACATACTCGTCCCCTACCCTAACGGATTATCACTTTATCTTTTGCACTGTTTGCATCAAGAAGTCTAAATTGGAGACTCTAAACAGCAGTCCAAGTGTAGCACATGCTAACAAGGCTGTCAACAAAACGGTTTCTCACCTTCTAAATACTATGTTGTTGGCAATAAGCCGCCTGACCTTACCAAGGCTATGGGCTATGCAAGGACACGTTTATTATTATGATTGAATCTTTCCAGGAAACGCTGCAGACAAAGGTCTAGTAAATATGTAAGAACGCGATGGAACAGACGGAGAGAGAAGACAATGAGGTTGTCAGTTCGAGTCATAAGAAGAAGATTCTAGGCGCCTGTTGGTTGGAACGTTCCGGAATGTTGAAAATATTGAGGTCGATAATAATGACGTTAATTAGAGACCTTTTTCAACCTTTTGCCAAAACAAGGTTCTATGCTTGTGTTAATACAATGACTATGAGGAATAGAAAAAGAGGTGGATTTCGAGAATGGTTGCTAAAGAAAGAAAAAAGAAAAAGAAAAAAAAGCGGGCCACAAGATGACTTATTCCTAAGAGCAACAATTATAAACTAATACCTACTAACTGTAACACTATGATGGCTTTCTTATACATCACAACCAATCACAAAACAGCTTAGTTACGTTAGTGAGAACGGAACACATAGCCAAGACACAAAAACTATTTGAAAAGAAAAAAGAAAAAAATGGTATCTATAAACATACTCTAATAATCCTTTTTACAGTTCCATTCAGTGACCGCGAATAATAGTTCCTAGCCGAGGCTGGAGTTTCCGCGCATAGAAAAACTACAGTTTATCATTGCGCGGTAACTCCAGCCTTGGCTGGGAACTATTATTCGTGGTCACTGAATGGAACTGTAAAATGGAGTATTAAGGCCGGTTTAGACGGTACGATAGTTCACCTACGACTATCGTATACAACCCGCTCGCGCCATCCTACGACTCCAGTCGTAGCGTGTAAATCAAGCCTACAACTCGCATACGACAGACGCGATCGTGTCGTAAAAGAGATTTGTAGGCGAAAATTGTACCGTCTAAACCGGCCTTTAGGATGATAATCGGAATAAGCCTGAAACGAGATGACGTTTTACCCCCGACTCTATATACCATAATAGTTTTTAAAATTCTTTCATATTAAAGTTTTTGATTCATTAGAGAATACAGAAACAATAGTCATAATTAAAGAACAAAAGCAGTGTGAAAAGGATTATGGTCTAGATACGAGGGCAAAACGTCATCATGCTTCAGGCTTATTCCGCGCCAGTGTCTTCAGCTGTTCTTATGATTCCTACTCTCACTGCTGGTTTAACACAATTTGTCCCTTAAAGCAAAACTCTTTCGCAAACTTTCTTTTCTTCCCTCTTTATATTTATCTTTCTATCTATCTCTTTTTTCTCTGTCTTTCTTTTCTTTTCCCCCACCTATTTTTATATTTTTCTCTTTCTTTACTTCCTTCCCTCTAAAGGAGAATGCCTAGGTGTAGGATATCTCTTTGTAGAATTCAATTCTTCCCAAAACAAAAACAAAATAATACTAACAGGGAATTGACAAAATAATAACTCTAGAATGAATCAAGGAATATTTGAAAGACCACAGTGATGAGCAGCATTTACGAGCACATCTTTTTACTCGACAAGGAACTCCACTCCTCCCTCTACCAATCCATCACCACACACGACACCCATCACCCCCTCACACACGAGAGTAAACAAATCATATAAAGTCAGCAAACTGAAGCTAAATATGATGGTGACTCATAAACCAGACCGTCTCGAAGTGACTTTACTTCAAGGTGGTTGGCTGTGAGCCATTATTGTCTTCTCTTATAAAATCAAATAAGCATTGCCACGTGCTTGGAAAAGAAAACCTTTCAAGTGCTCTCTGCCCTCCTACTCTAAAACGACGCATTCCACAACCTTCGAGAAATTTTGTAAGAACCAACAGTGCTACACGTGCCAAGGAATAGATATGACAACAAAGAAGAACAAAGCACTGAACAGGTCGAAACAATGGAGAATCGTGCTTGGCACGCGTCGTATTGAGTGGTAATACAAATAGTCGATCAATATAAATAGAGCTACCAGAAGGCTGAGACAATAGATAGATTTATTGTTGTCTAATTGATACACGGTTATAATGGGGTGGATCTGTTGTAAACAAGTCCAAGGTGTATGCAGGGCTTGTTAGTGTACTGGTTGCCTCTGAAGCGACCCAGACAAACTTCTATACTATTTTTCCCCTGTCGAGCCAACTTTTAAAACCTCCAAATCTTATTGATACCCTAAAACAACTTCTTGGACTGATAAAAATCAGGGAAAGACTAACTCACAGATCGAGCCCTGAATTAATCAGCCTCTGGGCAGATCAAAGTCAGGGCACGGTTAGCTTACACATAGAACACTGAAAGAATTTCTGGGCAGATCAAAGTCAGGGCACGGTTAGCTTACACATAGAACACTGAAAGAATTTCTGGGCAGATCAAAGTCAGGGCACGGTTAGCTTACACATAGAACACTGAAAGAATTTCTGGGCAGATCAAAGTCAGGGCACGGTTAGCTTACACATAGAACACTGAAAGAATTTCTGGGCAGATCAAAGTCAGGGCACGGTTAGCTTACACATAGAACACTGAAAGAATTTCTGGGCAGATCAAAGTCAGGGCACGGTTAGCTTACACATAGAACACTGAAAGAATTTCTGGGCAGATCAAAGTCAGGGCACGGTTAGCTTACACATAGAACACTGAAAGAATTTCTGGGCAGATCAAAGTCAGGGCACGGTTAGCTTACACATAGAACACTGAAAGAATTTCTGGGCAGATCAAAGTCAGGGCACGGTTAGCTTACACATAGAACACTGAAAGAATTTCTGGGCAGATCAAAGTCAGGGCACGGCTAACTCACACAGTGAACACTAAATACATTTCTGGGATGATTAAAGTCATGGCACGGTTAACTCACAGATCGAATTGGTATTTCATGTATAACATGTTAGGTTAGCTTGATGGGTTTGGTGATTTGAGTGCGCAGCTGCCAATACTCGATAATACATCTGCTACAGGTGCACGAATATAACGTTTTCATACACAAAATGAACCTCAAATAAACTCAATGAACCGAAATCGAGCAAATTCTCCTTTGTTTGGTGAATATGTCTCATTTTAGGTTATGAGAAGTGATAGAGACTCTATAATACTTCTATACTAATTATTCATACAAATGCCAAAAGATATATTTATTATATCGAAGAATGTAGCTTTTAGAACTGCAAAATGCTTATGAAAGAAAATGAATGAATTGTTTGCACCATCGACCCAAGAACTGAGTTTTATTACAAACTAGCTTTCGACCTCCACGGACATCTTCAGGGTTAACATAAAAAACAATTTTGAAAAAAAACTAGTATTATTGTAACACGAAGTTTTTCATGTTAGCCCTGAAGATGAAAGTGGAGGTCGAAAGCCAGGTTATAGTCATTAAAATATTTCTTGTGTCGATGAAAGAAACAATTCCACAAACATTGACTGAGAGAGAAAACGTTTCGTGGTAATACAACGCACTGCCAGCAGTTTTGCAGTTAAGATTGTGGTGAACCATGGGTGTCAGTTATGTATCTGAACACAACCACACACACCATCGAAGAGTCTCTTTTAAAGACACAAAGTGTCAAAAAATGTTCCTATCAAGAAAATAACATTCATGTTCTGGCTTCGTAAGATCATCCAATTAGAAAAGGCAACGCCCAATGTAGTATACTATGTGCGTCCTGTAGATCTAGGGCGTGGTGAGACACATGGATCGATACCAAAACACTTGACAGACTGATCGCAATTGAGTACTAGCCTCCATTTACCTCAAAGTCGCCACTGAAGTAAAGACATTTTGAACTATATCTTTTCTATCTAAATTGGGCTTTCTGTGGATATTCGAGTTTCGGAAACATTTTGTCTCTATCGCTCTCTTTCATTCAAGTACGTTCTTTGGGTTCTTTTACAAATTACAATTTGTCCAAACAGAGAACGCGTTAACTTATGGTTTTCTAAGTTTCCTATTGGATATCATTACTTACGTCACTACTATCCGCTCTCTCTGAAGGAGGACAGGAGTCTGATTCCTTGTCATCTAGTTCTTTCATCTACTTAATTTGTCCAATCAGAGCGCGCGTTAACTTATGGTTTTCTAAGTTTCCTATTGGATATCATTACTTACGTCACTACTATCCGCTCTCTCTGACGGAGGACAGGAGTCTGATTCCTTGTCATCTAGTTCTCCTGGCGTTCTGCTACGAGGGGGCCTACCGCGCCGCTTCTTCTGGACGAGAACAGAAAAGAGCTTTAGCAAAGCTGCATGCCTATTCCTTAACCTAATCTTAATTCTAACCTCTGGGATGATCCAATTTAGAACGTAGCAAACAAATCGAGCGTAGGGTGTTGGGCTTAGAAGAGAGAGGATAACTGGAGAGCATGCGACACCAAAAATGGTGCTTAATGGAGAACTCAATAAAACTGAAAATTACAGTTCAAGTTAGGGTACCATTCAATAGCCAGTGGCTACTAAACCTTTGGCCCTCGTTCGGTCCATGATCGAAGTGGCAAGAGAACTGGAAAACCCGAAGCACAAGAGAAAATCAACTAGTAACTGTACTCACATACAACACCGAGCCCGGCGGGATTCGAACACGGGTCTCATTGGTGGGAGGCGTGAGCTTTCACAACTACGTATACACCACCACACGTGCTTCCCAGTCGAGTACTGCGATATGATGAAAGAGGTTGTTTATATAGCATCACGAGTACTTACCCCACTCATCTCAGCTTTGGCTCTTTCAACAGACTGCTTTCCAAGCTTGATTCGCATTTTCAAGGAAGACAAACTACTACCTACAAGAAGAAATCATATACAAAACAGTTTATTTCTCTTTGAATCTTTGCCGCAAAATCGTTCCGTAAAAAGAAGGTAGAAAAGAGAAAGTAACAAGAAATAATAGAAAAGGAATGAATGAATGAAAGAAGAAAGAAAGGATGAAATAAAGGAAGGATAAAAGATGGATGTTAGAAAGAGGGAAGATATAAGGGTTTAAAATATCAATCAAAAAACAGATTAAATGCTTCTAAACCTAGAACAAATCACAGAAAATTAAAAATGAAAATTACTGACGATGGCAGCGCACTGATGACATATATTTGAAACAAAAGTTTAAAAAATATAAATATGAAATATAAAAGAATAAGTAAGATATTAGAAATAGAACTAATAAAAATGTTTGTTTCTTTTTGTCGACTTGTTTCTGTTTTCCTCCCTACAATTCTTCGGACCTCGCTACGCGCTTGCTGTGCACAGATATCTTTCGTGTAATTACATACAAATACTGTCTGGTTTATGTCCTGAAGCATGATCCAATGTTCCAGGTGCCACTATCAAACCCCATCCATCAAACAACAAGTGCATGTTGCTTTAATGGTGTTAGCGAATACCTGAGATTATTAATGTAGCACAAGGTCCACGCCTGACGATCATGGTATACTTCCTGCCAGGGTCTAGCTATGTGCATTATTAACCACATCAAACCATGGTATATTCTACTACAAACGATCATGGCATATATCCTGCCAGGGTCTAGCTGCGTGCATAATTTACCACATCAACCATGGTATATTCTACTATAGACCCTCATGGTATATATCCTGCCAGGGTCTAGCTATGTGCATATATATATACCAGATCAACCATGGTATATTCATACTACAGACCAATATGTCATATATACCAGATCAACCATAATACATTCTACTATTATAACTAGCATTTGCTTACCTTCCACATCAGATCCTATGGATTCTCTATCATCTCCATCTCCCTGTAAAAAAAAAATTAAAAAGATGGTCAATTCTGTGTCATTTATATCCACATCATTGATCAACACTAGCAGCCCCATCTCTGCCATCACTATTATAGACAGCATCATTATCACCACCACCATCACTAATAGTATCATCATCATCATCACAACCACCACAATCATCACTATCATTACCACCATCATCACCATCACTATCATTACCACCATCATCACCATCACTGTCATCGTCATCATTGACAGGATCATTATCGCCACCACTATCATCATCGTCATCATCAGTCATCACCTTACATCTATGATACTGATCATATTAAAGGACAGTCATAGTTTACCTCTTCTTTATCAGTGGTCTCCTTATCACTCTCTTCGCCCTGAACTTGTTTGGGGATGACCAACTCCTCGCCAGCTTTCACCTTACCAAGAGCATGGACAAACAGCGACTGCAACAAAATAAAACACCTCAACAACTCGAACTTCAAACTAAAGAGAATAGCAATTATAAATGATTTGTACACCAGGACTCGGTCGCAACGGTTGTACCAAAGGTGGATAGCGCTATCCGTTGGATAAATCCTTATCCAGTAGATAAGTCGATGCTGTTATCCAATAAATTCATCCAGTGGGTAAGGTTTATCAGCCATTCTTCGTACAACCGCGCCCAGAGGAAAAATAAACTCACCTGGAGTTTGATGGAGTCTTCGTAAATCTAGAAATATTTAGGGTGGAAATTGAAAGTTAATTCTCTACAAAATCAGGGTATTGTTCGTGTTAAGATTAAGGCTATAGACAATGTTATTTATTAAACACTTTTCTTGCAGCTAAAAGAACTTAATTGCTAAGTTTTACAATTCATTTAATTTAGTTGGTGTGAAATTTTCGCATTTTTATACTGTAACAAAAGTTTCTTTTTTAGTTAAAAAAGAAACAAAATGAGAAATTTTTTTTTTTTTTTTTACAAAAAACGTTCTATTACATATTCCATTCCGTTGAACGTCGCTCCAAACATTTCACCCTGATGATAAGCGCTTAGAGGCTCGGTCATTAAATTTATAATTCTAAGGTTTTCGGAGCATTTCATCTATAATATTCCGTTGTTGTTTGCAAAAAAAATCTTAAGGGAGTAAAGGGTGCACCTTTCGAACAAGTAATACTTGAACTTCGGGCTCGGGAGGATAGCCCTTTCCTTAATATACGGCCAGATACACAAGTACCAGCCAAAGCCACGGCATTTGCAATGACGTGATTTCATAGGCCCCTTGCTTTGTAATCTGATTGGTTGACAAACTCAAGTGTTCACGGTTAGAGTAGAACGACAGTAACATCAATCGACGTCATTACTGTAACGAGGCTTTATTTCCCCCCTGGACGCCACATAACGCCTTGCAATCCAAGATGGCCGCTGTATCGACGAAGTAGTCCATCACCTTTAACAGATTATTACTTACGATCGAGCCTTCCATGTTATAGGTCTGCGCATTTCTACACATGAGTATGAAGTCTTCTTCAAGGTTCTCAAGGGATCGATATCGATGAGAGTTGATTCGTTCCTAACACGCAAAAAGAATTTGTTATTCTCAGTAACACAAGAACATGATAAATCAAAAATAACTTCTTTTTGTAAAGGAAAGGAGTGGAAGATGAGCCTTTTAAACAATGTATTTTGATCCAAGTAATCTTTAAGTAAGGGGATTTCATTTTGAGCCATGCTAGTCCTGTTGGATCGCTATAGACCTCCTCGGCTTGAGCGCGCTCTGGCGTAATGTTTTCCCATTTTAGACCACGTTTCATTCCCTAGAGTATCATTTCTTTGTTTAATAGTTGCGCTTAAGAAGACGCACGAATTTGCGCTCGTTACGTTAAACACATTCATATGGGTACAACTGAAACAAAAAATCTCATTCCCAAGGAGATAACATGTGGTCCGAAGTGGGAGAATATAACATGCAAGGTAAAAGGCGTCCTACACTAAACTGAATGAAACGAATTTCTTTATCTCGATTCAACTCCTAGGCGGTAGATTTTTGGTTCTACTAAAAAAATTAGAAAAGTGAAATAGCAATTGCATTTGATATCAGTCCTTTATTATACATATATACTTACTCTAATCTTTCGAATGTCTACTGGTTGTTTGATTATCTGGTAGTAGTCAGGAAGATCTTTCTTGGTTGGAAGAACCATGAATGCCTCGGCAAGATTTCGTCCACTCTCGCTGTACATGATAACAGCATTAGTTCATGTAGTAAAAATATATTTCAAAAACTATGTATCTCATTGGGCATTCAAACCGATCTAGCTTGGAAAATGTAACATGGGAGTTGAGTTGATCGTTGTGCGAAATGAGTAATGGAAGGGGACCTTGTTTCAATGCGAGAAAAGAAGAAACATTCATTTATTATTTATCAATAATTAACACCCACAAACTAGCTTTAAACCAAAACTAAAAATTCACTACTTACTCATCAATTTGTTTTGTGATGTATTTTATCAGTCTCTTCATCCTTCTGGTGAACTCGGGAGGATTAGGTGCTAATTTAGCTGCAAGAATAGAAAATTGAACTTTTTAACATAAAATCAATAGAATCAGTGCAAGATGCAAATATCGCACCTCAAATCACTGCAATAATTGCCTGTCTGAATGAGGCTAGTGTCAATTTTTTAGAAGATTTTATCACCAAGAATTTGTGTGATAGTTTTATCTTAATGAAACATGTTTTTGTCTTACCTACTGGAGGTCGGCCTCGCTTCTTTTTGACCTATGAAAATTAATAACAAATAATGATATATTAGGATTTTGAAAATGGTGTGGGAGGGATATTAGGCGAAAGCACAAGTTTATAGATATTACATGTTCCCCAAAATATGATCACACTTCAGAAGTTTATCTAAGGTAACCTATCTAAGGTCCCACAACTCCCCCCCCCCCCCTCCCCCCCTCCTCCCAAGAAAGTAATATATGTCATACCTTGGGTGAATCTGACTCCTCTGGACTGTCTCGTTTTCTCTTCTTTGTCAGTTTTCTAGTCTTCTGCCGTTCTTCTATCTCATCAAGAGAGCCATCTTCAACAGCCTTCAACCACTGCTTCTCTGTCAGGTGTTCACTGTAATCAACTTCTTTGCGTTGACGAGAGCCTCGCCCAAACAACTTCTCCTCTTCTTCCTCCCAAGTGAGACGTTCCACCTAACCAGACCAAATATCTATTTTAGTAAACCATGTAAAAACCTCTGGGCTGATCTATGTCAGGGCACGGCTAACTCACAGATTGAACCCTGAAACTCTGGCCTGGTCAAAGACAGGGCACGGCTAACTCACAGATTGAACCCTGCAACTCTGGCCTGGTCAAAGACAGGGCACGGCTAACTCACAGATTGAACCCTGAAACAACCTCTGGACTAAGTCAGGTCATGGCTAATTTACAGATCAAACACTGAAACAACCTATGGCCTGATAAAAGTCCACGCTCACCTGGATGAGACTCTGGTACCTTTTAAGGTTGATCTTAAAAATTTCGGACAAGCAGCCCCACCATTTTATATATAAGACACAATTTGTATTCCATTGGCCATCTATACCCTACCTCAGCATCATCCTTCAAGATCCACTGTGGCAGTTCTTCCGCAGTAATTAACCTTGACCGAATGCCTTCCTACAGAAAAATGAATCGTGTATTGTAAGCCAAAGTCAAGTTAAAAGAGTACTGTTGTGATGGTCATGTATGAGCTCAAAAGGTAGCTTACCCTTGCTGCTTGTCGACGTCGCTCTTTGTCCATTCTCTGAAAACGCCAAAAGGTTATATCTTAAAGGGGACTAGCACTGAATTCTTTTAAACTATTTGGTTAGAAATATAATTCTGTGGTGTTGATTGGTTAGGGAGCACGGGTAGAGTAGCGTTAAGAGAGCTTGCCTCTCACCAAGGTTACCTGGTCTTGGTGTCAAATGTGAGTAGATTTGTTTGTGGATTCTCTCCTGAGCTTTGAGGGTTTTTTCCCTCCCTCTACAAAAATCAACTTCTAAATTCAATCTATCGTTTGCTTTATCAAATGGGTTGCCCTCCACCCAGGAGTGGTAAATCCAATTTGCTTCCTATGCTGGGTACAGGAGAGAAAAGAGAGTTGCTGTTTGTCGACAGAGTTCCCAATGACTAGAACCCTGAAGGCAGTCAAAGCATCTGATCCTTTTGGGTGGAGGTCAACAGGATTTAACAATTATTTGAATAAGAAAGCTCCTTACCTGGAATGTCTCAAATTCTTCCTCATTTCTTGCAATCATTTGATTGATAGTCTCATCATCTGGAACCTCACTTTCTTCCTGGAGTGAAAACCCAAAATAATCAAGTGAGTTCTCTCTAATAAACTGCATATCAATATCAGCAACCAACATGAAATCTGGCAATATTGTCAGTATTGATTCTACATGAAGTGAAAAGCTCAAAGACGAAATATTTCTTTCGATATAGTAATGTCCAAGATGTGGACATACTGTGAAAGTATTGAATTAGGGATTGGAGGCACTTTAAGCTTATCAGCACAGATTTCTTTAGTTTGGGCATAACATTTCATGAAATAGAAAAATAAATATACCTTTTTAATCTTAAAGGGAGCATAAAATAAATTCAAACTGAAGTAAAATGTTTCAGGTGCCACTATCAAACCCCATCCATCAAACAACAAGTACATGTTGCTTTAATGGTGTTAGCGAATACCTGAGATTATTAATGTAGCACAAGGTCCACGCCTGACGATCATGGTATACATCCTGCCAGGGTCTAGCTATGTGCATTATTTACCATGCTACACATTGTAACTAGTTTGCACTTTCGTACATGAGAAGACCAACAAATATGGATACAACCCAAACAAAAAATCTTGTCAAGATACACGATGCTATGCTCTATGCAACTTGTTTCACGACGCAGTTACAAGACAAGCTGCAGAGAAAATTACTTCTGTAATTGCAGCTTAGGTACTGTTAGTACTAAGAAATATCACAGTACAGTACCCATAACCCCACATCATCAGGCAAAAAAGTTTCAAACTCTGTATATACAGTGTTTCAACTTACTTCTTCAGTGTCAGATTCTTCAACATCATTCTCTGTACCAAGCAAGGCAACCAGGAATGCTTTGCGTTCACTAGATGTGGAATTCTGATTGAACATACCGGCTTGAATGACCTGTCAAAACAATTATAAAGGAGATGATATTGTATGCTTTAAATGAACCATCAAATTTGATTGACACCATTTTTTTACTTGTTTTTGCACTGTAGTGCTTATTAATTTTTGGGGTTTCTTATGTGGTGTTAATTCTGGGATGGTGTTTATTTTGGGAGTGGTGTTTATTTTAGGGTGGTGCTTATTAATAATTTTGATTCTAGGTGCGACCCTTTTTTGAGGGCAGCGTTGTTCTGGCTGAGACACTAAAACAAGTAAATACCGTGCCCTAAAGCAGCCTCGGGCTGATCAAAGTCAGGGGAGATCTAACTCACAGATCAATTTGGAATTTAGCATACTAAGTTTTGGGGTTTTGCCATTTTCCTAATTTCTTCTTTCAATCTTACCTTCTCATCTACGTTCAGCTTGTACCTGGCTGCGGCTAAGATTCTCTCTTCAATACTGTTGACTGTCATTAATCTAAGAACCCGAACCTCTTTCTCTTGACCAATACGATGGGCTCGATCTTGTGCTTGCAAATCCTAAAATAGAGGATTTCTTTGTTGCTCATCTGGACAGCAGGATAGGATTAACTGCTTGCAAATGCTTCAGCTAATAAATTACCAACATCTTACCCAAAAATCTTACCAAGGTTTTCTCACTGACTACATAACTACCCCCTGCTCAAAAGCCTAACCAATACTTAACCAATCACTTACTGACATCTTACCAACCACCTGAAGAATGACCACTTACTAACACCTTAATGTAGACATCTTACCAGCATCTTACTGACACCTTGCCAACCAATTACTTACACCTTATAGACACCTTATAGACACCTTTAAAAAACCTTAATGACCCCTTACCGACATCTTACCAACACCTTACCAACCACCTACTGACTTCTTACTCACACTTTACAGACACCTTACCAACAACTTACCAACCCCTTACAAACATCTTACAGACACCTTGTCAACCACTTGGTACTCTTTGTACAGGTGTCACCCACTAAACCAAATTCCAAAAATCACAAGCAAACATTCTAGCAATTCTAATAATCAAAAAAGAAAATAAGGCAACCCTGATTTCCCAATCAAAATTAAAACTACTCCCTCATCAGCCTACATACTTGGTGAGGATTCCAGTCACTATCAAATATAACAACAGTATCGGCAGCCTGTAGATTCAGCCCAAGACCACCTGCCCTGGTGCTCAGAAGGAACACAAAGTATGGGGAATCCTTAGCATTGAACAATGCTAACAGTTGTCCTCTGTCTTCAGACTTGGTTGTACCATCAAGTCGCAGATAGGGAAGTCCTTGAAAATACAGGAATATTTGTAAGTTAGTTGACAAATATTTATGGAATAATAGCAAATGGATGGCTGAATGAACTTGATTTTTTTCCTCTTCATTGTCATGATGGTTTTTCTCTTTCAATTGATAAATTTCTGGTTTTCTAATTCCATCAAAAATTTACATGTAAGTTTTTTAAAAATTGTCCTAGTTTTACAATGGTAGCAATAAATAATTGCCAGTGGCTAACAAACCTGTGGCTCTCATTCCACAAGCAAATTGTTATTTGAAAGAAGAACCAGCAACAACCTATCTTTCCAGCCAATGTGACTACTGTATGAGAAAGGTATATTTATAGGATTCAAATAATTTACCTTTCCAGTTGAAGTAGTCTTCTAGGATTGTCATGAGGGATGTCATCTGACAGAACATCAAAACCCTAAAAAGAAAAAAACACATACACTTAAAGGTAATGTATAGATATTGTTGCAGCTATTATACAGTCATGCTTGTCAGTGATGGCCAACTAAAAAGACAACCAACTGACACTCTATTCACCTGTGCTTCCCAACACAGTAAATTGAATGGTGTTTTTCCCAATTCTACTATTCTCTTCCAAAGCTCTCTTTGACTTTAACATAACATTCTTTCAATTTAACCATATCATTCCATGCCATTCCAATATCTACAATAATTATGGATGCAATACAATTAAAGAATCTTTTTCCCATGAGAATGACATTGTCAGAAATGCAAAAAACATTACTCCCAAGACTAAAAGGTCTATACTATTTCTCTTTTTACTCTTGGCACAATAATTCAAACAAGAGATTAAGTAAAATGTTTCAGGTGCCACTATCAAACCCCATCCATCAAACAACAAGTACATGTTGCTTTAATGGTGTTAGCGAATACCTGAGATTATTAATGTAGCACAAGGTCCACGTCTGACGATCATGGTATACTTCCTGCCAGGGTCTAGCTATGTGCATTATTAACCACATCTACCATGGTATATTCTACTACAGACCATCATGGTATACATCCTGCCAGGGTCTAGCTATGTGCATTATTAACCACATCAACCATGGTATGTTCTACTACAGACCATTCCACCACTCAGGTTGTTAAAACGTCAGTCCCATCAAACAGTCCTTCTCAGGACTACATATACCCAGATGATCATAATACAAATTGTTACTTCAATAAACATTCATTCACCTAAGTTCAGACCATTCTATACAATTGCCCTTATATATTAAACCTTTTTTCTAGACATCATACTTACCTGTGACCAAAACGTTTCAGTTTGGGTAGCACTCTATCAAGCAGTTCAAACTTGCCTGCTGCTCTGAAGACGTCAGGGCTGAAGGAAAAGAAAAGAAAGTTGGTTGCTAAAAATAAGTAGAGTTTATAGGCATTATTGTTGAAGTGGGTTCCCCAAAGTTTAAAGTCTTTTTCATTTCAAAAGCATTTTATTGACTACCAAGAGCTTTAAATTAAAGAAAATACACAAATGTTGAGTTTATTTACCCATGAACTATTCTTGAAGGAAAGCCCAGATGTTCAGCAATCGATTCCTAAAACAGCATAAAATAGAAGTATTTTTACACAAGTGAATATAATAAATCAGGTGTACAATGTACATCTTATGCTGGTGAAAAAAAATTTTTCTCTGAAAAAAATCCCAGCTCAAGGTAGGATTCTCCTGTTCAGGCTCTGTAACCACTGAGCTACTAGGAACTCATGGTGGTAAGCTATGTATAGATAATATTTAAACAATGTTGCCTATGATACCTCAATGTGCTGGAACATGAATGGATGGTTACAGATCTTTCTCAGTTGCATGATAGTGTTCATCAGAGTCTTGGTACCTCCTTTACCCTGTATAATAATTATCCAAAGTAAAGTAGAAATTATGCGTTCGGTGTGTATATAATGAATCAGAGAAATAAGAGAAAAATATCATATGCCCTTGGCAGGATTTGAACCCACGTCTTCGGTATTCTAGTCCGATGTGTTAACCACTACACTACAAGGACCAACCACGCTGGTAACGCAGCCAGAATATGAAATGTAGGGTATTCGTGAGGATCCCAGAGCGATATTTTTTCTCTATAGGTAAGTTGAACACCGTAAATGTACGCAGATATAGACATAGTAAAGTAGAAATTATGCGTTCGGTGTGTATATAATGAATCAGAGAAATAAGAGAAAAATATCATATGCCCTTGGCAGGATTTGAACCCACGTCTTCGGTATTCTAGTCCGATGTGTTAACCACTACACTACAAGGACCAACCACGCTGGTAACGCAGCCAGAATATGAAATGTACGGTGTTCAACTTACCTATAGAGAAAAAATATCGCTCTGGGATCCTCACGAATACCCTACATTTCATATTCTGGCTGCGTTACCAGCGTGGTTGGTCCTTGTAGTGTAGTGGTTAACACATCGGACTAGAATACCGAAGACGTGGGTTCAAATCCTGCCAAGGGCATATGATATTTTTCTCTTATTTCTCTAATAATTATCCATATTATTTGTATTAATATCTAAATACAATGTACACAATATTCAATCACTAAAACAATGCTTCTTTTTAAAAATCTGGGTCCGTGTTCACTGGTAGAAAGCATGAATTATGGTGAACAATGTGTTTTGTTCTACATGAGAGCTGCGTTCTTTGTTTTATCTCACCATAAATTGTTTGTTCATCCACTCCCAGGCTTCGTTCTGCCAGTTGTGGATTACCCAAAAATCTACCCAGCTTATTAATTGATAAAGTTTCTTGGCATTTCATTGATAATTCTTTGATCATACAAAAATCATCATGACCACAGATATTTTCCCCTCCACAGAGATATTTGAAAATGTATCTCATTTTCCTTACCTTCTTATCCTTCTCAGAACCATCAGTGAGTAGAACACCCTTCTTTGTCATGTGGTTAGAAAGGATACGCTGCAGGATTGACATGTCGCACTTGATGACATACTCGACCTGAAACCAGAACAATTGTACAAGTTACACCACTACTATAGCTGCCCAAAAAATGCCATTAAAGTCTAAATTATCCTAACCATGTCACAGATGAAGACAAAGGAGTGTAATAGCTGCTACAATCCTTACCTTATCAGGAAGCTGAGATTCAACTTCTTTCTTGAGGCGACGTAGAAGGAAAGGTCTGAGTACCTAACAAAACCATAACAAGGTAGTAGTAAGGAGATATAATTGACAAGACAAGTCAATTTGGTTGAAGAAAACTTGTTTAATCCTCATTTCTTCTATCAATTTTATTGAAAGTTTACCTTGTGCAGACGTCGAATGATAAGAACAGTTTCTTCTTCATTCAGTTCAACCTGTTAGATAAATAAATATAGTCTTATTTTAATGTTCTGATACAAGGAGGCATTGTCAGGTCTCCCTAGCTAAAGGCTCGTGTCGAAGTATAACACACTCAATACTCACACACATATTTACCAAATTTTCAATGTTTTTCTTGGACTATGTCCTCTATGTCCTCTTTGTCCACGATATGATTCAAAAGTTGGTCAAAATGTTATGTAATCACTAGGTATAGTTGTGACAAACTGATGAGTCATATCGCGGTAAATAAGATGACATACCACACAAAAAAACCATCAGAAATTTGTTCTTTCACTGCAAAAAATTTGAAAGAAAAACTGTTTCTAGTGGCACTGGCTCCATGTATGAACAATACGAATTTGTTGGTATGTCCCTCAATTTACCATGGCTCTTGACAATATGTACATGGTTAAACATTTACTACCCTTATTGCAGAGATCTTTCTCTGCTCTCCGTTCTGGCTTAATTTTGACCGCAACCTGGTTAGCTCATTTGATAAGAGCGTCTGTCTGTTGTGAGGGAGGTCGTGGTTCAAGCCTGGGCCAAACCAACACTCAGGGTCTTAAAATAACTGAGGAGAAGGTGCTGCCTTCGTAATTACACCTGCAAATGGTTAGACCTTCAAGTCTTCTCGCACAAGGACTTTAAACCCTAGGCCCTGTCTTCCAACCCTTCCTAACCTACAGTAAATGGGGGACAAAAGAACCTGTTGAATTATTCGTGAAAGAGTAGGGGATTGTCTCCCGGTTCAACAGCCTATCCCAATTTGGAGGTATAACACTAATGTACTAATAAATCACTCATGATTGTAAGCTGCACGGCTGCTAATAGCGCCTTAATATGCAGCTTGAAAAGTCCTCCACTGCAATGCAAAGTGCATTGAGACAATGTGATAATGCGCTATATAAGAACCCCATTATTATTATTATTATTATTAATAAAGTAAAAAAGTAAAAAAAGTAGTTGTGTCTAGAAATGTAGACAGTAGCTCTGAAATGTTCTATACTTACCTTTTCACCAGTCATAGCAAAAGGTGCATTAAACCACTGCTCAAAGGTACTGCAGGACTTGAAGATGGTGGGAAGCAAGAAGTTGAGAAGTGCCCACAGCTCTGGAAGACGATTCTATGAAGATAACAACATCAGTTAGCTGTAGTTGAATGACAACTATTCACCTATGTCATTTATATTAAATCATTTTAACAAATAGACATCAGTTTTGTATGTCTGTCATCTTATTGGCGATAAATTGCATCATCAAATTGTCAAAGAAGTGTGGACCAACACTATTTTTACAATGTGATGATGCAGTTTACCGTCAATAAGAGGACAGACACATAAAAACCTTTGGTCTGTTTGTTTTTTACAATAGCAAAAATGATAAAAACTTCTAATTTTTAGCTATCAAAACAACCAACAAGCTCGTTGACGTCAACTTTATCTTTCTGTCCTCTTATTGATGATAAAAAACAACCAATCAGCGCATGAGAAATTTGTAAGTTATTGTAAAAACAAGGATGATAACCGGAGAAAAATCTGGAAAGAGAGATAGCAAAGCCTAGTGTGAGGTATTAGAGTCAGTATTAAACTGTTCACCAGATGAAAATAGTCACTGAAGTTATCATGAAAACTCAAAGCAGTAAGTATTTTCATCATCACCATCACAATTACCATTATGATAATCATTGTCATTATCAAAACCATCACCACCACCACCATCATTATCATGAACCACAAAAGTGAAATACTGACACCACAATTTACTAATATCCCTTGTTAAATTTTAATGTCTCTAATTTTAGTGTTATGGCCACTACTATCTAAGCTCTCCCACTTTCCATAATTCTCTCCAGTACTTGACCACTAATTAAAGACCTTTAGCAGAACGTTCTTGCTAGGTACCATAAACCTCAAACTGCAGTTTGATGTCAGGTGTTTTCCATCAAACTTTCAACATTTAGCAAGCCGAAGTAACAAAGCTGTTGCCAGAAGAGCCGCCATATTGAATTTCATTGATGCTGAATGTTTCTCTTGGTTTGCAGTGTGTTTCTGGGCCTAATCCCTAGCAGTAAGAGGTAACCCTGATGCTAAAGGTCTCTATTATCACATCTATCTTATTCACCTGTAATGGTGTTCCTGTCAGCAGGATTCTGTGTGGAGCTGAATAGTGTGTGTTCAGGACCTGTGTTAATTTACAGTGATGGTTTTTCATACGATGTCCCTCATCAATCACCATGTATTTCCAGTGAACCTGAATATCAAGAAAAAGTTGGAACAAGTAAGACATTTTATCGTAAATAATACAAAGGCCTTTGGAGATATTGAATTTATATTCAAGTGCTCAAATTGATATCTCGCAAGTGAGTGCAGCAAACAAGTGAGAACTTGAATTTGAACAATAGAAGATAAATGACATTTTTTCAAGCATTTGTGTGTTGCACAGGAAAAAAATCTAAAAAAACCTGTTTTTTTAACATACTCCAATTGTGGTAAAAATGCATTAATTTGTTTTATTGAGACACAATGTTAATTTGATAACATTCCTAGATATTGTACTTCAAACAATCATCTTCAAGTTAACAACAACAGCATTTAGAATTAAGGAAATGACATACAGTACTGTGTGAAATGGGAAAATATATTACAAATGAAAATATACATAACTATTTCAAAGCAATAATCCAGAGTTTGCTGTTGCTCAGGGTTAGCCTGAATTTGTGGAATTCCAAGGTATTTGTGTTGTTGAAGTTGTGCATTCTTTACTTTACCATTGGTGTTTGTGGATATTTTACAACTAATATGAAGCTAACCCTGATTAAATGAGTCTGTCAAGAAACGAAGGGGTAATTTGGAACTTGAAAACGGTCTATTAGGGAAAAGATAAGTAATCAAAATAATGATAGTCTACAGTACCTTAGCAAGGATGGATTTATCTTTCATCACATATTCATATGTTGTCAGTACTACATTAAACTTTCCTGTTCTCAGGGTAACTCCTGCAGAACGCCGCATATTTGGAGATCCCTAAATAATATGATACATTATATGTAAGCACACAGAGTAGGCCATTCTAGAAGCTGAGTCCCGATCACTTAACCATAATCAACTGGTAATGATCACAGACCAGGGTTTTTATTAGATTTTCAAATTTTAAAAAATGATCATTTTCAAATTTTAAAAAATGATCATGCACTGCTGAAGAATTCTGGAGACCAATAGTCCCCTACACAGCTCCCTACGCCATCTAGGTAGGGAGCAGTGCCTGTTGGTGAAGCGAGACAAACGGTGAGCTTGCAATGATAGAGACCTTGGACAGTTATTCACATGTCTATCATTGCAAGCTCACGGTTCGTCTTGCTTCGATTCAAAAGCACAGCTACTTTTCAAGATGGCGCAGGGAACTTTGAAGGGGACTACTGAACATTTCACAAATTACTAAGAGCTATTAATGGTAGTTTAAGCCAGAGAACATTGCTCAGTTACTGGAGCATTCTCCTATCACCAACTCAATGGAAATTATATAGTCAAATTGATAACTCTAATGCCGTCAATGGATTGGCACTCCGCTTCCAAAATAGAAAACATAGAATAGAGCTACTGAAGTTAGAAGATGTTGCAGAAGGGAGCATTTTGGGTGATTGTGTAGTTCCAGAAATTATCCATACCCTCCCCACCTCCACCCCACAGAGGAATTTGGAATTTCCAAGGGGTAGGGGATGGGGTGGCCAGAGGAAGAACAAATTATTACAGAGTTTGTATGAAAGAAAATTGGAATTTCCAGGAGTGGGGCCGGTAGAGTCTTAATTTCTGGAACTACGAATTACTACAATTAAGAATTCATGAATAGAGAGAAAGAAATTCGCATAATTATAGGATTTTACTACCACTACCAAAGTGCTTATACATTTTCTTTCTTATTCAAATTCATATTTCCTCATAAGAATAGCAAGACAATAATAGTGCTAATTAACTGAAAAAAAGAAAGGGTTCAAGGGATTCTGGCAGTGGTAGTAAACGAAGACATAATGCAAGTGTCTTATTAAGAAAACCAACACTGCTTCAATACAAGAACCTACCTTGTAACTAACTACAATCACAGATGGTGCCCATTTCTCAAACTCAAGGACCCAGTTGGATAGTGTTCTACAAAAGAAGATATATTTATCCCACAATTATTTCATGTATCCAGCCCTTATAGACCCTTTTAGGACCTTTTAGCATAGCAGACCATAGCATCCCTAGAGTATCATTTCTTTGTTTAACAGCACATGAGAGGACACATGAATATAGATGTGACTCAAACAAAAAGAAATATTTTCAAGAGAATGACATGCCATCTAAGATAGAAAAAAACAATATGCCCAAAATGAAAAGTTCTATATTCATTTCTTACTGCTCTTAAAACAAGCATCAAATAAATTCAAGCCAGAGATTAAGTAAAATGTTCCAGGTGCCACTATCAAACCCCATCCATCAAACAACAAGTACATGTTGCTTTAATGGTGTTAGCGAATACCTGAGATTATTAATGTAGCACAAGGTCCACGCCTGACGATCATGGTATACATCCTGCCAGGGTCTAGCTATGTGCATTATTAACCACATCAAACATAGTATATTCTACTACAGACCATCATGGTATACATCCTGCCAGGGTCTAGCTATGTGCATATATATATATATATACCACATCTACCATGGTATATTCTACTACAGACCATCATGGTATACATCCTGCCAGGGTCGAGCTATGTGCATATATATATATATACCACATCTACCATGGTATATTCTATTACAGACCATCATGGTATATTTCCTGCCAAGGTCTAGCTATGTGCATTAATAACCACATCAATCATGGTATATTCTACTACAGAAAATCATGGTATATATCCTGCCAGGGTCTAGCTAATGCATTAATAACCACATCAATCATGGTATATTCTACTACAGAAAATCATGGTATATATCCTGCCAGGGTCTAGCAAATGCATTAATAACCACATCAATCATGGTATATTCTACTACAGACAATCATGGTATATATCTTGCCAGGGTCTAGTTTTGTGCTTGCAGAGAAGAATGCTTCAAATGCAACAGAAAATTAAAAACAAAATGTCTCGTTTACTTACGACAGTGGTACGATGACCAGGAAAGGTCCATTTAGTCTCTTCACTTCAATTAAATAGCTAAAAAGAGCAATGGTTTGAATGGTTTTACCCAGGCCCATCTCATCTGCCAGAATACCATTCAGGTTGTTGTTGTGAAGGGATACTAGCCATTCAAGGCCAAGTACCTGAAGATGAAATAAAAATAATAATATAAAACACAACTCAATAAGAGGATAAGAATTAATGGATGGGTTGATGCATGGAAGGAATGACTGAGGAAGGGAGGGATGGATAGATTGAGGGAGGATTAGAAGGGGAGGAAGGATTGAGGAGGGAGAAGGGATGGATGGATGAATGGATGGAAGAAGTGAATAGGGAAGGGAGAAATGGATAGATTGAGGGAGGACTAGAAAAGGAAGAAGGACCAGAGAAAAGGGAGAAGGGATGAATGGATGGAAGGAAGGAGTGACTAAGGAAGGGAGGGATGGATAGATTGAGGGAGGGAGGACTAGAAAGGGAGAAAGGGAAAATAGAAAGAGGGAGGAAGGGGAGAATTAGATTGATTGAGAGAAAGGATGGATGGAGAATGGAGGTAGGGATGGATGATGGATGGATGGAAGAGAGGAAGGGATGGATAGAAGGAGAATTAGTTGCCTGGATGAAAATCAATTATATATAAATCTAGTAACCTAATTAAGTGTAATTATTAATTATTATTAATTAATACTAATTATTATTAATTATAGATGGAAAGGAAAGGAATGAAAATTAAATATTTGATTGTACCTGGTATTCCTTCAATTTTCCACCGATAAGAACCTTTGGTTGTTCAATAACAGTTTCTTTGACACTATGTGCAATACCATAGTAATTGATGGCCTCTTGTGCTGCTTCAGACGTCACACTATTCATTAATAAACATCAAACAACATTATAATCAATGTAATAGATCTTCGTAATGCAGCAGTATTGATTATTTTGCTATGATAATTAAATCCTTTGTTTCTGCCCATTCAAACATTTCTTTAAATTCATATATTTTTAGATGTTGTATATAAATAATTTTTTTTTAATTCAATTGTACTATTTTATCTTTATTTTATTTTAGCACAAGTATTTTAATTGATATTAGAGAGGTTAAGCTCATTTGATCATTAAAAAATTCTTTAAAATTAGTGAAAAGGAATCGCAATTATCTCCGAAAATAAGAATGTGTGTCTTTGTCGGGAAGGTTTGCAAAAGGTTAAGTGAATTGTTGGGAAACCATGAAAAAGTGGTCATGTTTGCCGTTTGCGGGAAGGAAAAATGGGAAGCTTAATCCGTCTATTATTAGCAAGGCCCTTTTGAAAATCTCTGGAGATTTGGGCACCCTTAATAAATATCATTATCATTATTTTAACACATCCTGAATCACTTAAAGGCTAGGAAGACAAAATTTATTGTTCCAGCCAACATGTTCCTATCTAAAATTGCAGGCCCAATACCTGAAATACAGTCCAAATCTAAAATAAGTTTAAAGTACCAAATAGGGGGGGAGGGATGACAAGCTAGTTGTTTCTAACAGATTTCCTTTTAGTCATCTCTCTCTAACAATGTCTGCATATATGTAACTTTTTCTATATTTTCAATCCCTGATTATAATTATCATTAGTAATATATTATTGATACTTACCCAACGTCATCCTTGCCATACATCTCTCTTCTCTTCTCTTTTTCACTTAGTCTCTGCCATGCCCATCTGGTTTCATTTCCAGATTCATCCTCATCATCTTCATCTTCTTCATCCTCATCCTCATCAGCAGAATCATCTTCTTGCCGGGGTGCAACAGCATAGCTAGGAAAGGTTCATTATATAAATGTTATTAATTGGCCAGGAGGTCCAGATAGGGAAAAACTATGTGTGAGGTCTTGAATATACGAAACAAGGCTGTTAGAGCGAGGGTACAGTCTTTCCCTATCCAGACCGAAAATAGGACGATAAATATAACCCATAACTTTTTACTTGTTTTTGTAATAGTTTTGTGTTGTCGTTTAGCGGCAAAGGATACCGGACTGCGCAAGCGGGCAGATACTTACAAAATACTGCCCACTCAAACAGCCAATCAGAATGCACAATTTTTTAGGATACCGGAATGGAAAAAAAAAATTTGTTATTATATTATAATATTTCAAGTTCTTATTTTATTTGGTAATGAAATGTTTGTACCATTCTAAACTGAGACAGAACACTTTCAGTGATATCAAGTTTAAATAAATATATAATATCATTTTTAAATTAATTATTATTGGTGATATTAGCAGCCGTAACACTGCAATCATTTTGATTCTTCCTGGGCGCAGCCATCATCATCATCATCATTAGTCACCAACACCACCATTATCACACCAACCCTGTCATCATCACCATCATTATCATAATAATGGAAGAGTTTTTATAGTTCTTATATATAGAGCACATTTTATATTGTCTTAATGCACTTTACAATAATTATTATGAGCAGTGGAGGGCTTTACAGGTAGTATAGTTTAGTAAGTTGCTATTACATGTAACAGCCATGCAGCTTACAATAATTTATTATAAGTAAATTTCATCATCATTGTCTTCATGATTATCATTATCATCATCGTCATCATCATCTTCATGATCATGATCATTATCTTTGTCGTCTTTATCCCAAGATCATCGTTGTCATCATCATTATCGTCATGATCATCATTGTCTTTGTCATCATCATCCCATGATCATCATCACCATTATCGCCATAAAAAATAGAACTATCAAGAACTCTTTGCCTTTATAAGTTTCAGTCATTGTATTAATAATCATATTACTACCAAGGCTTACCCAGGATGAGCCAAGAGCCATTCTTCCAGATCATCAGCAATGGGTGCTTCATCTCCTTTCAGTACTACATTGGTCTCCGTATCAACTACAGCTACACGTCTATCACCATCAGGAGTTTCATCGTCAAAATCTGACTTCCGTCTTATCCTACCCTTCTGTTTTTTACGGTGATCCTTCTTGTGCTGTTGTACCATTTGTGTAAGACTAGCAATGTATTCATCTGTCTGACTGAGAAGGTAGTGCAGACGCTTATCTTTCTTGTGGTCAATAAGTTTACGATAACCTTCTTCATCTTCAGCCTTAAAGAGAAACAGTGACCAAAAATGTTAGTCACTACATACTGCCATTTCTGTTTGAACGTGAACTGCATTTATTTTTTGATTCATTCGAGCTTGAAAAGCTGCATTTTTAACAGCCTAACATTGCATTCCTATTATGCGATTGAGACGTGCTTCATCCCACAAAAAGAAAAAATGATGACCTGCCAACAGATAGCAAAATTAGGTAACCAACCAATGCCATTCACACTTGAGCATGAACTACGTAATCATAGACCTGTCAAAAGTTACCATTCTCAACCCATTTGTACCGAGGGTGGATAGCACCATCAGATGGATAAATCCTTTTCCAGTGGATAACTCCACACTGTTATCCAATAAATTTATCCACTTGATAAGACTTGTCCATCCGTAAGTGCTATCAGTCCTTCGCACAACCGTATGAAAGGTTTTTACATGCAGAATGGCACACAGGTGCAAATGGTATTCATTGGCTAATTTTAAGCTGCTCTAACAATGCTATAACATACCATGAGTCTTCTCATTCTCTCCTTTTCTATTCTTTCTTCTTCCTTCTTCTTTTCTCTGTCCGTCACAGAGTGATAGTTCATTACAGCTTTGTTCAGTTTGACAACCTTGGACTGTATAGACCTGTGATACTCCTTGAAGTCACGCACATGTTGCAGTATCATGTTGAGGTACTCCTGGTGTTTCTGGCGACGCTTCCTCTCCTGTTCCATCTTCTGTTGCTTTTCTAGTTTCTCAGTGATCCTGATTATAGAAAATTTGGTTTAATCTTTACTTTTATTTTGTGTAGAACATATCAATGAATTGGACAAGTTATTTATTCAAACTCCTATAAGAGTGTTTCATCCAATATCCAAACACATCCTTTGATAGAATTGACTGTGCATGGTTCTTAGTAAATTCAAGAACTTTCTTCAAACAGGAGGAAGAGTGTTCGTCCAAAATCAAGACTACTCTTAAATTTATTTTAGGCCAATTTCAAGGAGTGATTACTCAGTGGGCCCAGCCAGAGGGTTATAAAAGTTATTAACAAATTGGAATTAAGTAGTTTATCTTTATGAAGTAGGCACTCTGCTCACATATGACACAATGCCCTGGAACTGAAACCAGGTGCAGTGGTGAGAGGCAGCATATTGATATTGCACCCCACCCATACTTCCTGAAAAAAAATGCACTTTATTTTTTAGCCTACATGTACTTCTTGATGTTTGGAAACCACAAGAAACAGAGATGCACTCAAGTTAGAGAAAGACCAGGTTTTCATTGTTAAAGTAAGAGTTACCTTACATTATTGATTTTACTTAGACTTATATTACCTAGCCTCTCTGAGAGATTGCTTCTTGCTGCGTTTGTAAGCCTTTGAGTTGAGTGCTGTCTCAAGAGTAGTATCCCTTCTTGTACAGGCTATAACTTCACTTCTTAACTGTAAAACAATTTAACAAGAAATATAAACTATTCTAGCTTATTAACAGACCTTAATCACACTAGATGTGTGACATTTTAAAATATTTGTTTAAATACTTTTATGAGAAGGGGAACTTGAGTTTTTCAATATTAACAGTTTTTCATACTACCACATTTAGCAGTTCACACGGAGAGAGTGAAGAATAAAACAATCATTGTTGTGATTGGATACTGCCTAAAAATGTTTGTTTCTACAGAGAGCTGTGATTGGATAGTTATGAAAAATGTCAAAAAACCTCGAAGTGTTCATGGTTCGAGTGTAATATATATTGGAAATGCCAACTGAATGTAAACCTTGATTGACAGCTGAGTTTGTCGTTACAGCAAACTATATGATTTTATGTATATGCATGTATTGTAATCAAAAATGAGTGAGAGGTAATGCATTTTGCTTAAATCACTACCATGTGTCATAATAGGAAGCACCTGTTCTAACCTGTTTCTGTACATTAAGAAGCCTTAGGGCACGTAATTCTATCATGGCTTTGAGTCTCAAGTCATCAGGGAGATTTCCAGGGAGACCTTCAAGTTCTTTTATTCTCTGGACAATTCTGGCTTGGATTCTGTCATTAGAAAGCAAATAAACTTGTCACTTATTTAAAATACTTTTCACATTGAGAAACATATACAGTAGTAGTAACTTATAGTTTGTGAAGAAATAGAAAATGCTCACACTTGCTGTGTGCAGTTATAAAGCATGCGGGGGTTGGCAGAACACGAGAGAAGTGTTAGGAGAAGCATGACGTGTAGCGCATTGCTTCTCACACTTCTCAAGTGTTCTGCGAATCCCCAAGTGCTTTATAACTCCACACAGCACAGCAAGCACGTTTTTTAATTTCTTTCATAAAATAGTTACGATAACCGTTATTTTGGATAGGAATGACGCAACTGAAAGTGTGCACGCATGCTGTGTGCTCTCATAAAGCACACACTCCCAAACAAGCAGAATGCAAGATTTCTAACAGTTATCTTATAATACATAATAAACATGCTGTAACATGGATTGTGTATAATGAATCCCAATTGTCTTCAAGTAAATAGCCTGCCAGGCGGCCCAAAGGGAAGGGGGAAAGTGGGGTATCCGGTCTTTTCGAGACACAGTCGTTTCGAGACAGGTCGTTTCGAGACACTAAGATACAAGTTCGAGACAGGCATATATCTGTTTCGAGACACATCATACATCGTTCAAAATATATCATATATAGAGGATATTACAGGTTCAAAACGATCTTATAAAGATAAGTATTTATTGCAATGTTGATATACAAGGATACCAGGTCAAACGTTACCAAGTTTTCCGTAAATGTTTGAGTCGAAAACTCGTCACACTTAGGCTACCAGATCTTAATAAGTCAGAACTCTATATGAATATTTCAAAAACTTTTATCAGAAAATCACATCTTCTAAACTTTATGAATAATTTTTTGATAAACATGAAAGGGAATTCATTCAAGTTTATAGAGAAACACGCAAATGACTTGCTCAAAAACTTTAGACGCAGACGAGATGTTTTGCGACTCAACAACGAGAATGTTCGACTCGTCAAACTACCAGATCTTAGTCAGAATTCTATGATTTTTTCCGAAATCGTTAATCAGAAACTCACATCTTCTAAACTTTATGAATAATTTTTTGATAAATATGAAAGGGTATTCAAGTTTTGAGAGAAACACGCAAACGACTTGCTCAAAAACTTTAGACGCGGACAAGATGTTTTGCGACTCAACAACAAGAATGTTCGACTCGTCAAACTACCAGATCTTAGTCAGAATTCTATGATTTTTTTGTATGTTGATGTGGTTTCGTTGGCGTATAGTGCATTTAAAAACTTTATTATTATTATCAAGTTAAAAGCATAGGAATTATTGACTTTTGAAGCATTTGGTCGGCTCCTGAAAGAGCCATTTTTTTGTGTTTTTTTGTTGTTGTTGTTGAGTTTATAAGCCTCTCGGGCCGGCACATAAATGTGAACAGGCCCTCAGCAGTCGTCTGGCATTAAAGTTAGATTAACTTGATAATAATAATAAAGTTTTTAAATGCACTATACGCCAACGAAACCACATCAACATACAAAAAAATCATAGAATTCTGACTATGATCTGGTAGTTTGACGAGTCGAACATTCTTGTTGTTGAGTCGCAAAACATGTATCTTGTCCGCGTCTAAAGTTTTTGAGCAAGTCGTTTGCGTGTTTCTCTCAAAACTTGAATACCCTTTCATATTTATCAAAAAATTATTCATAAAGTTTAGAAGATGTGAGTTTCTGATTAACGATTTCGGAAAAAATCATAGAATTCTGACTAAGATCTGGTAGTTTGACGAGTTGAACATTCTTGTTGTTGAGTCGCAAAACATCTCGTCCGCGTCTAAAGTTTTTGAGCAAGTCATTTGCGTGTTTCTCTATAAACTTGAATGAATTCCCTTTCATGTTTATCAAAAAATTATTCATAAAGTTTAGAAGATGTGATTTTCTGATAAAGGTTTTGGAAATATTCATATAGAGTTCTGACTTATTAAGATCTGGTAGCCTAAGTGTGACGAGTTTTCGACTCAAACATTTACGGAAAACTTGGTAACATTTGACCTGGTATCCTTGTATCTCAACATTGCAATAAATACTTATCTTTATAAGATCGTTTTGAACCTGTAATATCCTCTATATATGATATATTTTGAACGATGTATGATGTGTCTCGAAACGGATATATGCCTGTCTCGAACTTGTGTCTTAGTGTCTCGAAACGACCTGTCTCGAAACGACTGTGTCTCGAAAAGACTGGCATTCGAAAGTGGACTGGGGAAGGCAAGTTAAGGCAGGGTAGAAAACCAGCACATCAAACAAAAACCATTGTGAAGGTATTATGTTCTGCGATACCACATATATATGAGACAACCCAGTAGCAATACAGACCTGTTTTCTCTCTCCTTTAATATTGCAACAGGATCCAATCCTGTTGGTTTAGGAACTGGAGCAAGCTGAGATTTAGACACTTGTAACTGAGGTTGTGTTTTACGCTGCTGTTGTTGTATCTGCTGCTGTGCTAATGCCTGTCTTTGCTGTTCTTTTAACTTTTGTTGCTGGTTTGCAGCTGCAATGGCACTTGCTGCAGCTCCTTTAGCTGCAGCCATTGAAGCGGCAGCGATAGTTGGCTGACTTGTGGTATTACTGCCTGATTTATTAAGGCTTGCTTGAAGCTTTTGAGCTGTAAATGGTAAGACGTTTAAGTGAGAGGTGATAGGTTAAGTGACCAGTGATAAATTGCTGGTACTGTCACCTATTGAAACCCCAGGTTTTAAAAACAAAATTAATGGGAAACTTACATGACGCCATTCCAGGCACATTATAAGCTGTCTGGTTAGGTGCAACACTAGTGTTAGGCAAACTAGCATTACTAGTAAGAGGACCTGCTGCTTGCTGGTTTGTGGCAGGATTCTGAGAAGCTACTTGAGCTGTATTGGAGGGTGCAATGCTGCTCGGCAGATTACTACTAGGTATGGGCATCTTAGGGTTTTGTTTCCCTAACATAGCTATCTTGACATGGTCAGGGAGTGGCTGATTCCTAGATATCAGTTTGTAGGCCATGATCTGAGCTCTTAGTTGCATCAGCTGTTGGGAATTGAATTCTTTGACTATGTCTTTTGGGGGTACTCTTGAAGTATTGTCTGGGATATTTGAAGGTCCTTGTAACCCAGTGGGTCCCATATCCCCATGGTGCATGGGTGGCACCCCTGATGGCATGTTTCCCATTCCATAGGTGTTATCCTGCATGTCCATCATTGGTGGTCTGCCTTGCAGGATGTTGTACAGCTGGTTGTAGCGAGGATCATTCTCCAAGCCTTTTTCTTGCATGGCTTGTAAAGCCTAACAAACAAGGGATTCGATTATAAAAATATATACTTTGCAACAATACACCAGATCAAAATATAGCAAACAATTTGAAAAACTATTGTTCTGCACTGACAAACAATTGACTAGCCTCATGTTCACAAGGAAACAAAAATGTTCTAAACGTATTTAAGAAGATAGTTAGTCGCTAGTCAAAGCGGAACAATAGATACAAATTGGTTGCCATATTTCGATTTTGTTTTTATGAGCCCAAAATGAGAAATTAATGTATTTGCATGAGCTTATAATGGTCAGAACAATAAATTCTAACATCTTGGTTTGAAAGTATGGAAGTAGAATGAAAACTAAGAATACAATAAGTTTGAAACTTTACACTTGATTGCAAAATATTAAATTGTCATTTTCATAAACATAAAACATAGAAGATTAGACTAAAATGGTATGTTAATGAGTAGACTTTCGCAAAGTTCTTCGTCTCCATATTAGTTCACACTTGCTAAACAAAGCACAAGACCCCTAGCTAGGATCAGACACGCTTCATAGTGACTTTCTCCAACTTGTTTCCAAGTAATGTTAGAGACGGAAGAATGGGTCGCTAAATTATGCTTGTACTTGAGATGCTTTTAATCAAGGTATGAAAAATTTAGCACTTCAAAAGTACACAGCAAGTCACTCTGCAAAATAATCAAGTCATACTCTTGATAATAAGGCAACTGATATATCTATTTAGAAATTGAATTCATTGCTAACACCATTGACCAACCCATAGATTGCTATTTCACCATACCTTCTCCAATCGCTGTACATTTTCAGGTGTGTACTGGAAACCAGGCATTGGTTTCATCATGATTGACAGCTGTCTGTAAGAAAAACTGTTCAATGATGGCAAAAATAATAAAATTTACAAATTGTTGACCATTTAAAATTTATTATCTCGCACTTTCTTTCAGGAAAATAAAATATATAAACCAAACAATAATTATGTAGCCATGGTATAACTAATAGAATCAATTTGTTGTTCACCAGAGATAAGGAAAGAAGCTAAACTTGATAATTATTCAAAGGTTTTCATTCTTACAAATGTGTATCCGTCTCTGAGTGTTTACTGGGCAACCTAATCTATAAAAAAGTGAATAAGTAAAATATTTTTATCACAAAGAACGTTTTGATGTAGAAAAATTACATTTTCCGAAGAAAGAAAAGAGAGTTTTCAAACGCTCATAAGCGCGTGTTTGAATCTTCCTCAAAACGGAGACAAAAGGCCTCGTCAAAAACGCAGAAAATATCATCAAATACACTCATAAACAACGCAAACAATGTAGGAATAAGTGCAAAAGTCTACGTTTTTATCTTTTCGCCGCTATAGGTCTTACCTTGTAGTAAATCGAATACAACACGTAAATATAAAACACTTTTAATACACGGCGAGAGCCGCCATTACCGTCCCTTCAACCTGGCTCAAGTACTGCCTCGCTTTCAATGAACCAATGTTGTTCCGTGGGGTGTAGTGTAAGAAAAAACACTTCCAAATTTCTCTATATTTAAACAAGTTTTTCACGAAGATAGGTTGACTTTTTAGTAGAAATTTTCTTCAATAGAATATGATAATTTAAAAATAAAGAAAGCTAGATTATAATATTTAAGAAAATGTTAAGAAAAAAAACTGCCGAAACCCGGGATTGTTCAGAGTTCCTACGAACTCTCCGGTTTGAACCAGGGACCTTCAGATCTTCAGTCTGACGCTCTCCCAACTGAGCTATTTCGGCAGGCATACAGAAATGTTTACTAAGTATTAGTCCCATTGCAAAGCCCCTTATTGTTACCCACCGTCGAAGTAGGGTGAGTATACCACTAAGATGGGTAAGCATCCATGTTCTTACTTTTTCACAGAAATCTTGAAAAGAATTGCTAACTAGCAACATGGCGTCAAGAAGGACAACTTTGGATACGGGGAGTCACCGAGTCCGAAATGTGACATGTTTCAGTCTTCCTCCCTTCACACAAAACGAAACACCGAGTTTCTTGGGAGTCTGCCGCTGTCACTGATAATAAAACAACCACATAATTCTCTTCTATTTCTCATTCGACATTCCTACCGAAAATAAGAATCGAAAGAAGGGAAATGAAATTGAACATACTACCGAAACAGGTAGAGTGACAATCGCGCCCGGTAAAAGCAGTCGCCAATCATGACGATTTATAAGATAAACGATGAGCGGCAATTAAACTTTCATGTTAAGATTCAAATTTAACGGTTACTTACTGCAAGCTCAAAGTTCAAAGCTAATTAGCCGCCCAGGGCTCAAGAATGTAACCAGATTCGTTTATATGCTTTTTTTTTCGGGCGCGATTGTCACTCCATTCATTCAGGTAAACATCGATTTGATACTGGGGGGAAATGGCGAATTTGCGCGCCATTTATAGCACTGTGTATTTCTACGTTCAATTTTAGTTTACGATAATTATTTAATGGTTTGATTTGTTTGCAGAACAAGTTGAACTTCTGGGGGTACATACCCTCGTACATGAGTTTGTTCCAAACGGTAAGAAGACAGTTTATTTCTAAGCTGTACCAGACACTTACAGTATAAATATAGGGGACTAAAGAAAAATGAAAGCTGATCAGGAAAACTCAACTTCTTCTTTACTACATCTAATAAGAATGTGGATATGTCTTTTACCACCAAGAAAAGTAAAATGAGTTTATTATCTATCTTATAGATACAAAAGTAGTAAGTTGCTTGAATCCAAGGATGGATTTAGGAGTGGAATTAGGAGTGATGGGTAGCCATGGGATAGGACACTGTTCAATTGTTCGGCGCCTCTTTTTTATGTTTTTTCTTTTATGCTC
This sequence comes from Actinia equina, assembly GCA_011057435.1. NCBI lineage: Eukaryota > Metazoa > Cnidaria > Anthozoa > Actiniaria > Actiniidae > Actinia > Actinia equina. The sequence goes on from WHPX01001214.1 coordinate 50,415, forward strand.
TTTGTTGATCTGCTCTGTATAGCTTACTGTCTTTGTTGGTGAGTAAATGGTATGGAAAAAGGGTAAAAGTGTATGGAATCAGGAGTGATGCGTAGCCATGGGATAGGACACTGTTCACTTGTAAGTCATGTGAGGGGTAGAAGGGTATGGAATCAGGAGTGATGTGTAGCCATGGGATAGGACACTGTTCACTTGTAAGTCATGTGAGGGGTAGAAGGGTATGGAATCAGGAGTGATGTGTAGCCATGGGATAGGACACTGTTCACTTGTAACTGAGTCATGTGAGGGGTAGAAGGGTATGTAATCAGGAGTTCACTTGTTCGGCGCCTCCTTTTTTATGTTCTTTCTTTTATGTTCTTTGTTGATCTGTTCTGTATAGCTTAACGTTTTTGTTGGTGAGTAAATGGTGTAAAGTTGACTGATCTCTTCAATGAAAATCAGATATGACAAATGTATGCATTGTAATACGATTTTTAGCCAACGACAAGAACAGCAGCAACCTGTTTATCAATAAGAGGAAATAATAGTGAACGGACGGTTCCGCCGAATAAGAAGAAAGAGCAACCAGATACCACGAGAAGAGAAAGAAGAGCAAATGGAAGGGGTCATGTGAGTCAGTTAGTGGCAGTTGAATTGACTCCATCTTTAAACAACGATTACTTTAATCTAATCAGCTAAATTTAAATAATTATTTTTAAGTTTGCGTCGAGTCATGGCTAATGGAAGGCCTTATCATGGGTTAGAAGAATGGAAAACCAGATACCACGAGAAGAAGAACAAGGAGAAGGTCTGATGTGAGTATTTTCCTTCTTACGCTGTCTCTTCACAGAAAGCGCACTGAGTAAGTTTAAAAAGTAAATTTAATACTTTTAATTTTAAAGTATGCTCAGAGTTGAAATTGATGGAAGACCTCGCTGGATAAGAACAAACAGCTTCCAATCCCGCCACAGAGAGGCAAGGTTGGCAGAGGCACGTGCACGTAGAGCAGAGAATGGGGTAGCTGAGGAAAGGCCAGCGATTCGAAGGATGGCACAGCCACGTGCACGGAGAGTTGAGGGACACGTGGCAGACGAAAGACCGGCTATTGGAAGGGTGGTATATCCACGTGCACAGAGGGTAGAGGAAGGGGTGGCAGAGGAAAGGGGGGCGTAAGTATTGACGGTTTTGTTTGGTTTTAGTTTGCATTCATAAAATAATCAAATTTCGTACTCTTTAATTTAAAGTTTGCACTGACGAACGACCGCGATGGCTTCGGGATAAAAAGAGGGGCAACCAGAAACAAACAACAAAAGCTAGAGGACGAGGAACGCTGAGCGAAAAGTATGCTGCATCAGGAGATAAAGACAAAGAAGAAGAGTAAGTATATAAATGTACAGTTTCTTTAAACATAACGGTTAATAGCTTAAAATTAAATGTCTTTCTTATGAGATTTAAAGCAGCGTCTTGTGGATCAAGTAGACGAAGGAGAAGAAGACTAAGAAAAGAAAAGTAGAAGCCAGAGAAAGTGGAGAAAGAACTGCAAGTTGTAGAAGATTTTCATTGTTTTCACAACAAATTGGCACTATTAAGTTCGTGGCAGTAAAGTCTAGGGTCTTGTCATAATTAAAACATTATGGAACATGTTGAATCTTTTGATTGTCGTAACAGTATATCGTTGACAAGAAGCTGAATAAAAAGTTGGCCACATTTTGTATGTTCATGTAGAAGTTAAGATGGTTCTGCTGCACGAACGTTTGTCACAGGCTGTAAACGTGATGGAGCATGCGCAATGACTAACACTTCGATTGGTTCATTGAAACTCAAAGTAAATTTTGAATCGTTGACAAACGTTAGTTTGATAGGTGAGGAATGTTTGTTTCACGCTTGAACGAACCTGTCCATCACGGTACGGCTACCAGCTCTACCAGCTCTACCAGCTCTACCAGCTACCATCTACTTTGCTTATGCTAAGACAAACGCTTTACGTAGAATAAGACGTTTAGTTCCAGCGCATGATATGATTCAATTATATAGGGCTTTTATTTTGCCTCATCTTGAGTATTGTAGCCCTGTGCTGGTGGGAATATCTAAATCACTCTCAAAAAAATTAGAAGAAGCCAATTATTATATTCTTAGAACTTTATTAGGCCTATCTAAATCTAATTCTTATGACAGCATTCTTAAATCAATTAATATGCGTACCTTAGAACATAGGAGATATTTCCAAGTTTTAGTCTTACTTTTCAAATGCATCAAAGGGAATGGCCCTAGATATATTAATGACTTTTTCAAATTTCGTACAGTTAAGTATAATTTAAGAGGCTCTGGTACTAAACTTGAGCAAAATTCATTTAACAGTAAATGGCGTCTTAATTCTTTTGTATCCATAGCTAGTCATCTTTGGAACAATTTACCATCTAATGACTTGACAGTGTCCTCGCCGTGTTCATGCCGTATTTTCGCATTGTGATTAGACTGGCGTATGCCTTGCCGTGTCACGACCGCGTTGGTGCCTCTTCACTTTCAATGCCCAAGAAGGCAGAAAGGAAGAGTTGTTAACCTGAGTAAAAAGCAAAGTTTTTAGACAACGGCTCTTTTACGAGCCACAAAAAGACGAAAAAGTAATAATTATATTTCGGATCTATCTAAAACCACTAAGAACAAAGAAAATCCTTATCATCATCATCATTATTATTTAACAACCACGCATGAATACGTAAACTATAATATTTTAATTTAAATTATTCAAAATTAATAAAAACAAAGAAATTACCTTAAGTATATCATTCTTATCATCACCATCATTATTATTACAATACAGTACAATAGTATTTTATTCAGGACGCAAATCATCATTGACATGGAGTAAAATATTTAAGAAGCCAAAGCAAAAACTAACTTGCAGCTGAAATAAATAAACTAAATAAGCATCCTGAAAGGAAGTTTGGAGGTTAACCCTATGTGAAAACTCCCTAAATGCGGAACGTACACACAAACCAAGCGGCAGCAGTAATCTATGACTTATATTCCGACCGCCGTCCCCAACCGACAGCGACGCAGTCCCGGACGGATATTCCAACCCACAACAGACAAAGCTCGCAGCACGTTGAAATAACAGCCCCAGGACGCAGCGCTGCCAGTCGGGAAAGGCGGCCGCAACATAGCCTATCAAGTATAAAATTTTTTAATAAATTAAAGGAAAAAAAAAAAAAAGAAAAAGAAAAAAATCTAAATCAACTCATTCATAATAAATTCATACATTTAAATAAGCTGTTACTCTAACAATTACGCATGAATATGTAAACTACAATTTTTTAACTTTCGATTTAAAGATTACGCTTATAAATAAATCAGCGTCAGACACAGTGTAGCTAACTATCCTTTTCTTGAGCTAATTGCGCTTACTAGACTAGTATATCAAACCCGATACAATTACAATCAAATTTAAGGATATGATACAAAAAAAGTTTAATGTCATATATAGCGTCGTCCTTTCACTATTACAAATTGTTTATGCATAAAAACATTACAAATAAGAAAGAAATTGAAAATCGCCCAGTACTTTGGTTCATTGTAATCTTGTATATCTCTCATTTCTCATACACTGATGGTGACATAATCACTAATAAGAAAGAACTCTTATTAATTTAATAACTCTAATTTTCATTCTCTTTGAATTATTTTCTAAGTATCATCACGAATAGGAGATCTAACGTAATTCTGTTCGATGTTGTCTTTGCTTGTTCTTCTTTGTTTTCTTAGAAACTAATTGTGACATCATCACCAATAAGAAAAAAAGGAGCCCAGTATCTAGGTTCGCTGTATTCCCCATTCCTCATTTCTTTCATTGCTTGCTGCAAGCTGGTACTGGCACTTTCTCCACCTTTTAGATGTGAGTAAAATGCTTTCATAAAGACCTTGGTAGCTCTATCATCAATGGCCCAAAGTGAGGCAACAACAGCACGAGCTCCTGCCGCAAGAAAGGCTCGGCTCATCCCAACAACACCCTCTGACTTGATTTCACCACGACCACTGTGACAGCAGCTTAAGACAACAAGCTGTGGTCGAGCACCACTTTCTTGTACATCACTCATGGTTAATAAGTAGTCTTCTTCCTCTGGTATGCTACCATCGACATTAAGTGGAGCCAGAGCAATTTCTCCTTCTGTTGTACCGTGAGCAGCAAAGTGGACGACACCCACTCCCTCTTGAAGTCTTTGTTTGATTACATCTTTGGTAGCTTGAGCTCCAATGAATGGCTCAACTCCCAGTAGATTACTTATCACTTTTGCTTCCTCTTCAGCACCTGGTAAACGTCCGAACTGTGTTTTTTTGCCTCTAAGAATTACTTCTCCAACTTCAGGATTTCCAATAATCAATGCACCTGTCTTTTTGTGGTATTCAGCATGACAATCTTGCAAAGCCTTTAATGTCATGAGTGATGGAACAAGCCGAAAGCGCTTGGTTTCGGATAGGTATTTTCCAGTGCTTGGGTTTTTCAGGGCTGCATAAGGCACCAAGTTCAGATCTCCATCAGGAACAAACACGACCTCGTCACGCACAAGATGTTGTTGTACGGGAGTGATTAATCTTTCAAATAACATCTCAAGTACATTTCCTAAATCATCTCCATGCTCCTCGTGGTCTTCTATGCATCTGGTTTCATTTTCTTCTTCAATGAAACCATTTCTTTCATTCGACAGCAAAGTTGATGCCTTAGCACCATCTGCGGTATCATAGTCAACTTGCATAATTTTGATTGACTCCAAAGATCTGTCTTCGCAGTTTGTTCCTTCTCTCACCAACATCTTGTCGTATGCTGTATTAATAACATCGGCAATATGTGTTCCTTTGGGTTCTTTCTTTGGTTTTCTACCATCTTTATCCTGGTTTTCCTTCACTTCATTTTCAACGAAAAGCAAAGTATTTTGTTGCGACAAAACCCAGATAGCTATGCTGGTGTTCTGACGTGTGTAAAACAGGACGCAAAAACTAACATTAGTCAACATTGTCTGCAAATCTGAATATTGCAAGGAATGGCTACTTGCGGAACTATGCATCTGTACATCGTATCTAGAAGTCAGGAGATCGTTGAGAGCTCGAGCTCTTCCACACTCAGACACAAGAAGAGCTTTGTCGGCAAGCTTTGTCTCGATCAATACTTTCGTCAATAGCTTATACGTTGTATGGAAAGTTTCAACAAAAGATATCTTGGATATGTCTTGTTCTTCAGAGTGCTTGTAAAGTGAGTCCCAGCACTGTAGGCTGTTTTCCAGAAATCTTCTAGATTCTTTCATACAATGGAAATAGTTCTCCTGGTTGCCTTTCTCTTTGTATGAATACCCCAATTCAAGATAGGCGTTACCAATGTGGGTATTCGCTATTCCCTCGTGGCGCTTGTCACTTATCTCTTCAGAAATGTGGAGCATCTTTTCATGATGCTTGATTGCTTCTTCGTAGTTGCCCAATGAGTGGTAGATATCTCCCATGCTTCCATAAGCTGTTCCTTCGTTGTGCTTGTCACCTGTTTCTACAGCAATCTCGAGGAGCTGTTTGATATACATAAATGCCTTTTCGTGCTTGCCGCATAATGTATATAAGTCCCCTAAATTTCCATATGCACTTCCTTCAGTTTGTTTGTTACCAATCTCTTTGGCAATCGATAAACTTTGTTCGTAACCCTCGATCGCTTTCTCGTATCTGCCTAACGACTGGTTGACATAACCAATGTTTTGATGTGCAGCCGCGACATTGATTTTCTTTCTTATCTTTTGAGCAAGCTCAAGGCTCTTTTCTAAATAGAACATAGATCTCTTGCTGTCGCCTAAGATTATATAAATCTGTCCCAATCTTCTGTAAGCTGCTCCTTCGCCTTCGTTGTTGCCAATCTCGCAGGTGCTGTTTAGACTTGTTTCAAAGTAAGAAATAGCTTTCTTGTAATTGCCTAAAGATTGATATGTTTGCCCCAGCCAACCGTATGCCTCTCCTTCCCCTCTTTTGTTGCATGTTTCTTTGAAAATACTCAATTCTTTGCTATGACATTCGAGGGCTTCCTTGTATTTTCCCAGGCTACTAAAGTCTTTTCCCAAGTAGCTGTATGCTCTAGCTTCCCCATTTCTGTCACCAATCTTTATGGTAATTTCAAGGGCTTTTCTCTGGTATTCGATAGCCTCTTGGAATTGACTCAATGAACTGTAGGCATTCCCCAAACCAAGATATGCATTTGCCTCGGCATACTTGTCACCTAATTCTGTAGCAATGCTTAGCTGCTTTTCACGATACCCAATCGCTTTTTGGGGCATACCTGAAGAAACCGAGATCGCTGCCAGACACCCATATGCAGAGGATTTGCTCTTGTTGTCATTGGTTTCTTTGGATATTTTAATACACTCTTCAGAGTATTCTATAGCCTCTTGATATTTTCCAGTAGAATGATAGACCGCTGCCAAGTTTCCATAGCACTTTCCTACAACTCTCATATATCCTATCTCTTTTGCAACATGCAAAGAATCGTTATATTTCTCGATGGCCTTCTCGTACTCGCCTACTGATTGAAGGGCATTGCCTATGTTCAAGTATGCAGTTGCTTCTCCTTTTTTGTTGCCTACGTCTTTTGAATTGCTCAAATGTTCTTCGTAATACTTCAAAGCTTCTTTCGCATCACCTAGTAACCAGTAGGAGTTAGCCAAATTGAATTGAGCAATTTCCTCACCGTACTTATAGCCTATCTTCTTGGCAACACACAAAGCCTTCTTGAAGTTACTAATGGCCTCTCTGTAATTACCCAGTGACTGGTGGGTTTTCCCCAGGTATTGATACGACATTGCTTCACCTTCCTTGTCACCAACCTCTATGGCTATTTTCTGTCCTTCTTCGTGGAACTGAATGGCTTTTTCGTATTCATTTAATGAACGATAAACATTTCCTAGATTTCCACACAAAATCCCCTGGTTTTTCTTTGCTCCTGTTTCTACGGCGATGGTTAGCGCTTTTTCGAGATATTTGATAGCTTCTTGGTATCGGCCTTGCGATCGATAGGCAATTCCCAAGTTTCCGTATGCGCTTGCTAGACCTTCCTTGTCACCTATCTCGAGTGCCATGTTCAGGCATTCTTCATGGCATTGAATTGCTGCTTCAGTGTCTTCAAGCGATTGGTTGGCATCTCCTAGATTTGCATATGCAGCTATTTGGCCCTTCTTGTCGTTGCTTTTTATAGCGATCTTAAGGGACTTTTCGTGGTACTCCTTTCCCTTTTTGTATTTGCCAATTGACTTAAAGATATTTCCTAAATTTGTGTACGCATCTGCAGCACTTTTCATGTCTTTTAGTCTTATAGCGATGTCGAGCGATTTTTGATGATACTTAATGGCCTCCTTGTACATACTTAACGATTGATAGCAGATTCCCAATTTTTTACATAGATCTACGTATACTGCGCTGTTTATTTCCAATATCTGTTCGGCGATGCTTAAACCCTTTCCATAATATTCTATGGCCTTAGGCCAACGATGCAAGGATTCATTCGTGAGACCAAGACAGTTAAATAGCATAATCTGAAAACTAAAATCTTTATAAACTTGAGCCATATGCAAACATTCAGCGTAAACATCAATAAGTTCTTCGGTTCTTACATTCAGATAGCCGTTGGATGCACAGGACCCACAAAACCGAAGAAAAATCTTTAGTTTTTCTATTTCATCCTTGTTCGTAAAGGTATCCATGTTTTCTTTAAACAAATAAAAAGCATCATTTCATCAGTCTGTGATATCATCAGTCTGTGTTTATCTTACTTTTTATTAGTAGTGAAGTTATGTTGTACAATGCAACAAAAATGGCGCCATCCATCTTACTTTTAGAGCTATAAGCCAAAGCCAAATATTAAAGCGCTTTCACTCTCTAGAGGCATGATAGTCTGGGGTGGGGTTCTTATATGTGCACGGGGACTGGGAAGTGGGGTACCTTTGAGTAGACATGCAGTAGTTGCAGTCGTACCATATAAACAAAAAATATAGCAATATCGATGGGTTGCAAGCATCCCCAAGCTAATCAAAAGACAAACACTTGGCGGCCATCTTGGAGCCGTTGACAATGGATGCTTTAAGAGATATCTTTTGTTAAATTGCACCAACATGGTTAAGATGACCAAACCAAGTGGAGTAAAATCTCTTGTTAGTAAACTGTTTACAGGAGGCTGTTTTGATTAAACGAAAGGTGACGGAAATTCGGGAGGAAATGACATGCTCACTGGAAACAATTCTTAAACTACGAAAAGTCTTATTGCACCTCAGGGCCACCGTAATGCACAACCGTGAACACCTAGTAAAATATGTTTGGAATGTTTATTATCGTGTTCTGACCAATCGCATGCGAGAATGAATTCATTTCTAATTAACAGTCACATGTGATTGGTCAGAACACGATATTTAAACATTCCCGACATATTTTAGGTGATCGCGTTTCTTTTATCAGTTTGACTGTATTACGGTATAATACATTTCCCAATTGACGAAATCTATTATCTAGATATTCAGACATATATATGCATGCATTTAAGGTATATATTTATTCAAGTTTTTATGTACTCGGTCTAGACGTCAATTAATATTAATCGGCATGTCACAACATAGCCTCCTTCGCAGCCGTTTTTAGGGTCGTCACACAACGTTGCGTGACGACCCTAACAACGGCTGCGAAGGAGGCTAGCCACAACAATGAACTTTAAATTATTCCGGATTTATTGACCAAACGTATGTTTAAACGTTATATAAACTTAATAAAAATTTTTACGAAAAAGATTTTCTTATCCCTACGACTATTAAAAGTACGCACTCAAATCTGCTTAACAATGGATTATTTTCGTGGCAGTAGACTAACGCTCGATGATAAACGTAATGAACAGCTATTGTACTGACTGTACTGAGCAGAGAACCGATAGGATTCCAAGGGAATAGCTTATGCTTATGTAAATACAACAAGGAAACTCAAGTGAAATGTTGTCACTGTGGTATATTTATTGCATCTATTTTCTCTTGAAAGGCAAATCAGTTTGCGAAAATGAATTTAGAAATAGTTTAAGCATTGTTGTCATTCGTTTTGAAAGAAATGGATTCACTACGTATCTAATTTTTCTTGCTTTATTTCCTGTATTTTGTTTGCCAAGAAGTCTTCCAATGTCAAAACTGTCAAAATTCATATAGTCGGCGTCCAACTTCCGATCTCAAATGATTTATAAAAAGATTGTATACCTACACAGAGCTAGAGCTAGGCTCCTGTATGTACATCATGTCGAAAGAATGTTGATTTATTCAGTTGTAAAAAAAATATATGTTTTAAATATTAAGATATCGGTTTTAAAACTGCGAATTTGTTTTTTTCTCTTAAGTTTTGAGATAAAGATTATCATTTCAATACTCGATAACTTTATTTCACTTAAGTCTTACCTTGTCTGTTGACGCCAAGGAAAGCTTACGGTTACGTAAAGAAATAATAAATTTTCAAGGAAGAATTGAATGGTAAACGTTTGTTGGCAAACGCACCAGGAGACTAACTCTCCTTTAAATGACACGTTTCTATTGGTCTATAATATAAACCGGTTTTAACCGGTTTGCAAATACATATAAGGACTAGAGTGTTTCTACGAAAGATGTTCTGTTGCAACCAGTAAAATTTAATATATACGAAGAAAAAAAAATTAAGAATCATTCAAAGATCTGGACAAATTACAAGTCTTATTCACTATTTATGACCCATAATGCCTTGCGCTATTACGTAAAATTAGAGAAAATGTTGGCGGCAGATATGTCATACAGAAGTGAAGTTGTTAAAAGAGCTAAATAGACTCTTCCACAGTCTCGCTCGTCCGACTGTAACGGTACAATGACCGAAAGGACTTATGGGTCACGAAAACTTGGACACGGCGTGCTTTGGGAACCAAAATACTCGTCCACAGTCTCTCTCGTTTTCGCGGCCATCTTGAAAATATTGAAACGAGAGCGACTGTGGACGAATTTAGAATTTCACGTTCGTCTAGAAGGTGTTTGACTTAGTCTTGCAGCTGAGCTTGTTCTGCGTATTTCCCTTTTCGTTTGACAGCTGAATGATATGATTTTCGCGTTCATTATAAGCCTTCAGATATATATACTCCTCTGCAAAATCAAAAGAACAATCAATGTATTAGTAAATTACAAGAGAAGATAAATCAAGGCCTAGGGCAAACGTCGAACTTTCCATGCACCGAACTCATTAAAAACAATGGATATCAGGTGATAATGAGGCGGTATTCTTTGAAGTAATTAAGTTTGGTGCATGGAAAGTTCGACGTTTACCCTAGGCCTTAGGCTTCCATGCACCGAACTCATTAAAAACAATGGATATCAGGTGATAATGAGGCGGTATTCTTTGATGTAATTAAGTTTGGTGCATGGAAAGTTTGACCTTTGCCCAAGGCCTTAGTCTTCCATGCACCGAACTCATTAAAAACAATGGATATCAGGTGATAATGAGGCGGCATTCTTTGATGTAATTAAGTTTGGTGCATGGAAAGTTCGACGTTTGCCCTAGGCCTAAGAGAAGGAATCTCTGGTATTCATATGCTTGTAACCCTTTGATGCTATTTTTATCACGATAGTTACATTATATAGATTAGTTACCATACAATAGAAAATGAACAAAGGGAAGGAATCCCTGCGCCCCATCATGAGCACTCTTTGCAATCTCGTACCCAGAGCCTGCGTTTCTTCTGGCCTGCGGCGAAGAACGAGGGCTCTGGCATAATCCATTTCTTGAGACCAGGATTTCTTGGACTTCCAGTATAACAGCACATGCGTTTAAAGACTTGTCAAGAATTTTAACAAAATTTCCCCCGATTTCGTACTATGATTTTTACTTAGATTTTGAGTTCGATTTAATTTTTACTTTGCATATTTTGACCGTTTATATTTCACTTTCCGAAAATTGCGCATGCGCCAAAATATGAATTATGCCAGAGCCCTAGTTCTTCGCCGCAGGCTAGAAGAAACGCAGGCTCTGGGTACGAGATTGCACTCTTTGATGCTATATTTAGAATCACATTTACCATCGTTTGTTTTTCTGTTTCGTACTGCGCGCGATCCGGCTACGCTACCGTGCTTTCACATTTTTTGTTTTTGTTTTAATCGAATCAATGAGGCAAAGCTTTATAAAGCGCATGCAGTAAAACCATGAAATAAAAACAAAGTTGCTACTGACAAATAGTAGCTATTTTAGGTTACTTTATTTGGTAAAAATATCAGTTAGAAACATCACTCAGCCAGAACATTCATCATACAAAGACAAATACACAAGAGACCACTTGCGTCCTTTGTTTAATGAATATTCTGGTTAAGTGCTAGCAACTATTAGTCACGAAATAGTCTTTTCATAGTTTAAGAATCGATTCCACTGCGCATGCGATTTTATCCCGAATTTCTCACCTTTTGTCTAAACCTTCATTTGTTCTTAAATAAACAAAAAAAAGGTGAGAAATTCGGGATAAAATCGCATGCGCAGTGGAATCGATTCTTAAACTATGAAAAGGCTTATAGCAACTGGCATGCGCTGATCCACTGAACCGTATTACATGGCCACATACAATGTGCCGACATGTCCAATGCGCCATAAAAAGTACTAAATTCAAGCTAAAAAAAACTGCAGAGTTCTTCGAAAAATCATAAACCACTATAAAAATATAGCTGAAGGTTCGTATACAATGTTATTTATTTTAATATTATCAGAATTTCACATTCTGGGCGTTTCCTATTGGGCTTCCTGTGTTGTAAATATTACATTTTTCTTCACCAAAACACAAAGTTAAGCAACGTTTCCCAATTTTCAAAACAATTTCGATAACACATTTATAATATACATTACCTAAGTGGTGGGTGTCGACATTTGATTTTGCGAAAACTACTGAAATGTTGTAAATTTATCTGATATGCACATTTGAAATAATTAGGTATTTTCGATTTTCGGTAAGCTTTTGATGACTAAATTCAAATAATATAAAGAAATAGAAACCTTTGCTACAGTGCCAAATATAGATGTAACTATAGAACATTCAAGTTCGTGTATAGTGCATGAATCATTGCATAGCACATCATTTTAATGTGAATCAACAGGTGGGTGTCGATAAGTGTTTCTTAAGTATATGAATGGGAATAACATCAAATTCAGTGTTGGAATTTCACACAATTACTCAGATTTTGACATTCTATAGCGGTTACAAAGCGTCGATATCATTTATATCTTAGCCAAATAAATAAATATATGAAAATTTGGCAATTACAAAGCGTTCGTATTTTGCCTTGCCCTACCACGATGTTTATTGGTGATTCGAAACGACAACGATCTGCAGCCTACAGTTATGAACAGAGGTTCTTCGAACGTCTTCAGATAACCTTGGATGACTAACGCTTGCATTAATCTATTTCCTTCTAAATTCGTGTTGATATAAAAGACCTTAACGTATATCCTGCAGAAATATATTTTACCTAGAAGCGTATTAGTGCAACGAAAAACGTTTGTTTATAATAGACTGAAAAGAAAAGCCATATTTCTCATTCTTTACATGAACGTGAACATGCGCAGGTCAAATTTGCGCCCTGTTCTAATAGCTACTATTTTTATATGTGGTTAAATGTAATTTAGGCTAAGTTAGACTCGAGGTCAATGACATCTCGCAGTAGCGTTGTCCGGACGCATACCGCTATCTCCGCTGTCAACGCATTTATTACCTCACGCGATCGTTGAGCGACTCAGCTAGCAAGTTGTTTATAGCTTGTCGCAATCTATTCTAGTCGATCTCTGTGGCCTGTTTGAGATATGGATCATAGCTATCATTACGAAATACGATAAGACGCTACACACGTGATCACGCTAGCTTAATGCCAAACACGCGAACCTTTATTCGCCTTCGCTATCTATCGCTAGCACTTGCTATACGACGCTATTACGCTATTACGCTAGTACGCTAGTACGCTATTACGCTATTACGCTATTACGCTATTACGCTACAACACGAGTTTAATTTCCCGCCCGCCATCCCTACCATTGGTACAGGTAAGTAGAGGTAAGTATTCCATTGACTGGTCGCGGTCAATGTGACAGGTGTTCGGTGGGTGGTGACAGGGTGACCATGGTTACCGCTAATTTGTGCCTGGCTCCGCCCATCCCACCGGATATGCACCTAATGCCAAGCTCATCATTAACGATGAGTTTAAATAGCAATTATTCGCCGAAGGCGAAGTGAATATCGGTGAATATTTACCGAGACCAACTTGTGTACAGAGAAACTTATTTTTATATACAATAATTCAATAAAAACAAGCAAACAGAAACTTTTAGTGTGCGTGGCAAATTCACGCAAAACTTTTAGCAAATTTTTTAGGCCATTCTTTGTCTTTTTAATATTGAGCAGTAGCAAAGCGATTGCCGGCAGATGCGGTTCTGTTGCCGACTCAATATTCCGAGATTCAGTGGTGGATATCGTACAATATTCACCTCCAAATGACCAATGAGCGCGCGCGTTTTTAGGAAGATGGTATATGCTAATTGTCAGTATCAACTTTGTTTGTATTTCATGTTTTACTGCATGCGCTCTACGATCGTCCCGATTGTAACATAACTGACATCGCGATTAATTCTTATTTTATATTCGATTCTAAAGACTCGTAGGTTTAAAGTTTCCTCGAAAAAAAAGACAGCCCGACTTTGAAATTAAAAGCAAAATCCCGACTTTGCTTTTCAGAGGACTTTATTCTCCATAGAGAAAGTATTAGCAAATAGATCTTCCAATATTTGACTCCAGGTTGACCACGACTTCAGTCGATGGAGTCAAATGAACATCGACTGAAGTCGTGTCGCTAACTCTCAGTGAAGTTCAGACAATCAATTTATCACAGAATTCGCTTCAAAACTGAACTCAAAAGATAACAAAAATGAACTAAACAAAGTAGAACTTGAAAAAAAATGAGAAGGATTATTCATCTTACCAGTGAGCTAGATTGAGTATTTAAAATATAAAATCGAGCGAAATAATTTGAATCCTCGTCAAAACAAGAAAGAAAAAAAAAAGTGCCCTTAGACGATATTCGTAGTTTTTGAAATTGCGTGGCTTTATAGATAGATCTTTAAGCACTTAACGATGCCATACATATAAAAGATACAAGCATCCTTAATACTTTTTTCCAGCTCCTCCACCCTCTCCCGTCCCCTCGCGTTTGTTATGTATTTGCTAATAATAATGGGATATTATTAGCTAAAAACTAGTGTGAGCTGCGTCGGTGTTTCTAATGAAACAGTAATGATGAAAAGGTAAATTATACACCGTGAAAAAGACGAAAAAACTTACTGACGTTTCGGACGCTAGTCCTTCGTCGAAGTAAAAGAGGAATTTTACTTTTTTATTTCTTTTACTCCGACGAAGGACTAGCGTACGAAACGTCGGTAAGTTTTTTCATCTTTTTCACGGTGTATAATTTACCTTTTCATCATTACTGTAATAATAATGGGGGAGGAGTACCAAGTGTTGGGGGCAGTGGTGCTGGGAATGAAATTGATCTGCTACTACTGCCTTTCCCCGAGGGCATTACTATATGAATATATTAGATTTGATTTCACTGATCCTTCAAAGAGAAGAGATAACGGATACGAGCCAGTGACAAGAGCCCTTAGAAAGGAATGAAAGGTTTATGTATAGAATACTCGTGTACTGTTCAGAGTATTAGAGGATCGGAAGGATCACAATATCTCGAAGAGTACTTCAACCTCTCCGTTGTTCTTTACCGCACTTGACTGAGTAGTTATTTCCACGGTCAGTGATCAATACATTGAGTTCAGCTCACATCGGCTCTTCAGAAACACATTGAGAGAATACAGGTTACCAGCTGAGATATGTCGAATGAGGCATAACAGATAAAAACTCAAGGAAATCCGTTCCATTCAATCTCCTGATACTAGCTGTTATAAAAGAGTTTCCTGCATGACGACTTTGAGTTTAGTACTTTTTTCATAGAAAGTGAACTGCGCTTCAATGAATGAAGACCTTGCTCATTCTATTCTGTCTTTAATCTTCTTGGCTAAGAATATTATCCCATAGGATTAAGATTTTTCTTTTGTTAAGTTGAAAACAAGCAATACCTGCCAATTAATCTCACATACCGTTAATTTACCACGCTAGATAAAACCAGAGAAGACGAACATACTGGTTGCCTCCGTTTTCTAGCAAAACTTGAGCTCACTTCTCGTTCTTCTTGACCGGAAAACTCATTCCAAGCGTTAAAACCAAGGTAAAGTATTCACATGACGATGTTAATAACTATAGACAATTAAAGTGCTAAGCACTTTCGAGCTGTAAACTTAATAATTATTCTCTGAAAAGTGAGCCGTTAGAAAGACATTCAGCAGAAGGCGAGACTGAGCTTAAAAGATAGAAAAATCCGATTAAGAACCACTTGGTTGAAGTAGTGCTCTCAAGTCTGTCACCGGTCTGCCCGGCAACAGCAAGTTGTCTACGATCTGACCTGTAGCCGAACAACTTCGCTGACTCCAAAACATTTTTAAGCTCAAGAGATTTCTTATTTACCCCAACGAAGAACTGATGTCCAAAACGACAGTAAGTTTACTGATATCTAGTCATTCCAAACATTTATGCTTCATACACCGACATATATAGCTCAGACTAGTTTACTCTTTAGGTTTCTTTTGACTTTATATAAGATTGATTTTGAAGTTGCTACGAGAATTAAAGGCGCTCTATAACTTTGAAAAATTCGGATGGTGGCAATCTTAACACAAGAACCTTAATTTGATAATTTAGTTGTAGTTCCTCGGGAATTTATTTGATAACAATATATGGAAACGGTGACGACCGAGGTGAGTAACAGTCTATGTTTGGAGCATAAATGACCGAAGGCGATGTTCGCAAAGAAAAGAGATTCAAGTAGTGCTCATGTGCCGAAGGCGAGAACAACTGAGGCGAAAGGGTTGTATTGTCCGCCTGGAGCAGTTACAGTTATTTTCGGTCCTAATTTGTGTTTTTATCGTTCCTACCGGCTTCCTTTTCTTCTTCTTCTTCTTCTTCTCTTTTTTTTCCTTCTTTTTTTTTTTTTTTGCAACAGAGCAAATTTATGAAATTTATAATCCACATTCAAAAGTATTTTAGCCAATATAGTGGGGGTGAGGGACTGCGCAAGCTAATGACCATTAATAAATCATCTAAGAACTTTTATGCTCTTTCGGCCGATGAATCTGTTCACTGATAGTAGTGAGCAAACACAACGCGAAAGAGCAAGACTAGAGAAGATAGGTGTATAGCAGATCAGTAAGTACGGTTTGTCATGTCCTGCTCCTATGATATTCCGGGTTTTTTTTATTTTTATCCTCTAGATCTGGTTTTCCACGGTCGCAAAACCTGCAAAACCCAACAAGCTAAATTCCAACTAAACGCAACATGTATAATAATGATTCGAAATCTAACACTACGTGGGGCCGATAATTCTCGAAAAATTTTTTTTTGCGGTTTGGCCTTAAAAAACTCAACTTTATATATATGATAATGATTCGAAAACTAACGCTACGTGGGGTTGATAATTTTTTTTTGAATCCGGATACGTATGGACGGAGCCCGACTAAGCTGTGGTGGTTCGGTTTCACGGTACCGATAAAATTCGATATGTTGAAGGTTAGAGGTAAAGCTTGCGGTTTGGCCTGAGCGCTTCTGTGCCGAGGTACAGCGCATATGATTGAACTCCAAGGGTCAAGGGCAACTAGGTACATCTTCAGTAAACCAGGGTGAAATTCTGTTGCTCGTTTCTGCGACAAAAGAGGGACAGAATTTAACTCCGAGGATGGGTAACTATGTCTGAGGACAAAGTTGCGCCGGTGAAAAAAGGATGACTACCTTCCAGTGTTTTTTGTTGTCTGTTCTGAGGATAGTGTTCCATAATCTGGACTGAAGGCATTTTATTTGCATGTGGCTACAAGACGTTTTAAGCGCAATTGATAATCACTAACGATTCCCGATCCTTCTGTCCTTGCAGCGTTAATATATTTAGAATCAATCAACTTTTTCATTTTCTCATCAAATTGATTGATTTATGTACCAAGTCGTATCTGCTACATGTATGGTTGATTGTGAGTGGGCGTTGTTAATGAGTATAATGTCGTCTTTTCATAAATACTAAGCTATGCAATACTTTTTGGTCTCTTGCTAGATGTTTTTGGATGAGGTGTCGCTATTTTCCTAAGAGAAACGGCGTTGTTACCTTCCTTCTGCACTTTACTTGTTACTTTACAGCTGAGTTGGCTGCATTTCCCGAAAGGGATTATGGGTCAGCTATTTTGATAAGCATTGAAAAATTCATATTTATTGGGATTTCTTGGCAGAATAATGGGAAATGCTAAACGAAATATGATGTTGAATCCTCAATTCTAAATGGTTGACCTTGAGTTTGTTCTGAAGGTCATCATCGGCTGGTTTTATACCTAGAGATGAATATTTTCGTAGAGTCGAATATGGTTCAGTTGCCTTATGTTATAATTGATTATTCCAACAGTCTCGTCTTCTTGAACAAGCCGCCTCATCATGATCGTGGAAATACTGTCCGTGTTTGTCTTCGCAGTGGTGGCCCTATCCTTTTACACGTTAGCTGCTCACTACCTCGAGGATAAGCGACTCCCCCCTGGTCCAGTCCCCCTCCCCCTGGTGGGGAACATGTTTCACATGGGAGTCCTACCTCATCTTGGTCTTACATCACTTTCCAAAAAATATGGTGAGGTTTTTCGGCTACAAGTCGGGATTCATCGCATTGTTGTCGTCAACAGCATCGAATCTGCTCGGGAAGCTCTTTTGCGTCGGCCGAACGACTTTGCCGGCCGTCCATTGCTTCATACCGCAAGCTTGATATCTCGAAGAGGAAAGAGCATTGCCTTTGGGGATTTCGACGCGACCTGGAAAATGCAGAGAAAAATTGCTCACTCGGCTTTGAAGATGTTTGGAAGTGGGATTGAACATCTGCAAGCCAAAATATGTTTGGAGATAGACGAGTTGATTGAACGTCTATCACTGAAGGAAGGAACTCCCTTCAACCCTACTCATGACATTCAACTTGCAGTGCTCAACATTATCTGTTCATTCGTGTTTGGTTCGCGATACGAGATCGATGATCCAGAGTTCCATAGCATTATCCACTACACCGATCGCTTCTCGCAGGGATTTCGGGCTGGAAACCTTGTGGATTATTTTCCATGGCTCAGATTCTTCCCTAACAAAGGTAACGATTTCTTAAAACCTTCCATAAAATTTCCACTAAGCTATTCAATTATATTCTTAGAAAAGCACAAATTTTCTCAGTAGGTTTTTCTAAAGTGGTTTTAAGTTCATAGCAGACAAGTGTTGCTTTCATTAGGCGCTCATTATTTTGAAAGATTTCTTTTTTCCGGTAACGCTACTTTGCTCCAGGAAATATTTCATTCTTATATTAAGTACAAAATATTTGGAAACAATTACGAGCTCTTTTGGTTTCATTCGAATTTTCTCGCCTTGTTTTCATTTAAGCAGAGATTCAATACTCTTTTCCTAATTTGCATGCAACCCTTATGACCCATAATCTTGGACAAAAATGATGAGACATGTTTAGTTCTGGTATTTTTGAGTAAAACATTAAAGAATACCCCTTAAGACGCCGTCCCTAAGCGAGGTATGGCGTACAGTCAATCATTTTTTAACGAGAAAAATCGTACTATTTCAGGATTGGAGGAAAATTTCTCAACTATTTTTGTCCATGAATGCAAGTCCCTTTCTAGTCTGTCAGGAAATTCGCTTAGAACTTTTCAACTTGAAGCAAGTTTTTAAAAGATATTCATTCCAAAGCTATTATTTAAGGTTTAAAATTATGAAAGCGCGTCCTATATTGTGTAGGTCAAATACTTGCTACTATTACCAGTTTGTTGGAGCACAAAATTATGAAAGCGCGTCTTATATTGTGTGGGTTCATCAACACATCTTTTGTTCTTTACGGAAGAATTAAGGCCGTAAGAGGCCGTATCCTCATGCGATATTATATTTTGCAATCATCGTAACAGGCTCTTTCGCGAGGTTTGCTACACACGGTATTATATTCATTATCACCAATGTATTCAGTGTGCAGTCAACTCACATGTTGGTTTTTACGGAGGGAGGAAAACCGTTCCCCTCCCTCTGCTATACATTATGAACGCAGCCTTAGTTTCTCGTGCAATTTGTAGGTCTGTCGCTGATACAAGAAGCAATAGCGGAAAGAGATACCCTTTTACAAAGAAAATACCAAGAACACTACAGCACCTACCAGGAAGACATAACCCGTGACTTGACCGATGCGCTACTAAAAGCTACTCGTGCATCATCTCAAGAGGACAACTCAGACCCACCCCTCCCCTTCACAGAAGATAATATCATCATGACCATGAGCGATATATTCAGTGGGGGGATCGAGACCATGTCAACCTGCCTGCTGTGGGCGATCATATACATGGTTCGCCACCCTCAAATACAAGAACGGATCCACCGAGATCTTGACGAGGTGGTTGGAAGGGGTCGTTTGCCTGATCTGGAAGATCGTTCAAAGCTTCCGTTCGTGGATGCAACAATCGCCGAGATAATGCGGTTCAGTTCGCTAGTTCCTCTACTATTCCCACACTCCACCACCGTGGATACTCAGCTCAAGGGCTATTCAATTCCTAAGAATACCGTGATACTGTTCAATGTATGGGCGATGCATCATGATCAGGAAAAGTGGTCCCACCCCGATAATTTTGATCCAACAAGATTCCTCGACTCCGAAGGCAAAATGGTTTGTCCAGCCACGCTCAGTTACTTACCGTTCTCTGCAGGACGAAGGGTCTGTTTGGCCGAATCTCTTGCAAAGATTCAGTTGTTTTTGTTTATATCTCGATTACTCCACAAGTTCGAGCTTAGGGTTCCAGACAATTCGTCTGCTCCAGACCTTGAGGGCATCTTCGGTGCCAGCCTCACACCTAAACCTTTCGAAATCCTTGCTCAAAGAAGATTTTAACTTGAACAAAAAATGCACTGAAAAATAATAAAAAATACTAGTATTACATCTGTAAAATATTAGAAAATATATTTATCTGTGAAAATTTGCGAGCCAAGAGAACATAAGAAGTTAGGTCACGGACTTCTTTTGAACGTTCGATTTGAGGCCATGATGTGCGCGCGCACAAAAACCGCTGAATAACCAAACTTTTATTGACGAACGGGAACCATACACGTTTTGAACTTTAAAGGAGAATTACCATCAAATTTTGAGCGGGACTCTATACTTTTCATAAGCTTAATCGAAAAAATTGAGTCAGAAATGAGTCTATGTTTTGATTCTATAATGATTTTATATGTATTTTTATTCTATTTTTGTCGGCTATTTGTTAACAGGTTGGAAGAGAGTCATATGAAGTTAGTGAAAGTCACTCCGAGGATAAGGAAAAAACTGGGTCGAGTTGGTATCGAAGTGCATTGTTGGACTGTTTGACAGGACGAAATAGACGCCATTTTGAAAATATGTTCCATTAAGCAGTCCCACAATGCACTGCAAAGCCAACTCGACCCAATATTTTTCTTAATCTCGGAGCACTGAGCTAATATACCATAAGATATTTAGTCATAAAAATGGTATTTATTATGGACGTTAACAGTTAATGGATTGAGTCAGTTTTATTATTGTGTTATCCCATTAGCCTCAATGGCTCCAAAACAGAAGAATGTTTCACTATAGGCACAACTGTAATAACATCGTATCTCCTTGTAATGCTCATAACCAAAACATGGCGGATATGACGCACATGCATCCCGAAAATAATCAATTTTTTGATTTTTTTAGCGCAATTTTCTTGTTTTGTTATATGAACAAAAATAAAGGCCAACGTTTTATTTTCTACCTTTCTTCCTGAATTAGACCATCTGCGTGCGCTTGCTACCGATTTTCAAGCAACATCAAGGGAACTTAAGCTCTCAATAACCACAAATAGAAGTACTAAACATAATAAGACTACTTGACCAAATGATTAACAAAACCCTTTTTACATTAGTGGAGTTAAACATTTATCGTTTTGATATGACGAACGATAGCGCTGTCTCCTCTAAAGCCTGCCTTACGTGTTTTTTTCCCTAGAACTTGCGGTGACCTTCATTATCGAATTGTTTATTGCGTGGGCTGAAAGTTTTTATTTTCTTATCTTTTGTATTAAAAAACACACCGATGGACGAGTGAAAAACGTCTGCGCATGCTCTAAATCCGTATGCAAATGAGTCAAAAAGTCTTCACGCTATTGAGAAATTGGACTTCAAAACTTGGTGCCCATACTTAATACAGTATCTTGTTCTCACAAAAGTATGCTAGTGAAATGTTTTGTATATGAAACAAACATTTTTCTCACTCAAAAACTTAATTCTTAGAAAACGTGCTGAAAAGCACATGAACCTTTTCTCTTGCGTAGCTTCGTGCACTGAGATCCGATCAATAAGCCATTACGGCGTCCTTTTACCAAATTTACTCGAAATTTCTAGGTTACTGTAAAGATTTTAAGAGCGGACGTTTCAGTTACATCATTATGCAGTAAACAAATCAAAGCCTGAAGTATAGGCACAGCATACTACAATTTATAATAACAGCAAGCGTGGGTACCATTGGAACATACGCGGCACTGTTGAGTGTTTGGAGGCTGTTAAGCAAAATATTCCCGTGCTGAGTTAGTTTGTAGAGTAAAACATTTTGTATCAATTTTACGGAATCCTGAAACAGTCTCAGGTCCGATAATCAAAGCCAGACGAATTAGATCGAATTGGAATCTAGTTTAGCGTGCTTAGTTTTGCTGAGGTATGAAAACTAGAGGACCCTGAGAAAATCCCTCGAATGAAGGGACAGAACAAATTCATTCAACATGTGATCTAGCTAGGTCTATAGGAAACGCATGCTTAAGTGCACACCACCCCTTGATTTATACGAGTAGAAAATCGTGCCTGCAAATCATGGCTTCCGTCCTAAACCAATCAGAAAGCGGAACAGCTCACATTCACCAACCACAGTAATTAAATTAGTTGTTATCGTAATGAGTAATTAATTAAAGCTAACTGCAATGATTTAATTTTGAATTATTAAATCCTTTTTAATTTATTTAATTTTATAATATAAGTTAATTATAATTTATTTTGTGAGGCCCGTCGTATAAAACCTGTTTAATGAATATCAGGACGATTTTGTACGAGTGGAAAACGATATGGCAAATTCGCATTCGTACCAGAATAACACGCAATATGAAGGAAACAAAGGGAAAGAAGCAGTCATTTGTGGGATTTTAGTACTAAGAAAAGACGAGTACACAACTACGATATCTTATCCTAATGCGGATTGAAAGGACTACTTAAGCTGATGAAAACATGAAAGCTGATTCAATTAAGATTTACTCAGCGAATTACACCAAGTAATCAAAGATAAACCACTACTTAATGTATTTACACGGGATTTAAGATTTCGTAGATATTTTAGCCAAGTTCAAGTACGCTAGCTTGCGCAAGCATGCAATGTCTGAAATATGTCGTCAGTTTTTTTGTCGTGTTTATTCAGTTCTGTAATATTCATAAAAACACGTTTAGTCAACCCATCTAGTATTTTTTCTACAACATTTTACAAAATTGTAAAAACTACATTACGGTCTAAGATATATTTATTGTACTAATTGGACAGGTCTTGTTGATATGGGATTAATTAGGCAGCTATATAATTAATAGGTAATGGGATTTCCTGCTTCCCGATCAAGAAATAATTAGACTCGAATTTCTTAATTGGACAGCATGGAGTCCTATTACATATATTAATTACGACCAAGAAAAACAGAAAAAACAACAAAATAAGACAAAACGACAACAAAAATCCCCAACATACATAATCCTGTTGTATAAATTCTCAGCAGGCAAATAATTCAAAAATAATAAATGGTTACAGAGGATAACATCACCATGAATTAACTAAATCTTTTGGAATCCAAGCAAAGAAAATATCAGTTTATCTCTATTTTATTTTGAATTTTGATGAACGAACTAATTTTCGCAAGACAGGTGCAAACTTACTTGATAAAGAATTTTCCAGGCTCGGATCACTTGCTCCTTCAAGAAAGATAAATAAGATGAGTAAGATGAGTAAGAAAGAGTGTTTATCGACGTCATCATGATACAAATAAATCGTAATAATGATTAAAAGTAAGGAAGATAAATCGGATGGGATGATTAAGCCCTTGGCCTCTTTCCTAGCTTATTCCAAGCGGTCAACCTATATTATATTGAATCCAATAATTCAAATTAATATTTTATATGAAACATTCAACTCAACAAACATAAGTTTTTTATGTGTCTCTCCTATTATTGACGATATATTGCGTTCGTTGCGTCATCACATTGTCAAAGTAGAGTGCTTACTACTTTGACAAATTGTGATGACGAAATTTATCGTCAATAAGAGGAGAGACACTTAAAAAATGATGTCTATTTGTTTTTTTACAATAACAAAAACGATAAAACTCACTCATTTTAGTGATTAAAACAGCTAGTTGACGTCAGCTTTTTTTGTCTGTCCTCTTATTGATGATAAAAAATAACCAATCAGCGCGAGAGAAATTTGTAAGTTATTGTAAAAACACGGATGGAAACCGGAGAAAAATCTGGAAAGAGAGATAACAAAACCTAGTGAGGTATTAAAGTCAGTATTAAACTGTTCACCAGTAATCGTGAAAACTCAAAGCAGTAAACCATTTCTAGCTGATCTGAGAAACGTTCTTAGCCAATCAGAATCGAAAGATTTGCAAAACTCAGGTGTCACTTTTTCTCTTATTATCATTAAGGAAATTATGGAAGAGGGCCCAGTTGTATGAAAGATGAATATCGCTATCAGACGGATAAATCTTATCCGGTGAATAAATGTATTGGATGATAGCATCGACCTTCCCACTGGATGAGGATTTATCTATTGGGTAGCGTTAACAACCCTCAACCCTTCGTACAACCGGGCCAAGGCCACCAAATGAACGGGGGAAAGGGACTTTGCCAATAAGAGGTCATAACAGTAACACAATAACTGAGTTATATATATATTTATTTGCAATGGTAAACAGATTTTTTTTTTTCGCCGTTCAATTTCAATTTTTGCAGGCGTCATGACACCTCATTTGTTCAGATCAGCTGGTTGTTTGTCTTTAAAACTGAGTTGGGTTGAATGAGTCAAAACTAAGTCAAAAAGGCCAAGTCAAGTTAATTAACACACGAATGGAAAAGTATTTTTGTTTGCTCGGCATGGATGCTCAAATCTCACACACTTTACGTTGTTCAGAATGTTCTGGAACCTCCGAATGACCATTAACATGATGCTTTCACTTATCCTCTTAATATGAAACCATCCCTTTCTACTCAATTTACAGGATCGATTTCAAGACTTCCACTGACATGTAACACTGTTTTGATATATGTCACTTAAAATTGAAAGCAGTTTTTATTAAGTATTTACGATTTGTCATCTCCAAAATCTCAAGTCGCAGGATTGATGTTCTGGTTAACGTTTTACCGCCCTCGTAGGCATGCGCGAGCATGTTTTGGTAAGGATGTGGAGAGGAGTTTCGTGGGCGAGTGTGTAGGAGTAAGTCAGGATTTCATTATAATTATTATAACTATTGCCCCCTGCTAGTAGTTCATACCCATTATACTGTGGGTATTATTGCGTTAATAAAGTCTTGTTTCTGTGTCTTTTACTTCTGCTGCCTTTTATTTTTATGGCTCTTAAGTGGAGTACTCTCCAGCTAAGAAGAGAAGAAGATCAGTCAGGGTGCTTTTCCTTCTCGTCGTGTAGACAATGGAGAAGGGAAGAGAAGAGAAGAGAAGAGAAGAGAAGAGAAGAGAAGAGAAGAGAAGAGAAGAGAAGAAATCTCTAGATCTGCAAAGGAGATTTCCACGAACAACTAGTCGTACGAGAGTTTATCCTTTTCCATACCATGTGCCCCATGCATTCATTTGAAAAACTTAACTATCTGGCGGGCTAACAGGACGAAGAAATATTGCTTATTGCTCAACGTGGATGCCACTTTTCAATGGTTGTAGGTACAGTCCAGTGCTTCATTGAAGACTTTCTGAAGACAGGTGGCAAATAGGAAAGGCTGGAGCCTACATGACCGCCTGTCTTGCAGTGTCAGTCTTTCACTTAAATTACTCAGCATAATACATAGAAGTAGACTTTCTTTTCTTTTGTTTTACATTGACTGTTAGTCACTAATTATACAACTTCGTTTCACCGCACGGACGCAAAAATCATTCTATTGGCCACTTAACTACATTTGCATCTTACAAATGTGCAGACTCTTCTTCGTAGAATACTGAACACGAAGTTGTCTAAAAAGACTTTTTTAAACCTCTAGTAGAGAAAATATTCAAATAGGAAGCTGAGATGAAGGCTATACGTCTCGTAATAAGTAACAACGAACGAAAGCACGTATTCGGATAGTTTGAAGTGGCCGGGAGGATCTGGAAGCGACTGGGCAGCTGCAAGGGTGATGGGATATCAGGGAAACTATTTAGATAAAACTAGAAAAGAAAGATTTATCTGGTTTTGTCAGTTGAAGTCCAATGATAAAATCTTATGTGTATTTGTTTAAAGTCCCAAGGTGATGTGACTATTCGCCCTCTCAAAAATATGGAATAATTTTAATTCAACTCTAACTGCGAGGACAGTTCATTTAGTCTGTGTAGTTATTTAAATATTTATATTAGGACACATGCTGTTCTTTATAGACAGCTACTGCTTTTAATGTATTCTTTCAAAATACTTTTTTAAGCACTTTTGAAACCAGCAAAGACTGGAAAAATAAATAGATAATTAAATGAATGAATGAATGAATGAATGAATGAATGAATGAATGAATGAATGAATGAATGAATGGATGGATGAATGAATGAATGAATGAATGAATGAATAAGAAATATCGCATTAGAAAAACTTTATATGAAAACCGTTGAATGATTTTAGAAAAAAAAGTTGAAAAGTAAAAAGAAAATAGAAATCAAAAACGTTAAATATGTGAATCAGAATGAGAATAAAATAAATAATGAATAAGAACATAAAATGACAAAATTTATAATTTTCATAATTATAAAGAAATAATTTTCCAGACACTATAATATAAAAAATAAAATAACGAAACAAAAAAATACGAATCAATTTAAATGAAAAAATATTTAAAGAGAGAAAATAATTAAGGACATGAACAAATATAAGAGTAAGGAATAATAATAATAACTTGGAAGCTATTTTTTAATGTTATGCAAAAGAGAAGAAAAATGATAAGGTTTCGAAATTTGAATTACCGATTTCGGCGCTCGTATTTCCATATGCAGATTGATCGCATTTAAATACGTCAGTTAAATTTTCATTTGGTGGTTGATGGTATCCAAACGTTCACTTTATGGAAAGCTAACCATTTGAACGCCACGACCAGTTATATTTTCTAATATCACTGAACTTGAATTAATGACTGGAACAACGTGTTAAAGTCAGTTCGAAATCTATTTGGGGATTTATTCTGCTTGGATTCATCGCAGATTACTAAATTGATACGAAGTGGAATATTTCAAACACTGGTTCATCCAGCGGCAGTGAAGCCTTATCAACAAACATCTACGCCCAATAGATTTTTGTTGTGCAGCGTATATTAGTTTGATATCCATTGTCAGAATTTTGCTTTTCGAATACAAATAATCTTATAAGTCCTAGCAAAACAGAAGCGAAAAAGAGACATAAATTGATCTTATGGTCGCTGAAAAATTGATGAGCGAGTTGCGCTTGTGAATTGGAAACGAAGACTATAGTTTGGTCTGACCAACACTGACAGGACATTATCTACTTAACCGCACTACTAAACCTGCATACTACATGTCTGTTTAGCTTCTGGTAAACATCGCGGATAATTTTAGAAGTACTCCAATTGAATATCCGAGGTCTTTGTGTTGCATGCTATAAAAGAGGCTACGTGGATAATGAGTGCTTCTACCGTTCAGCTGCGTTTACACAATGGTCAGAACCACAATTCTTCGCTGACTTTTTACTCGCACGGTAGAGAAGCCAAACCCGAGCTTTCGCGGCGATTGGCAGACGCGAAAAGTGGCGGGAATATAGATATCTTGCCCACGAAAATGACGAATGGTTTTAGCGGTGGAATAAGGAAAGCTTTTGAGAGGAAAGAGCAAGAGAGTGAAAAAGAAAGAAGAGGTCGGAGTAAAAGCAAAACGTACGTGTCTTGTTTACAAACATCACTGAGTTTTGGTTGGAAAAAGAGTCTCAGTGTGGAGACTGACGACAGCGATTTCTGTGAGCCAGATAACGATCGTCGTATCATCGACATGGATGGATCGCTCAAGAAAGAATCACCCACGGTTAAAGAAACTGAGAAGAAAATAATGAAAGGCACAGAACACCGAAAGACGGTCAGCGAGGAACAGAATTCTCAGAAAGTTAAGCCACGCACGAGCGATGAAAAAGCTGTTAATGCAACGCCATTAAGAAGTAGATCCAAAGGAAAGCGCTCGGAGCTACAAGACGCGCATGTATCCGTTCAACCTAGTACAGGAAGGCAATTAATGATTATCAGCAACTTAGAAAATGGAGCAGTCTCTGTAACGACATACGGAGATGGCAGCCCTGCTTCACCAAAGTCATGTACCTCTTACGTATACATTAAAAGTAAATTCCAAGGCAATCAGTACTCTAAGACAAAGAGGAGCACAGTAGTTGTTCAAAAACCACCATTATGTCGCAGCATTACCATCTCCGAGGCCTCGCTGAGCAGTGCTTTGAGCCGTCAAGCCGATAAAATGGCGCCCCAGAGCAGAAGTAATACGAATCTAAGAAAAGAGAGGAGCTGGACTGGTATAAATGTACAAAGAAAAAGCAAGAGATCCTTTACTGTGTCTAACGATTCGACGGATGGCAGGTTGAGGACGATTTATGAATCGACCATGGAAGAAAATTGCGACTAATATGAAAATAACAAGACCACAAACTTGTAAAATATTATCACAAGAAATACTGGTTACCAGGATGTTTTGGTTCATCGACAAATTCAAAATATTTATTGCTGGCTTTGAAATATTTCAAGCCGGGAGCCGAGAGTTCTTCGCCTCTCGCTAGACACAAAACCGGCAAAATTATATATAAAACAAGAATCATAAAGGACGAAAAACAAACTTCGAACTGAACGAATTAAAAAAAAATATTCAGAGGGAATATTTCAATTTGATAGCACGAAGACTAGCGAAATAAATGGTTTTTCAATTTTCAGTTAAAAGAAGTGTTTTTAAGGCAGAACTATTTACATTACTGATCCAGCTGCTTGCTGTGGATAGGACTTGTCGACAAAATCTTTATTCAGCCAAAGAAAAACACTTTAAAATATAAACTAAAACGGTGTCTTGGAACAAAAAAAAAACAAAAACTAGTCGAAGTCGAAAAATTTCTCTTGATATTTCAAAACTTTGTGTACAAAAAAAAGAAATATAATATACAAAGCCTGTGTATTTCGTAAAGTTGAATGATAGGAATAATTTATTTGAGTTGTACATGATAACAAAAGGCGTCTGAAACCAAAGCAAGTGTTAAGAATGAAATAATCTTTATCGCTGAAAATTATATCTTGGAAAATTATTCCATGAACAGAATTGTCCTTTCAAAAGTAACTCGATATGATAAAGATTTATTTTAAGCCATAATGTAGTTTTGTTTTGGTAACTGTATTTAATATGGTGGCAGCGGTTGGTAAGCGGATGTAAGGTGCTCCAGTTTATCTCCATCCGTTCATAAGACGCAAATCTTAATCCTAATTTTTCAATGAATTGTGAATAATTACTGAAGCCAAGGAAGTGATTAAATATCATTCTAAACTGTGAGTTAGTTTATTATTATCAATGTTATTGTTATTCGTATGTGTACATGCCCGTACGATGTTTTTGACTGGCTTCAAATGTTGCTATGGCGACGAGAAACTCCGACGTCTGGAGCGGAGTCCATTCGAATACAAATCTTAAAATAGCGTCAAAAAGCCCAATACGCAATGATAAGCATGAGCTAGTGTACTTATGCCTTTTCTTTACTGAATTCCGGAAAAAAGGTCCTTAATGCGGACAGAGAAAAGTATTAAAAGACTAATAATAAATAATAATAAGTACCCTAGTGCAGGGAGAATTAGGGTTAAATTAGACCGGGATTTCTGAAGTGTGATTGTCATGGGTTTAATTAAAAATTACAAGAGCAAAGACAAAATCTAAGGTTTGAAAGCGTACGAATTATTTATCATATTGCTATTAAAATTGGAGAAAAGTTTAATGAGAAATGTGATTGGAGTCACATGAGATTGACAGCCTTGGGATGTATTTTAATATATACTAGGATAAACGGACTTTTTGGCATTGCATAGGTAATGATAATACATCCAGCTGATAAACTAACTAACACCAGGAAATCTCCATCTTTTTCTTTGAAAATCTGAGGCACACTTCTCTTATGAATTTTTGCTGGCATTGATTTGAACTGCCATATTCGTTAAGGACTCACTAGGTTGCGTGCTGATCTAAATAGTGACGTAGAAACGACGTCACTGCAAAACTGAAATGCCATGAAGTCTGAAAAAATTGATCAACGAAAATTTAAAACGTCCCGGCCATTGGAATAAAAATATAAACTCCTTATTTATTGTGTTATTGTTATCAACCTCCTATTAGTAAGGTTTTATTTTCATTTGGTGGCCTGGAAATCCACAATTTCAAGAGGAAAAGTGACATTTCAGCTTAGCAAGTGTTCTCGATTCTGATTGGCTAAAAACATTTCTCAAATCAACTGGAAATGGTTTACCGCTTTGCGTTTTCATGATAACTTCAGTGGCTATTTTCATCTGGTGAACAGTTTTATGCTGACTTTAATGCCTCACTAGGCTTTGGTATCTCTCTTTGCAGATTTTTCTCCGGCTACCATCTGTGTGTTAAATGATTTATATGAAATATTAATTTGAATTATTGGATTCAATATAATACAGGTTGACCGCTTGGAATAAGCCAGGAAAGAGGCCAAGGGCTTAATTATCCCATCCGATTTATCTTCCTTACTTTTAATCATTATTACGATATTTTTCCTCAGATCAGCTGGAAATGCTACAAGCAAGATGATGTTTAATACCTACACTTCCAGAATCCCTTAGAACGTTTTGTAATGCTAATCTTCACTATTGTCTTGCTATTCTCAAAGGGTTTTTAATATTTGAATATAACTAAAGAGATTTTGAAAAGATTGTGGTAGTTTATGTATGAAAAGTCATTAGGATTAGGATTTATTTTAAAACATTCTAAAGCTGATACCATTCATGAATTCCCGTCAGTTACCATTTTATATCCTAATTTTTCGGAGAGTAGTTTTCACATGGGAACTCAGTTTCTCCCTACTATTATCCCATTCCATTTTTCTTTTTTTTTTCTTTGTTTTTGCTTCTTCATCTTCTCCTTTTTTTAAAATATTTATCTGGTGAAAAGTATTATTAAACGTGAGGACATTAGGACAGTGAGGACACTAACAAGCAATAATGGCAAAAAGCGCCAAAACTAGACCTTCGTATGAGTTTTGATCCCAATTTTCTTTTTTGGTTAACACTCGAACCCTTTTTTAACAGTTAGAAACTGATGTACTATGATGAAATGCTTGTTTGAGGCGGTATTTTCAAAGATGTTTTGTTGCATTTGTGTTAGAATGTAGCTTTGTCAGGCTTTTTTATAGAAAATGTATGGGAAATATGCAAATAAAGGCCTAAACCTCTCTCGATTCATATCAATTTGCTTTGGGTTAACAATTTGATTCCACCTTCATCGGTCATCTCCACTTCCAAACAAGTTAAACTTTCTGAATAACAAGATTTTTGCCTTGTAAAACAGCCTTTCTTCAAGAAAAAAAATTTTGGCGCTCACCGCTTGAATATGAAAAGAATTCGCTC
The DNA here is from genome assembly GCA_011057435.1 of Actinia equina. Lineage (NCBI taxonomy): Eukaryota > Metazoa > Cnidaria > Anthozoa > Actiniaria > Actiniidae > Actinia > Actinia equina. The sequence continues at coordinate 81,462 of WHPX01001214.1, forward strand.
TTAAACTCAAATTCATAAGTCAATGGTTTGGGAATTCGGAAAAATCTATTGGGATTTTCTTAAAGGATGTTCAGATAATAATGTACATCGATTTGAGCCGAGTCGTGACATCTAATGAACTGCGAGGGATGGAAACAAGAATGGTACTTTGATTGAAGTTACAGTAATAGAAAATCAGTCATTATTTTACGTTTTTTTTAATAACTTTTTTCCTTTCGAAAGTTAATTCTTTGAATTTTTCTTGTTGCTTGACTTGATTATTCTGCCAAACAGGAAACTCATTATTTTAATCGGTGATTTTTCACAGAGAAACCCCAGTTTTCGGGTTGTTGGAGATAAAGAAGAAGGAGAAAATAGAAAAGTGGAATAAATTCATTTAATGCATTTTTAGCTTTCAATATTACTTCTGAAAGCCATTGTCCTTCAATATCTTAATTTAATTTAGTATATTTGTCACAATCGTTGCATGAATCCTACAAAACACAAATCATATATGAGAAAGAAAGAACTGTTGTGACTGGAGAAGGAAACCGGGACTCACGTCCCAAATTGACATCCATTCCCAAGAAGTAGAGTGGTTTTCAATAATCTATGAAACAATTGAGCGTAGATACAATATGAGGATAAGAAAGAGTAACTTATAGAGGAAGCGAGATACGCGAATTTTTCATGTATTTCATCTAATCTATAATTACTATTTTAACTTCGTTTTTTTGCGTAAAATATTCCGAGAAAAGGAAGAAAGAATGAGAGAATTCACTGCAGAAGCGAGTGAGAAAGAAAAAACAAGTGAGACTGAATTTAACCACAGTGAAACGGACAGACGGACTTTCTCACATACAGACGTCCTGATAAGAAGACTAGCGATCGTTAAGCTCATTAAGCGCATGCGCATTTCAACTGTCACTCGAAATACTTATACCAACTCATTTTTTAAAGGTTTCATTATATCGGTTCAAATTAAAATATAACCTCGTGATACGATACTATTCTATGTTATTTATAATGCTGTCTTAAATAGACAAGAAAGATTACAAGAATTTGCTTCTAATTATTGTCTATTCAACACAGCATCATAAACCTCTGTTTATGCCGACCGGGTCGGTTCTGAGGTGTTCAAGCAACCTATAACCGGGTCTGAAGGTCATATTGTATTTTGCCTGATTTGGCACTAAATCTTATGAAAAGCATAAATGACCATTTTTTCGTACTGTAGAGTTAAAAGAACACGAGCCAACAAAAGAACAAAGGGATACAAGCTAAAGATCATATGACGACCAAGGTACCAAAAAAGTTGCAGGTTTTTTATTCATCGCGAACAAAGAACAAAAAGCTCCTTTATTTATTGGATCTTTTGTTCTTTTGATCTCTAGAGCTGCGCTTAGGTTATATTTCCAGGAAAAAGGTTAATAATTGCTGTCTGAAACTGCTCTGGGTTTTTTTCCAGTTGTAGTCCCAGCAAAACATTTTTCAATGAGTTCATATAGCTTACTGCGTGTTCATTGGTTTCTTTTAAGAGTTCATCGGGGCGATGAAAATGTTTACTCAATTCTTTGTCTTGTGCTTATGATTGCATAACGTAATTCAGCGAGCTTAAAACGCTCTATTGGCCAAGCAAACACATCGAAGGAAGACTGAGAATTTCTCCACAGAATTAAAAGAATTTTTGGTTAATTTGACTTTAATTGAGGCTATGTTGTTTAGTTTAATGTATTTATTACTGCTGGTGTCGGGTTGGTCTTTAGAAGTGGAGTATCGTGGTCATGTTTGGTGTGCAATGGATTGGACAATCTTTATAAGAATCGGGGGGGGGGGGGTGGCCATTACTGGGGATTTGGGGATTAACTACCACGAACCACCATTGCTGAAGAGTTTGTCTCCCATCATATCGCAAATATCAATTAACTATCACTCTTGGTCTTCGAATAATCAAAATATCTTAACAACAGTGATACCTTTTGGTGCAAATTTTTTTTACAAAATTTTCACAGACTTTGAGAAAAAAATATTTTTGTTTCTTTATTGACAAACAGCCAACCTACCACCCCTGGGCTTAATTTTGAACCCCAACTTCCACCCGCCTGAAGAAAAAATCAGCTTCTCAATTGTCTATGACTGAGAGTGATCAAAGCAACAGGTGGTGAAGAATAAAGAGCAGTGATTGGTCAAGAGGTGTGGGTACAGGTCATTGCATCTTTTATGAGTCAGTAGGGCATGAAGTAATCATGATTCCATATCTATGAGGTAATAAATCAGCCAATAAGAAGTAGATGTTTACAAAAACTAAACACACACACGAACTGGTGCTTGACAATAACACACCATGACGTCATGAAAAGCCAAACAACAGAGCCAATGCAGCTCTTTTTTGGCGATCAAGAGTCCTCGAGGACCGTGCACACCATGCCAGTAACGGACAAAGAAGCCTACCCCGTCTATGAGAAAAAGATCGACAATGAAACACCAAAAACGCAAGAGTCGACGCAGTCGAAGAAAGAAAAGTCGAGAGATAAGTCAGGGTTTGTTACAGGGTTTCTGATGTATGTGTTAGAGCCAATTCTTCCTGATGACGGGGTCAAAGGAGATGGTAGGATTGCGAGTCTATTGTATTTGATTTGCCTCACAACAGCTGGGGTAGTATTCAACTTATCCAAGTGGTTGCAAGCCGATTCGAAGGCAGATTCTGGGGTAACAGAAGATCATATTGATGGTTTTCTTATAACTTGTATAGTGCCTACGCTATTGTGGATTTGCTATATCTTTTGTAAGCAAAATGACCGTAAAACAGTAGATTTCATCACGCCGTCACCACACTCAAACAGACCTCTAATGGCGGGCGCGTACGTGTTTGGGGCAGGAAGCTGTGTCATGGATTTACTTCATATCGCTTTCTACGTTGAATGCTCTTCCAACTTGTCAAGTCTTTTCTTCTCCGTCTTCAAAGCAATCTTCATCTTCTCACAAATACTATTCCTCAGGAAATTCGCCAATGCAACGCTCCACAAATCCCCCAGCATAAGACTTGTACTTTTTCATATTCTTGGGACAAATATTTGTATCTGGTTTCGAGCTCTTTTTAGTCACTCGCGAAGTATTTTCAGCGTCAATGGAGGATACGTCCAATTGGAGTTGGAAGAAGAAAACATTTGTGTTTCAAAACATTATTCTATGAAAAAAATCTGGGAAGCAGCAGAACCCTATTTATATCCCTTCACAATGGAGTATTCCTTGATTGCGGGTGGAATACTTTATAATATGTGGAGCGGGATGAGAGATTTGGATCCCGATCCTCAAGACATTTATATCTATGACGAGCTGTCTGACTTTAATACGACGACTGATAACATGAGCGAGAAGTACGATGAAGACCATGGGTATGGCACGTGTGAAGCCCACACCCCTTCTAACCACTCAATCACCAGTGGACGCTTCCTTAGTCGATTCTCCTTAAACAGAGCAGTTTCGAACTCTTCGCTTTGTCAGTCGTGCATTGATCATCACGATCAGTGTAGAATGAACAAGGTACCCAGTTCGGATCCGGGTCTTTTAGTTGGACTTTTATTCTCCATCCTTCTGCTACTCGCAGTAGGATTATTATGGGTGGACAAGACGTCCTCAAATGCACTTAGATTTTACTATTTGTATCAAATAACGTTATTGACTTTGATGAGTGTTTCGAGTTGGGTGATTTTGAAGTGTCTCATGACTCAGAAACTCACGTGGTATTCGTTCGCACCGGACGATACGCTACTGATTGCTTCATTTACTGGAGTCTTCCTATACGCCGGCCTATGCCTCACAGCTGGGATCGCTGAGTACAAAAATCGAGGGCTCATATCGGATTTTTCGATCGCAAAATCTACCCTTATTCTATTTCAGGGCATGCTTCAAGCAACGGCAGTTATCAAGGCACTTCGGTTCAGGCCTCGAGATGAGATAGGAGCAAACGTGATCAGACAAGGAGCTCTGTTTCTGCTGACGACCAACCTCGCACTCTGGTGTCAAGATTCTTTCTTCGAGTTGAGAGACTTTGTAACTACGCCGGTCCAGACGGTGTTCTACGGTGAACGGTCATGGAGGGCAATTACTGTACTAGCGTATCCACTTTGTATATTCTTCCGCTTTCATTCAGCTGCGTGTTTGTTCGAAGTCTGGTCTAGTTTTAGGTGTACGCATTAAGGTAATTTTCCATGAAAACATTTCTATGAAAATAATTTGACAAGTCTATAGAGAAGAAGCGTTCTTCTCAAAAAGACAAAAATGAAAGATTTCGAAATTATTACTTTTTTATAAAAAATACGATATAGTTTGTAGTCACAAATATTACATCGGTTCATTTAGTTGGATGATTTTGAGTCCGCTTTGCAGTGTCCTAACGCTTTGAAGAATAAGGTAGAGTTAAGCATGTTGAGACTTTCTGACTGAATAACATTTTGACACCATTTACTGAAACAAAAACATTTAACGGACTGACGCGACTTGGCGGTAACCGTTGATAGCCAAGTCACTGAGTGTCAGAACTGACTGACTAACTGCAAAACAGCCAACTAATACAGTTAGCGACTGACTAACTGATTGACTGACTGACTCACAGACAGACAGAGCGAACTCAGTTATTGACTGACTAACAGATTGACTCACAGACAGACAGTAAACTCATTTAGTGACTGACTGAATAACTGATTCACAGAAAGACAGACAGACCGGACAACCAACTCAGTTATTGACTGACTGACTCACAGACAGACAGACAGATGGCAAACTCAGTTAGTGTAAGTGACTGAATGACTGACAGAAAACTATTCAACTTTAAAAAAATGATCGGCCAACAGACATGATTGACTGACCTACAGCCATTGACTGACTGTCTTACTGACTGGCATACAATACAAATGGTAGACCAACAGACAACTTACGGAATGACTCAGTTGCTGATAACAGAAAAATTAGCGGCTTACTAAAAGACTGATTGGCAGACAGTCAACTGTCAGACAGACAGACCGACACTGACTGACTGATTAATGCTTGACTAATAACTAACATCTATAAGATATTGAACTGCTTACAGTGTAGCTGACCCATAGACAGCTACATGACTTTGACTAATTTACATGCAAACAGTGAACTAATTCTTTGAATAACAAAACAATGGTCAACTGTATGACTCACTGACTGACAGACTGCCCTCTGACTTGCTTATTAACTATAGACAGCCATCTGATTGACTGAAAGACAGACAGACAGCTAAATGGTTGCTAAAAAGACAGAAAGACAAGCAACTGGCTGACTGAATGATAGACAGATATCCAAATGATTGCCTGGATAACAGTCAGACAACTGATTGACTGAATGACAGACAACTGATAGACAGACAAGCAACTGATTGACTCGATAACAGAGAGCTAACTGAATGACAGACAGACAGACAACCGATTGACTGAATGATTGACAGACAAGCAACTGCTTGACTGACAGATATCCACCTGATTGACTAGATAACAGACAAACAGACAACTGAATGTCAGACAAACAACTGATTGACTGATTGACAGATAGATATCCAACTGATTAACTGAATGACAGACAGACCAGCAACTGATTGACTCAATAACAAACAGTAATGATGAAAAGGTAAATTATACACCGTGAAAAGATGAAAAAACTTACTGACGTTTCCGAAACAGACAGCCAACTGAATGGCAGACAGACAGCAAACTGGTTGACTGAATGACAGACAGACAGTCAACTGATTGACTCAATATTAAACAGACAGCCAACTGATTGACTGAATGACAGACACACAGTCAACTGATTGACTCAATAACAAACAGACAGCAAACTGGTTGACTGAATGACAGACAGACAGTCAACTGATTGACTCAATATTAAACAGACAGCCAACTGATTGACTCAATAACAGACAGCCAACTGAATGGCAGACAGACAGCCAACTAATTGACTGAATGACTGACAGACAGGTAACTGAATTACTGATTAACAGACAAATGGCCAACTGATTGACTGAATGACAGACAGCCAGCCAACTGATTGAGTGAATGACAGACAGACAGCCAACTGATTGACTGAATGACAGACAGACAGCCAATTGACTGAATGACAGATAAATAGCCTACAGATTGACTGATTGACAGGTAGACAGCTAAATGATTGACTGAATAACAGAAAGACAAGCAACTGACTAACTGAATGATAGACAGATATCCAACTGATTGACCGGATAACAGACAGACAACTGATTGACTGAATGACAGACAACTGATAGACTGATTGACAGACAGACAAGCAACTGATAGACTCAATAACAGACAGAGAGCCAAATGATTGACAGACAGATAGCCAACTGATTAACTGAATGATAGACAGCCGAATGATTGACACAAAAACACAGCCAACTGATTGACTGAATAACAGACAGACGGCCAAATGATTGAGGGATTGACAGACAGACAGCTAACTGATCAAAACTGAAACTGACCTACAGCAAATTGATTAACCAACTGAGACTCACCATCATCATCTCTCATTATGCCAGAATGTGCATAAGGCTGACCAACTATTAACTAGACACTCTGAATAAGTGAAAGACATCAAATTCATAATTTATATAAAGACAAACAACGTTTTGACCTACTAATTGTTTGACAGTCTATCTACTGATTGCCTACAAGCTCTACTGCTGAACCAAAAAGACCTTAATCACTAATGCTAGGCTGCTACTGACTCTAGTTAACATATCAATGGATAAACTAAAAATACATCAAGTTTACAGTGTGGCTACCACCAAACCAAGGCCACCCAGACCAATATTTATAAATATCATGATGGAGTATTTAAACGTTTTAAATCTGAAGATATAACTAGCTAAAAACTAGTGTGAGCTGCGTCGGTGTTTCTAATGAAACAGTAATGATAAAAAGGTAAATTATACACTGCGAAACTTACTGACGTTTCGGGCGCTAGTCCTTCATCGGAGTAAAAAAAACTACTCCGAAGAAGGACTAGCGTCCGAAACGTCAGTGAGTTTTTTCATCTTTTTCACGGTGTATAATTTACCTTTTATCATTAACGTTTTAAATCTATGTCTTATTTTATAAGACTAGTTGGTGTTGCAAACATTAGAATTGTGATGTTAATTTGCCAACCATTATCACAATAGTTCTTGCCAAATTCCTTTGTTTCATTGAATAGGTTGGCATGGTAATGACAACAGCTAACATCACAGCAACTATCGTTATGTGTGTGTGTGTATAATCACGAGGTTTCATCAAGAGTGAACTAGAACATTCTAAACTCCAGAATTCATCACCATCTTGTTATTCAGAATCAAAAACATGATTTGTGAATTTGATTTAAAAATTTGTCTGGGCGGCTTTGGCTAATATTGTTGCAATATAATGACCCTTACCACAATACGGAGTTGGCTCTGCTGTTCAATATAAATACTGATTCTTACAGTGACTGAATGACGAAAGGCCTGCGACAGACATAAATGTTAGTGGTACTGATAAAATGACTCAAGGTGAAACATTCTTCAATTTCTACCTAAATTTATATTTTTCTACTCTTCTTCAATTTTTAACATTTGCAAAACTTTTCATAGATCAAGTTTTTGATGGAACTTTAATTATACCAACTGTTGATTTTATAAAGTATTACATTTTATTTGATTGTTATTCATGACATACAATTACTACAGAAACATTTACACATATTGTTGGTAAATAATGAAATTGTAATCGCATGTTGACAATTATTAGGCTGACAAATGCAAAATAACATTCACAATACACATGTTGAAAAAGATTTTACTGACTAACTAATACTAATGTCAACACACATAAACTAATCAATTTACATGTTGACCTGAAGACTGACCGACAATTTCACGTTGACTCACAGACAGACTGACAATTACACGTTATCCCACTGTCTGACTGACAATTAGGCATGTTGACCCCTAGACTGACTGACAATTACACATGTTGAACACAGACAGTCTGACAATTACACATGTTGACCCACAGACTGACTGACAATTACACATGTTGACCCACAGACTGACTGACAATTACACATGTTGACCCACAGACTGACTGACAATTACACATGTTGACCCACAGACTGACTGACAATTACACATGTTGACCCACAGACTGACTGACAATTACACATGTTGACCCACAGACTGACTGACAATTACACATGTTGACCCACAGACTGACTGACAATTACACATGTTGACCCCAAGACTGACTGACAATTACACATGTTGACCCACAGACTGACTGACAATTACACATGTTGACCCACAGACTGACTGACAGTAATACACATGTTGACCCCTCGACTGACAGACAATTACACGTTAACCCCTAGACTGACTGACAATTACACATGTTGACCCCAAGACCGACTGACAGTTACACATGTGTTGACCCCAAGACTGACTGACAATTACACATTTTGACCCCTAGACTGACTGACAATTACACATGTTGAACACAGACAGTCTGACAATTACACATGTTGACCCACAGACTGACTGACAATTACACATGTTGACCCACAGACTGACTGACAATTACACATGTTGACCCACAGACTGACTGACAATTACACATGTTGACCCACAGACTGACTGACAATTACACATGTTGACCCACAGACTGACTGACAATTACACATGTTGACCCACAGACTGACTGACAATTACACATGTTGACCCACAGACTGACTGACAATTACACATGTTGACCCCAAGACCGACTGACAATTACACATTTTGACCCCTCGACTGACAGACAATTACACATGTTGACCCCTAGACTGACTGACAATAACACATTTTGACCCCTCGACTGACAGACAATTACACATGTTGACCCATGAACAGACTGACTGATAATATACAGCGACTAATGCACATGTTAATAGACATACTGACAGACTTGCTGTCTGAGACTGGCCAAATGACTGACCAACTGATGTGCTGGCTAACTAACTTGCTGACTAACGCACTGACTCATTAACTTGCTGTCTGACTAACTGACAGAATCACTAACTCACGGACTACTTGTTTAATTGCTTGACTCCTACCTTATGGCTACCTGCCTGTCACACTTGAAACTCTCTGACTGATTAACTATAAAAAAGCTTGACTGGTGAATGTAGCTTCTACACAATGAATGATTTCAATGACTTTAATTAATGTTTCACTACAGATTGACTGACTTTAATTTAATAGTTTTACTTAAAGAACTAAGTACATGACTTACTGACTGACACTGTGACTATATGCCTGACTCACACTGTGACTACTCCCTTGACTGACTGTCACTCTGACTACTCCCTTGACTGTCTGTCACTGTGACTACATGACTGTCTGCCACTGTGTATACATCATGACTGCCTGACACTGACTACATTCATGACTGACAATGTGAATACATTACTGTCTGCCACTGTGACTACATGACTGGCACTGTGTATACATCATGACTGCCTGACACTGACTACATTCATGACTGACAATGTGAATACATTACTGTCTGCCACTGTGACTACATGACTGGCACTGTGTATACATCATGACTGCCTGACACTGACTACATTCATGACTGACAATGTGAATACATTACTGTCTGCCACTGTGACTACATGACTGGCACTGTGTATACATCATGACTGCCTGACACCGACTACATTCATGACTGACAATGTGAATACATGACTGACTGACACTGTGACTACATGACTGACAATGTGACTACATGACTGACTGTCACTGTGACTACATGACTGACCAACACTCAGTGACTACATGACTGACACTGCGACTACATGACTGACACTGTGAATACATGACTGACATTGTGAATACATGACTGACACTGTGACTACATGACTGACTGTCACTGTGACTATATGTCTGACACTCAGTGACTACATGACTGACACTGTGACTACATAACTGACACTGTGACTACATGACTGACACTGTGACTACATAACTGACACTGTGACTACATAACTGACACTGTGAATACATAACTGACACTGCGACTACATGACTGACACTGTGAATACATAACTGACACTGTGACTACATGACTGTCACTGTGACTACATGACTGACTGACACTGTGAATACATGACTGACTGTCACTGTGACTACATGACTGACTGACACTGTGACTATATGACTGACACTGTGACTACATGACTGACACTGTAAATATATGACTGACACTGTGACTACATGACTGACACTGTAAATATATGACTGACACTGTGACTACATGACTGACACTGTGAATACATGACTGACTGACACTGTGACTATATGACTGACACTGTGACTACATGACTGACTGACACTGTGACTATATGACTGACACTGTGACTACATGACTGACACTGTGAATACATGACTGACACTGTGACTACATGACTGACTGACACTGTGACTATATGACTGACACTGTGACTACATGACTGACACTGTGACTACATGACTGACACTGAATACATGACTGACACTGTGACTACATGACTGACACTGTGACTACATGACTGACACTGTGACTATATGACTGACACTGTGACTACATGAATGACACTGTGACTACATGACTGACATTGTGAATACATGACTGACACTGTGAATACATGACTGACTGTCACTGTGACTATGTCTGACACTCAGTGACTACATGACTGACACTGCGACTACATGAATGACACTGCGACTACATGACTGACACTGTGACTACATGACTGACACTGTGAATACATAACTGACACTGTGAATACATAACTGACTGTCACTGTGACTACATGACTGACACTGTAAATATATGACTGACACTGTGACTACATGACTAACACAGTGAATCCATGACTGACTGCCACTGTGAATACATGACTGACTGTCACTGTGACTACATGACTGACTGCCACTGAGAAACCGGCACTGACTTGTGTTAACTGACTTAATAAAACAGTCACTTCCTGTATGACTGACTGCAACTGGCTATACACTATACATGACTGACTTTCAGGGACTAACTGAATGAATGCTGCAGGTTGTATGATGGCTGATTATTACTGCCTCAGATCTTTCAGAAAAAGCTGGAAAATGCTGGAGTTCCAGCAGTTGCTTCAAAGTTAACTACTATCTCCTTTTTCTTTTCTATAACAAAATTATCAATAATCTTTTATGACAAGATCACCACAACCAGCTACTTTAGACCTATGACCATCTGAAAGCCCAGTACTGTCAATAGCTATCTGATTGCAGTCATGCAATGACTAAATGACTGACTCTCCCTCAATGTAAGACTATGTGACTGTCAATCATTACATGATATCATTCATTGCCACTGAAAGTCGACTCTACTTTATATGCAACTCACTGCTAATAACTATATGTCGAATGAATATCAATTATTTCATTGATCAATTATCAATGTAAAATATGAATGTATCAATTTTGAAATTGAGTATATTGTATGTAGGTGTTTAATCAAAAATTAAATCGTTTCTTCTATATGTAATTTAATTTTTTTAAGCTTTTGGGCCATTTTCAGGAATGGAATGTCAAGACTTAGGTTTAGAATGACTTAGATTTGTAATTTCATTCAATCCCTGAGAATGGGCCAAGTGGCCTGAAAGCCTGGATATTATAAAAAAAAAAAAAAAACATATAGAAGAAACATTTTAATTTTCGATATATGTAAGTTCTGTTCCACCACTGACCATATAGAGTCACTTGTGAATTTGTTGTTGGGTTCGAAGAGTTCAATTTATAGTATAACAATCAATGAATTAGGAACAAAATAAGGTTTCTTTAATGGTATTTTATCAGAGCAATTACACATCAGTCCTTTGCATATAATATATTTTGTGAACAATCCTTGTATGTTTATGATGATTACTAAAATATTATGAATAGTCTTTTGTTTTAGCTACAGTATTTGCGCATAGTATTTAGTGCTAAATATCATTTACACCTGGTTTCAACCATTTTAGGGACTGTTCATTTATTACCAGGGGAGGGGGTGGTGAGAGCAGTGGGATTTGCTTGCATTGGTTACCAATACAAGAAATCTTACCCCTTTCTGTTCTTGCATAAAATAACCCCTCTGTTGTTAATTCCATTCTGTTGATTGTAAAAGTGCTGTGTAACTCAGATTTTTGTATGGCCTCTCCTTTGGACTTGCACTAAGTCGACCCCTTCACCATCACACTCAAGTTGAGATACACAAAGGGCAGCAGACTTTGCAAAAGTCTACCCCTCCTCTTGATCCTGATCGTTTCACTGAATGGGAGGGCATGGGAGGAAGTAGAAGTATGATGTTCATTTGATTTAAATCATCGAAAAAGAACATAAAAATCCAACCACTTTTAGGTGTCCTAGTGCCCTTGACCTCTCGCCTTTATATGGTCTACAAGTCAATAGCCCATGGACTTCGGCCTTATGTGATAAATGATTTGTAGATCATGTCAAGGTTGTCGGTCTATTTGTTAAATGAAAAGACGTGGTGTGACGCTTTGAATATCAAACTTCAGAGATATGCTTCGCTTGCCACGCACAAAGGTTTCAATGTGAGTCTACGTGCTCAATTAAATTCATTATTTTCTCTTGTCAACAATCACTGAGCGTAGACAAGCGAAGCATACGAAAGTCAGGGCTCTTTATACCGTGATTCGAGGCCGCGTTTAAGAAAACCAAAATAAAAAAAGAACCAACATTTCCCGCTGTTTTTAACTACAGCTACGTTTTTAAAAATATTTACCTCTTTCCTGCTTCCTCTTGACAGATTTCTCTTTTTTATAGAGAGAAAAGGAAACCAAAATAAGTTGCTTTAAACGCAAATCCCTTCACTCTGTCGCATTGCAAATTTCTAATTTTCATCCGCGAGAACCTGGGTATTTCCCGCCAAACGTTCACGTGAAAACGTTTTACCACTGTCCCAAAGGACTGAAGGCTCTGAAGTTTATTCCTTCTTTCCATTCTCTTTTTATCCCTTTCGTTTTTTTATTCTTTCTTTCTTTCTTACTTACTTTTCTTCATTTATTCTTTTCTATCTGCGTGAACATACTTGATTAGGGATTTGTACTAGAGCTGATAACTTACTCATCAATCTAGCTTTTTGGTTTTGTTGTTGAAAGAGTGCACAAAAAACTAATATTTACGCGAACAAGCCAAAAGATAATTTAATGTTTTACGAAAGAGAATGATTTAGTTCAACTCGTCTAAGACAATCTTCTCCTTTAAGGCGTTCTCTACATAAGATAACAATAATTGCAGGTTCTGCCCTTTTTTAGGCTATTACTAGTGCGTCATGCGTTGTGTCACATTACTTGTGAATTTGATCTTTAGTCATGACGCAACAAAATAAAATAATCTCAATTTTTTCAGTTAGAATCACCATTTAAAAAAAATCTTTTTACCATCCTTTGTTATTATCTTATTTACTATACTGGGGTGACTGTTTAATTGCGCAATAGTACCCAGAAGTCTTCACGGTACTACCCACTATTCCTTTGAGGGCATATGATATAAAGATTCAAGTGCAGTAAATGTTCTTGTCAGCAAACTTTGTCATGCATGCAGGGAAGATGGAACAAGCCTATACCGCTTCGAAAGCGATGATGTTTCGGCCCGTTATCTATTTATTGTGTGGCATTGCTGAAAAGAATTTTGGTCTTGGCAGACGAGCGAACTCGCGGTACACTTTCACGTTGCAAAGTGTTACGCAAATTTCGACGGAAACATTTAAAAAAATATTCTCTTGGACGAAACACATCGTAATTAAGTTTTTTTGAGATTTTAGTGGTTCTTGCTTTGAAACATCGTAGTGTTTTGGGGAAAAACATATATATACATATAACGTCTCGCCGAACGAACGAGAGATCCGACAATAGATATAAACAATGACTGAGTATCGCTGAGAGCAGAGTACTTGGTGTAAATTATTTTGGCACATGAGCATTACTGTACGCACTATGTTTAATGTAGGATACTTTTTAAACCTTCATTCTGCTTTTTGACATTTATGGTAAATGTATTTAGCTCTTATGTCATAGCTTTTAAAAGACAATGCGAAAGTCTCAATTCAAACGAAAAGATACAAGGCTTGTCTTTGACCTGTGCGCCGTCACCAATCTACTCAAAATTTACATCTTTTGGTGCTTCAAAAATTTACATCTTTTGGTGCTTCAAAAATATTACCGAATCCAAGAAATAATACTTTAAATCAGAGTATAAATAAATGAAAACTGATGATTTCAGACTTCTATCTTTAAAGTTGTAAAGTACGCACTGTTTGTTTGTGGGACCTAGTTTAAATAATAGCTGATACCAAAAACATGTCCTCAGATGCGCACGAAGCTACAACATATCGGAAGCTTGCTTCACAAAATGTATAAGCATCAACTGTTAGTTACATAGATAAACTCACAATTTTTCTCATCTTATGCTCACAGGCAGCTGAGACTGGCAAGTTGCCTTGATTTGCCGCACAATCACAAAAGCTTTTGGATAACTTTTCAATAACTTACTTGGCGACTTGGACCTAGATACTAACTTAGGAATAAAATACGCATTGTCGTAGGGTTGATCAATAATATATTTTTTTCCAAAAAATGGCGTCATGCGAAAAGGTATAATATAGTCTACACAGAGAAGATTCACCGAAACTCTTTGAAATACTCCGCATGGTGAAATGTTTTACATTTTCCCATTGCTTATGATGGAAACGGCATATGATTGGATTAGGTCCAAAACTCTGACAGCTAAATGACACGCACGGAGACTATTATGGGCCGGCAAACCAAACGTAGTGAAATCTCATGTGAAAAAGATGGGTTGAAACCCACCTAAAGAAATTTAAAAAAAATCGATTCAACTGTTCCATACCCCACCCAGAGACATCCGCAGAGCCGAGGTGTACTATGGACTCCGGACCTGACGGCGATTAAATCCTTCTGCCCTTGGGTGTACGAATTACGCAAGAAAATGTTCTAGCCGAAGCATCAGGGGAGAGACCAGCCGGCCCCGGCCCCATGCCATATCGGCTTATCCCTTGCATCTCTGCCACGCACGCACTTCAAAATATCTAGTCTATTCGGTGCATTTTTTTCATGGCTGTTGTTATGATGATACCCTTATATAGTCAGTAAGCCGTGTTCCAGTGGTAAATCGTAACGCAACACATTTGTAGACTGGTCTGCCCCAGGCAACCCAGTAATTGCTGGTACATTTCAGTTCCAAAAAATAGCTGGCGCTCTTTCAAGTGTTCATTGGGTGCACTCTGCAACGTTTTTCAGTCGTGTAACGTCTGATCAGGACAAATAAAATACTCCAGTCACGTATATACAGCTTTTTTTATTTCTACTGTTTTGTTACAAAGTAGCAATTCTGGCTACAAAAAATGAACTATAAGCAGCTTGTGTTAGCCTAGCTAATATTATCAATATTATATACATACAGCATGCTAGCTGGCCAATAGCATTTAAACAATTGCACTGTAGTCTATCTAAAAGGTGTATTATATTAAGTCAAAACAGTTTTGTCACTACTCTTGTTTCCTAGTATACACATATTGAAGACAATCTCTGGTTTGTCTCATATATACAACGTTTTAATTTTTTCGCCTATCTCCGCAATAGACTGAATTATTTCATTTAACCCATGAAACCAAAAACCTAACATTCAAATGCAATGAAAAGCGAAGAAACTCCTTATTTCTATAAGACTATGATCTATATCTCACGGGTTAAATGAAATCATTCTTAAATGATGGGCGCTGGCAAAAACTCGTGAAATATAACTTTCCAAAATGTCTTCAGGCAGGTACTACTCTACCCTGGTCAGGTAAAATACAGTCCCACTCTTGCTGTCTACCGGTTATGACTCTAAAAGAAAAGACAACTTCCTGGACAAGAAGAGCATTCGAAACTTTGTCAATATTTACTCAGTGATTTTTATTAGTCTCCTGCGCAGCTATTAGTTTCGTCACGCAACGCTTACTCCCATATGGGAGTGAGCGTGGCGTGACGACACTAATAGCGGCTGCGTATGAGACCAGATTTTGATGGTTTAAAGTTCCTTTATGTGAAATGTTACTCATTTTGATAAACTAACCAAGACATTTTTCTTTACTGCGCTGGCGTCAAAAATGACCCTACCGAAATTACACACAGTGTAATGTTCATATTGAACATGATTAAATGTAACTAGACATTTATACACGTGAAAAAAGGATTTCTGAGAAATGAATACCAATATTTACCATATTTAGAAAAGGTTAAAGGTACAACGCCCAAATACCAGAATCAGGTCTCTGGCGGGAGCCAAAACAAAAAGGTTGGCTTATCAGTGCCTTGTCTGGGTGTTCTCATGACGTTTCTCCAATATTTTTGGCATGAGGAAGCATCCGAAATGATTATTTTTAGGTAGTTTTCAACGATTCCAAACATAATATAACTATGAACTATGGATGTTTTTTATTCAACAAATTGGACAGACACGGTAAGCTACGAAAACCAGCAATGTTTTTTTGGTTTGAAGCATAACGACCAACCAAAACAATAACGTTCTCGTAATGTTTTCTCCAACTTTTTCGTGCATTGCTCGAGACCAGAGACCAGCAGAATGAATAGACCAAGTTCGATAACGAAAAATTCAGACATGAGTGTGAGGCTTTTGTCGAATGGTACTTCAGCTATTGCACAAACACATAATAAATAATGTACCACGAGTTCCTACCTTTCGGCAAGAATGAGAAAATTTTGGTCAAAATGATAGTCACAGTTCACAACTCAACGACATTATAATAAGATCAATTTTAGTATCTCGAACGTGATCCATTCAAGTACAGGCGCGATGAAAACAAAACTCGACAAGGAACACTGGAAACATAAGAGTGGAACAAATGGAATATTCAGCCAGCTGAATAACTACATAAATAAAGAAAAATTATCGACTTGAAATAATTATTACATATATAGATATTTACATGTTTTTCTATACAACTGTGCGAGCCATACGTCACAACTTATATAATATAAATCACCCTTATTCTTTTTAAACTTATCTGTGATATTTGCACAAAAATAGCTAACGAGCGGCAATGCAATAGAGTGGCCTTTAATAAACCAGCCATAACTCCTCAAAGTAATAATGTTATTAAATATACATGAAATTCTTATTAATATGATAACTATAATTAATTTATTATTTTCGTTTTTCTCCAGCGACTCATCACAAAGCGCTCAAAACTAGAACTTGTTTTTTTAAGTCTGGATTTTTTTGTCTTTTTTGTGGGGGATAAATTTTTTGTACGCAAAGCAAGGGACCTGACATATGCTATTTTTACTTCAATGGGAAAAAGCTCTCTAATGCTGTATCAAGTAGTAATGCTGTATTAAGTAGTATTTACAACCTAGTTTCTAAATGCAATGAAAGATATTCTAATGGATCACAAAATATGAGAATATTCTTATTAGTAGCCTCTAGGAGAAAAAAGAGAGACAAACACGGAAACTGGAACCCAAGGAGTTGGAAATTGAAATATTAGTAGAGTCATATGCTCATATCGTTTTCTGTATGGTTCTCCTGGCCTCTTATGCAGACGTTCTTAGTGTCTGACACTCGATGTTTCTCTCCCCACTAACTATAAGAACGTCCGCGTAGAAGGGTAGGTTTCTCCGCGTTCATATCTTTTTCCCTCTGTGTCACCAAAAATTTATTAACAAAAAATTAACTAGAATAACTTAACTAGAATACCTAATTTGGAGAGATCCACTTGTCCGCCCCAAACATCTTCGCCAATGTTATCCAAGATCTGAGGTCTCGAACAGACTGGCATCCCCACAGTGGTATGCCTGTGGTTCGGGTTATTACACGATGTCGATTTTGCCATGAGGAATAACTGGTGTGGTCTCGTCATGATCTAACGAGTCGTCGTCGTCGGGTTCTTGTGGAGGTGTTTGTGGTTCGTTAGGATCAGCTGGAAAGTAGTTGATGTTTTCGAAATGTTTATACTCGCTGCGGTTCTTGATGTCGGGTTTCTTGATCAATATTGCTGCGCCGTTTACCATCTTACTCGACTCGCTTTCGACATTGTAAAGAATTCTGTTTGATAAAAGAAATCAGTTATTACAGCAAGTACTCCATATATAAGGTGAAACGGTATCAGAATGGATTATCTAACAGTTCTTAAGGGATGCTTGACGAATTTTTTAAAAATACCCCTAAAAAACTACTGGAAGTCTTTCAGAAAGGGCGTGAGCGGATGATTTTTAACCCCTTATAGTCAAACCACCTCTTAGAGATCATAAATGACTTTTTTTGATCCTTGTTTTTATTATTCGAATCGAACATTCATTATTGAAAACAAATCTTCAAAGCCTAGCATGTATATAAGTATATATGCAGCTGAAATGCAAGAGCACATTTTTGTGCAAGGAATATGTAATATTAATGAATTACCTTTTGTTTGCGCCATAAACAAGAGCCTACGAGCCAAGTTAATCGAATTTTCAAACTCCTTTTTTTTTTGAATATTGAAGAAACTACTTTTGTTTGAGTATAGGTTGCTATCAATAGACGTCACTTCCGGTAATAGCTCTTTTTTGATGGCTTGTAGAATCCTGGAGGTTGTTTTGATCTCTTATTTTCTGGTTTGATGTTGTGAAAATAGTCAAATACAATAGTTTGAGGACTTATTTTGATATGTTTTGACTTAGCATCCGCTGGTTGCCCCCCAGTAAACCGCCTGCTTGCCCCCAAAACAATTCCAAAAAAGTCACTTGATTGATAGTAAGCAATTGAAGATTCGTCAAATTTGCCAAGAAAATATTGAATTTTCTGGAGCATCGTACAAAAGAAATGGCTTTTACATGTTTCAAGTCCCTTGAGTTTCTGATACGATTTGCTCTAGACTGCGAGCGGTCCAGACTAATTAAAAAGGAGTGGTTTGGAATTCCTGTGGACGTGTGCAGACAATGGAAACGAGTAAGACTCGTCCATTCTGAGTTTGGAGTTAAAAATGGGACTGCTCGCAGTCTCTGTTTGCACTTTCTACTTACTCTAATCTTTGTGGCGTTCGTCTCCTCCTTATGAGAATAATCAATATGATTGCAATTACAAGTAACACGAGTAGTCCAACCACTAGACCAATGATAAGAGCAGGGTCACCAACCAAAGGTTTGTGGTGGTCCACGGAGGCCTCTACGGCACCACCTTTGTTGGTTGGTGAGAATGGCGATACCGTTGGCATGGTAGTCAAGGGTTTTGATGAGGATGGCGATACCGTTGGCATGGTAGTCAAGGGTTTTGATGAGGATGGCGATATCGTTGGTGTGGTAGTCCCGGGGGTGCCTGTGACAAGATTAAAAGTACAATCAACATTTATCTTGTCGGTTTGCCGCTCATGGCTATAGTATAGTTGTTATATTAACAAAAACATGTTTATCAACGATCGATGCCTATTTGCTGCATATATAGCTAGAAAGTCAGCTAATATCAGTAAAACACTTACTTTTAGCACAGGTTTTGTTGTCTTTCAGCAAATATAGGTCATCAGGACAAGCGCAGCTGTATCCTCTCACAGTAGATGATATGAGACACAAGTGTGAACATCCTCCATTATTGTCTGCGCACGGTCTTGATGTTACTATAAATGAATCCAGCCAGGGTATCAGTGAGATGGACATAATGCATCGGCGCATAATTATGTTTTTATATGAGTACTAAATGGAAATGCAAAGGAAAAGAAAACTGTTTTCCCAGGTTTGCCATGACCTCCGCAATGACTACTAAGAAAATTATTCTGCATCCCTCCCTCGTTGTCTTACCTGATGGCTGCCTCCGGGGGTGGTAGATACGTGCATCTTGTGGCGACATGGCATCGCTCACCAGCACAGACATATTCTTGCCTGTGAATTTATTAGCCTTCTTAATGCTTTTAGCGTCTGTCCAGTAAATATGGTCTTCAAACACAGCCACAGCTGATGGATTCATCAGTCCTGTGTTGACAAGCTCTCGGATAGCAGAACCATTCAAGTTGCAGTGTTTGATGGTCTTTAGCTTCGAGTCCACCCAGTATAGTTTACGTGTTGTGTAGTCGATGGTCAGTCCAGCTGGACGCTCAATGTGGTCTCCACTGATCAGGACCTGACGGTTGGTGCCATCCATGCTTGCCCTTTCAATCTTGGCTGGTGATCCCCAGTCAATCCAGTACAAAGTACTAAGAGAAAATACCCTTCATTAGATTTTTAGTCTAGAAGTTTGTGGCTGAACTATCTGAGTTTGCATTTTCCAGGAATAACTCTTCCAGGGGGGTGGGGGGGAGGGGGTACTCCCTTGTATTCGCTGTACGTGTACATGCCGCCAAACAGGGTATGGTTTTCAGTTATTCCACTCTGGAACAGGGCATATAAAATTGCGCTCGCTCTGGAACAGGGTATATGAATCACGCCCTCTCCTCTCTGGAACAGAGTATCAATATTTGCAATACCAGAACAGGGTATGGTTTTCAGTGATTTTACTCTGGAACAGGGTCAGGGTTCAGAGGGCTCAGCAGCACATCCCTACCCTAACATCCCCACCACACCCCCAAGGGATATATGTGTGGTCGTCAGAACAATGTTTAAGGATTAAAAACCTACCCTTCAGATGGATCAACAACCAGAGAACTAGGCTTGTCCAGACCACTAGTGATAAGAGTCTTCTTGTTTCTGCCATTCATTTCCGCCACTAGAATACTATTGGTTCCTGAATCTGACCAATAAAGCTTCTTGCCCACCCAGTCAACAGCAAGCCCTGTAGGATCGACCATGCCTCTTTCTACGACAGTAGCTACGGTTTTTGATCCTAGCCTGGCCTTCAGTATGCTAGACTGCTGTCCGTCTGTCCAGTAAATCATGCTTTCTTGGATATCGAACCCAAGGGCTTTAGCATCATGTAAGTTCTTAAAAGCCTGTTTGTACTCCTTGCCGTCTGTCATGATCAACCTGATACTGTTACGGTTGGAGAACATCAGGTATGGTCGGGGCCCTATAGTCATGAAAACATAAAAAGATGTTTAAAGTTGGGCTCCCTGTGCTACATTCCTGAGTCAGAAAAAACAGCTAAAATGACTTCAAACTGCATAATCCAGGTCAAAAACACCAAAAGCAACTCAAAATCAAGAAATGGTGAAATTGTATGATTTATAGTTTTTTGCTGAACTTGAACACAACCGTTATTACTTGGGCAGCCTGTGGGCTGGCTAGCAGTTGTGGACTGGAAACCATTCTCAGCTCTCCCCATTATAATCACACTATCCAAGCCTTACCTTGAGCCTTGCATCTTCTTTTATCAGGTTCCAATACATATCCATCCAAGCAAGAACACTTGAAGCTTCCTTTAGTATTGAAACATGTTTGACTACACATGCCTGGGATCTCACACTCATTGATATCTGCAATGCATAAAAATAACATCACCTACCGTCCCAATACACTGAAAGTAGTATATCATATTTGTAAGTATATACAGGAATTAAGTGTTCTGCTCCTAATTAAAATCTTGGTAAATGTTCCTTCTATTTAAGAAACTATTGGATGTAAGCTCTTGATATTGGCATTTTTGTTTAGCGGTTACTGTAGTTATGAAGTCCTTTAGAAGGTTAAAAACCTGTTGGTTCTAATTTTTATGATTTTTGGTTAGGTTTTTTTCCCTTGGGGTTAAAAAGCTATTGGAAAAATATTAATTAAACTCTGTAATCAGAAAACTCTTAAATAATACAAATACTTATGACTAGAACTTTAGAATTATAGCGTTTTGGCTTTTTTTTATATTCTAATTTTTCAAGTTTTTCCTCATTAGCTGGTCACGCACAATGTCCTAGAAAACCATTTCCAACCCGCCAAATCAACAATTTTCTGAAGGTGAATGCTTTCAAAAAAGATATCAAATATATTATAGTTTATTATAATAGACAGTATAGTATAATTTATTAACCTTGACAACTCTTGCGATCATCCATTAGTTCGTATCCAGGTTTGCACGAGCAGTAGAAGCTGGTTTTGGTGTTGGTGCAGATATGTAAGCAGTGACCATTGTTTGACAGACACTCATTAATGTCTAAAAAATGTAGAAACATTCTGGTTAGGAGACAGTCTCTATAGCAACAAGCACATGTATATGGTCGTCGGTACATACATGACCAACAATCTAACATTACACCACAGTTCTATCCATTCAATTCACACTTATTACCAACTGTGGCTTGACGAACCCAACAAAAACGACCACTCACCAACAGGATTGGCTTCATAGCTCAGTTGGTAGAACATCTGGAAGGTCACAGAGGTCATGGGTTTGATTCCTGTTGAAGCCTGAAATCATTTTTTCAGGTCTTCCTTTACAGCATTCGCTAAAGATCGCTTATTCCCTGTGATGATCCACACTTTAACATTCGGTACATGTACAATCACCCAACCAGCACTCCCATCATTTTCATCATAAGCACAATGACCATTCTAATTACCATTATCATTTTTAAAGTAATTGCATAGTTTTTTACTACGCATCCCCACTGCGCATAACATTCAGACTTGGATAAGATAGAATGAGAAGATATAACTAGCTAAAAACTAGTGTGAGCTGTGTCGGTGTTTCTAATGAAACAGATGAAGGACTAGCGTCTGAAATGTCAGTAAGTTTTTTCATCTTTTCACGGTGTATAATTTACCATTTTATTATTACTGTTTCATAAGATAGAATGGTACGGTTTAGGAGTTAATTAGCAGAAAATGTTTCCAATATGACTTGTAGGGCCATGTAATAGCAGCTATCTTGAAACTCTTCTTAGTCCTGCCCCAGATATTGTATGTTTTTAGGCCCTGTTTTGTACTTTAGTGAGGTATACAAAAGTTTACAAAAATGTTTTTTCTTTAGGGTTCTGTTCATTGAAAATTTCATTCAAAACGTAACGTCAGTATTAAAGTCGACTCATTAACAGGTAAGAGAGACTTTCATTGCAGGAGCAAAACCCCAAAGTCAAATAATTTACGCTTGTGGTCAATTTTGCAGTCATAGATTTTGCAAATCTCAAGTCCCCTATCATCACCATGAGAGCCATCACCATTATCCTGACCCATGTGACCATTAAAATAGTTACTAGTTGATCTAGATACATACTACAGTTGCGTTCGTCTTCTCCATGAGGACACTGTGGAATACTATCACACACTTTGCTGTCGGCAATACAAGTAGTGCTGCTACCACATCTAAAGTACCCTGGCTTGCACACTTGATTAGGACTTATAGCTGTAGAGGCATAAGTAAAGGGAAGGATAAGTATGGATGTATGATTACATGAATCCCTACAAAACGTCATCTTGTTTATGGACTTTACCACCTCCACCATTCTTATTATCACCATGTAGCTGACCATCACAACAAGCAACACTAACAACAGCAACAACATACACATAATTATTAGTACACATCATTAGTTACTCTTCAAACTATGAGTCAAATGAAAAGATGTTGGATACTAATAGTGAACAAATCTAGCTAGATAATTATTAGTTATAGGCATTAGTATGTTAATTTTTGGAAGTCTAGTTAGTCAGCAAATGAGATTACATTTTCATCGGCTTTTAAACTACTAAAAAATAATAATAAAATTAACAGTTTTCAACTTGTAATTTAAAAGATATTTTATTTTATTTTTTTATTTCGACTGAAAAAAAAAATAAAACTAGCTTTTTGGGAAATTTACATTGTTTGAAATAACCTTACTGTAATTGAGTCAAATTTATCAACAATTACCATTTATATGAATTCAACCATAATATTTACAGTAGTAGCTTAAATGCTTTTAATGTTCAAGGGACATCAACTTCTTGGTATATGCTTTTTTGGTCCTTCATTTAGTACTTACTATAATTATTATGCATGTTGGTATTAGATCCACCTTGGTTCACAATCAGTGGCAGAGGCTGTGCCGAAGGTGTTGGAGTTGCTGTATTTTATAGAAAGGATTACATCTAAGTCCAGCATAATATTCAAACATTTTAACTCAATCACATTTAATCTGCATGCAACTGTTGTTTTAAATAACTCAACTCCTTTTCAGTTCTGATAGTTTAGTGCTTGAAACTAACATACGTCTATTGCACACAAAAAATCATTATCTTCCATAATCAAATGGAACTAAACAAAAATATCCTTTAAAATTTATATTTGTACAATTTAATCCTTTCTTTTGTTTCTTTTTCGCATAAATTTGCCAATAACCATGCAAACATTGCACAAAGCCAGATAAAGTAGGGTAAGTCTATCTCGTAGCCAGATTTTTTTAGAATTTTACTTAAATAGCATATATAATAGCATATGAGTTGTCTTATCAAAGGACTTATTTTGTCATAATAGACCAAACTCATTTGCATGTTATAATTTAAAAGCCAATAAAAACTTGGGGAAAAACGTTTTTGAAAAGCTTCAGTAAAAGAGTAGATAGACATAACTCGTTAGTAAAAATAAGGTTTTCATATGAGGCCCCCTCCACATGTACCCGGAAATTTGTGTATCCACATTAACCCCTCCCCCCCCCCCCTCCCAGATACAGTTTGCGTCCACAAATGTTCAGAAATATATATCCGTATCCGCGAATTTTCAAATATGATGACGTAAAAACGATTTTGCGCATGCTCAATAAGAAAGACTATCCATCAAAGGGACTAGGCACTAGCGTGCATCATTTCGTATGCGAAAAAAATTGTGGATGCAAAAATTTCTGGATACGTGTGGACGGGGCTTGAGCCGTAATGAATAAGGTATTGGAATCCATAGCATGAGGATACTTACGACAAGAACGTTCATCACTACCATCACCACAGTTATTTTTGCCATCACATCTCTGTCCCTTTGGGATGCAAACCTGATTAGCACAGGTGAACTCTGAACTAGTGCAATCAAGGGTACCTTAAAGAAACAACAGACTGAGTATGAGACTAAATTCCATGCTCAATAGGATGGCAATAAAATATAATAGAAAGCATATCAATGAGAGTGCTTGCTTCTCACTTGTTGGTTTTCTCCTGTGCTTTGAGGGTTTCTTTGGTTTGTCCTCCTTAAATTAACTCCTATTTTATTCATAGTCCCTTTTCCCATAACACATGTTTTATGACTGAAGTCTCATACTGCACAGACTTAGCCTTGTCTAAT
The DNA here is from genome assembly GCA_011057435.1 of Actinia equina. Lineage (NCBI taxonomy): Eukaryota > Metazoa > Cnidaria > Anthozoa > Actiniaria > Actiniidae > Actinia > Actinia equina. The sequence goes on from WHPX01001214.1 coordinate 106,714, forward strand.
AAAGCATTTCCAAATTCAACTCTGTAATGTAAAAAAATGTGCAAGTTGGACAATACTGTTTTGAAATCTCACAGACTTTTAATGGTATCTGTGAATAGCTGACTTCTGAGTGTAAGCCTGTGCAAATGAGTCTGTTGTCTTCAAATACAGTGGTATGCATCGAATGTGAAACTGGTGTATTCCAATAATTGAAATGCAGTGGAAAAAGAGCCACTCTGTGGAATGACTTAATTCCCATTTATTTATTTTTCGTTATTTTATTTTTATTATTCATTGATTCATATAATGCAGATTCCTACCACAATCCTTTTCATCGCTGCCATCAGCACAGTCATTAGTTCCATCACAAATCCATTCTCGGTGAACACATTGAGTTCCATCAGCACATACCCGCTCATTCCTTCTACAGATCGCAGGTGGTCGAGTAGGCTTGGTCACTATTGAAATAAATATAAAACTGTCATCACCATGGCCTCGCAGTTGGTAGAAGGTATGCAGATTGGTAAGCTATTAAAGGCCTACCGTCCACAGTAGTCTGGGCGAATTCGTAATAATTCCTCTACGATAAGGAATTTTTTCGGATATGGTCCCCTTAGTGGAACAATTTGAAAACGCGGCTAACCGTATTAGTGTGGACAGAGAACAATTTGTATCCAATATTTTTTGGATACGATGACATCATCGTTGTCATGGGAACATGCCATTAAGGCTAAAAAATTCACCACAGGTTTAATTTTCAGCTTCGATGCACATGCTCAGATGTGCAATGAAGCATTTTTGCCGCCTCTGATCAGACTAGTGTGGACACAAAACATTTTATCCATTTTCATGTGTGGACACAAAACTTTTTTTCGGTTTTGGTGTGAAAGTTGCAGATTCAAATTTATCTGGCATAGTGTGGACGGGGCCTAAGTGCATGTAGTAGTTGCCGAGTATGAATGCATTTATTTACCATTTTGACATTGTTTTTCATCAGAATCATCCATGCAGTCATTTCTTCCATCACATCTGTAGCGAGCAGGAATGCATCGGCCACTAAGGCTACAGGTAAACTCTGATGGACTGCAGGTTTTATTGACTAAAAGCAAAGAGGATATTTTAGTTTTATTTTACATATTTTAATTTTTAACTCTTTTATGACTTTGATTGAGGTGATTAATGATAGGATATATTGAACTAATTGTATAAGTTTGAATTTTAAGGAATTGAAAGAACACAAGACTCACCACAGCCTCGTTCATCGCTCAAATCATTGCAATCATCTTCTTGATCACATCTAAAATCTAAAGAGACACATCGGCCATTGTCACAACGAAATTGGTTGCTTGAGCAAGAATTTGCTGCAGAGAAAAAGAATAAAATATAATTACATTTTTTTAGTTAATAAATTATCCACATATATGAAATACTCCAGTTTTGTTTTCTTCAGGATTAGCCTCATATTTGTGCAGAATATTCACATGTTCTAGTGAGGGTCGGTGGAATTTTAAAGTGTTTGTATTGTTGAAGTCGTGCATTTTTTACTTTACCATTGGTAAATAAGTCTGTGTTATCAAGGAACACAGTCAGTGGTAATTTGGAAGTAGAAGCTGGTCTAATCTACTTACAGCAGTGCTGCTCATCGCTTCCATCTAGACAATCATCTTCACCATCACATCTGAAGGACAGGGGTTTACATTCTTTGTTTGCACAAGTGAAATGGTCAGGAGGGCAAGAAGCTGGTGCTGGTGCAGCTATGGGATACAGACAATGAGAAGACTCAGTTTAAACTTGGACATGCTGTATTTTTAAGTATATTTTGAGACTGAAGAATACATTTTAATAAATGAATGATTCATCCCAAGGTGGGTTTTCTTTGGTCAATCAATCTCAGTAATAATAATAATCCCTTGTGATTCCAATTTGAACAGTTACTGTACATGGCTCCAGTCCAAGAACCCAAAGATCCTAGCACTGTTAGACAGCAAAGTGAAAAAAAAAAATGTTTCCCTGATACTGATTTAACCTAAATTTGATTGTTAATTAATGTTTTTGTTTGATGGAATTCCCTTCAAGAATGGCAGAGCCGTAAACTAGGGGGAAGCACATGGCGCATGTGCAACCCCCATAAAAGGTTAAGGTCCGCTCATCCATCTTTTTTTTGGTTCTGCTTTCTTAAAAGAAACGATCAATGGTCCGATTTTATTTGATGTGCATTTGTAAAAGTTCTGATTATGGCCCTGAATGGATACTTACGACAGCCAATTTCATCACTGTTATCATCGCAATCATCAACTTGGTCACACTTCCATGACTTTCGAATACACCTTCCATTATTGCAGGTGAAATCATTTGCTGTATTACATGTCATGGGGGCTATGGATTAAAATATGACGACCATAAATTAATTGCAATTGAATTAAAAGAAAAAGATTACAACGGCACTCATTTAAAATATTTTTTATATTTTTTTCACTAAAAGAGTACTTTTGAAGGAATACTTTTGTGCTTTGAATGTGTTTTAATCCAAACAGGTTATTCACTCCTTATGTTAAACTGGGATTTGATTCTAGAGATAGAGAAATTCACAAAGCTAATTCATGGATTAGAAAGTTGTCAACTATAGTGGGCCAGGAAGTTGTAAACAAGAATAATCAGTTGAACTTGACTTAAGTTTTCAACAAATACTTAAAATTAGTTAAGCCTCCTTGGGCATTGCGTTAGAGTTTGAATAACCTATATTCCAAATCCTGGTCACTTCTGTTTGTTTACAAATACACTCCGTTAACAAAAGAATAACGCTAAGATCATATGTTTTTTTATTATTCTTTGACTAAGAATGGAGCTTTATGAGTACAATAAGTAGTTAGTGCTTCTTAGCTAGTATGGTGATTGCTCTGCCTATTAGAATTTATGCCTAATTTTTACATCAAACAAAGTATGTAGACCATTGGGCTATAAGCATCTTTAAGACGTTCAGTTATAGATGGGAACATATTGAGTAAATAATTGATTCAAGTGGTGGAATAAAGCTACAAGCAGAGGTAATTTATGATTGCATGTACAAAAAGGCTCAATGTCTTCAATACTGCTTATTGGTGCAAGACTAATTAACCTAGAGCTTTCGTTAGGAAACATGTACCTCAAGACACGAAGTTAACATAGACAGTTAAAAGAAACTAAAAACAAGACGACATGTAAACAAGGGTTCGTAAACAAGCATGAAACTGACTGTTTTGGAATTATTTAATGCACTGACATAGCTGCTAGCCATTCTACCAAAAAAATTAGACCCGCACCTTAAGCCAAGCATATCACTTAGAGGACATATTCAAATCCACAGTACCACTATTAGTATATATAAAAACAACAGTTAATCCTATTAGAATACATGTATTTTATTACAGTTATGAAACTGTACCTAGGATCATTAAATAAAATAGATTCATACTTCAAAATCAAGTATAGAAAATATCTGCACTGAATATGGATATATTTAATTACTTTTGTTTGAATATAAAACTATGAAAGGAATTCATAACATTATTTTGTCATGATGAAAACAATATTGACATCTACGGAAGTAGTATTAGACAAAATACTTTTATAGACAAATAAATAATTTCTTTGGCTAAAATTGTTTCAAGAGTAGCAAACTACCGGTAAGTTGCAAGTGAGATTTTTTCCTGCTATTTTGCTACTAGCACAGTTCTTTTTCCCTCATATTCTTGGAGTGACAAGTGCCCACTTTGTTCGCAATAAAACCCCTACATTAATTCTTAGAATAAAGAAAATAAAGTACTTCTTGGGATTTCACAGGAAATAATTAACAAAAAAAGAGATGCAACCAAACTTGAGTTGAATACTTGGTAACAGTAAAATCATAAATAAAACATATGTTTGGAAATAGACTAGAATCATACGTTTAAATGGACCAATCAGGTCGTGCCTAATCGATACGCCTTCATGCCGCCCCCGTCAGCCGGTTAAACGAATTCAACCGGCAAAAGCAAAACAAAGCCAATATTCTCTGAATTTGCCAATAAAAAGCGCTAAAATAAAATTGAAACACCCAGAAATCGTCAATTTTAATATTTTAGTTGGTTTGAACAATCAAAATCGATTTTTATTTGTAAGGAAAAGTCTTTTGGCGCAATTGCATTTCACATGGCGTTCCCTTGAGAGATAAAACACGTTCGTGATTTGAATTTTTGATGAAACACAAAAAAAGAATCTAAAATCGTACACTTTTGTACATTTGAAAACCACGTTCCAAAGAACGTAAAGGATTGCTGTTTTAGATCTTTACCAGTATCCCATTTCTTTATTATAGACACGTCAATAAACCTAAAAATTAACGTTACAGAGAACCTGCTGAATCGGATAGATACTACAATGAGCTCAATTCAAGTGACGCAAAATTGACCAAAACTGGATTATGCCGTGTAAATAAAGAGAAGAATATGGTGAAACGAAAGTTCGAATAATTCTTATTCACAGTAGTAGTAGTATTTTATTAGATCCATTGATAAACATTCCAAAGTTTTGATGATTTGGGGGTACAGCTTAATGTGTAAACACATGGACGGAAAGTTAAAACACAGAGAATAGAAGCCTTGGCAAAATCTAGGTTCAAACTTTTCTCTATGAAGCGTTTATAATCCTTTGAATATTAAACTTACGACATCCTTTCTCATCTGATCCATCTCCACAATCGTTCATATCGTCGCACCGCCATTTTTCCTGTATACACCTTTGGTTCTCGCAGGTGAATTGAGAACGTCCACAAGGAAAACCTAGCAACCAAAAATACTCGATTAAAAACGCCAGGTCCTCATTTCAACAAACTGTTAATATTTTAAATTTATCATTTAAAATAAGATCCAATCTTTAGCTTTAAAACTTTGTTTTTTTAAGCATAAGGGTTGCAAAAAAATGGGATTTCTTTTTGACATTCTGGGGTGTGTTCAGAGGTAAGTCGGGAGTAGCCGTTAAAATATTCATTAAAAATCTAACCCAAACGATAGACAAAAATGCTTAAAACGATTCAATCTTGGGAACTTCTTCGAAGATACCAATTATTCTCATTGAAGAAACTAAGAACTACATTGGATTTGCGCTGTCAGTTTTGGCGGATTTTTTCGGTAATTCAAAACTGCTTCAAAACTGCGGAGTGAATGAATAACCGTAGTACTACATTTGAACCCAAAACTGCCGCCAATATTTCAAAGCATTGGTCGAGTTTTTATACTCGCTGGATAAATACATACCTGCACTTTGTATTCTTGGTAAGCAACCGACAAAAACGAGCAGAAATGTGAAAATATAGTCAGGTTTTCTGGCCATGTCTGATTTACGATGTGCAGTGAATGGATGCTCGACTGTCAGTCATTTACATACTGTAAACTCTCAAACCACGCGGCATCACCCCACTTGACGTCATCAGCTATTTTACTTCCGGTAAGATATGGTACGATCGATGTCAATATAAAATATAGATATATTGAGGCGTATTTTATTTCAATTTTGAATTAAAAAACATAATATTTGGTTCATTTTTCATCTTTCTCGCTGAAAAGTTTTTGTTCATTTCTACGAAGTATATGGCATTTTTTCAGTTCCTCGTGCTTGAAAACTGCATTCTAGTTTTGCTTCCGTGATGAAAGTTGATATATAAGTATTTTTTTCCGTCAGGAAGTAACTTGAAGCTCCCCCGATAAAAATTCAAGCGATTTTGTGTATGGACTCGAAGGCTGAGTTTAGAGTAAGACATATTAAAGCAAGACATTAAAAAAAACGAGGTTTTGCTGGAAAGTTGCTAGCCGGCCTCTGTTTCATTTTGTTCATCTTCCTTTTTTACCCAACAATTACTGTAAAAAATGAAATTTGGAGCTCGTGAATGTGCCAAACATATTTCAAAATTTTGATATTTACTCGTACTTTTTAATTAGTTAAAAAGTTGATTTTTACCATCTCTTCCCATTAGATTCCAAATTTTTAGCGCAATTATAAATTTGCGAGTCTTTATCAGTAATACTTCTATGCATTTACGTTGCTACTATGTATTGTTGATTACACAGTAATTGTTACATTTTAAAAACCGTCTTTATATTTAATTTTTACTAAAAGTACCCTCAAAATTATAATTTATTCCCTCGTCATGACTCGGATCATGCGATAGTCAGACCATGGAAACTAGTTTATCATTCACGGAAGGAAAAATAGGAAAATTTGGCGTCCTGTCAGTTTAAACTAAAGTTATCATCATGGCCTAAGTATCCTAATGCCAAACACCAAGGTAGTCGCTCTTTTCAATTCTAAAACTATAGATTTAAAAAAATGAAATATTTTATGATCTATTATTTTGGCAAGCAGATGAGCGACTCATATAAAGTTGGCCAGGCTTTGTTCGCGTTTCATGCCAAGTTTGAATGTCAGTTTTCTTCTTTTTTTACGAGTTCGCAAAGTCGGATCGTGAAACTGCTGGCACCCGAAATGTTATGATTTGATTAGTTTCCAAAGTATTCCATCCGTTTTGAAAATCTCTAAGCACCATTGTAACAGGGCCAATGTTTTTAAAATGTCATTGCTTTATGATAGGCTTCTTGAGATAACCCCACCCCCACCCCCCTCCCCGCTTATTTGCTGTTCTGCACTGAATTACATTCATAAAAGAATACCAATGGAATGAATCAAAAAGAAAAAAATTCAATCTTAGTAGCAAATACATAAATAGAGGTAGAGTTAACAGCATCTTTTTCAAACGAATTTTTTGTCAGCTTGCGTAGGTAGTTGAAGCGAGAGCAAATTCAAAATATTTTCGTTGCAAAGATCGTCCAGACTTACTAGTAAATGAAAAGAAATAAACTTTACCAATTAAGCTGATATGAAGCGATTATAACTATGTACACTGTGGGGTCAGAATTTGAGGAATTTATTTCGATTTCCTAGAAATGAAACTGCAGTTATTCAAACTATGCCAATCAACGCGGCGTCTCTTGGTCTCAAGTCGACCCCTTTCAAGATCCGATCTCCTTGTCGACAGATGACAGAAAAACACTTAAATATCCCAGATTCCTCCCTAGAAAAAATGTGGTTTCCTGCATGTCGCGTTTGTAAAAGAACATCATAAGAGCTCGGTCTATGGGTGGAGCTTTACAACAAACAAAAGAGTTTTCTAACCACAAAACAGAGTTATTATATTTCTTAACCAGCAAAAAGTAGTCACTCGAGGTATTTTGTATGATGGCTTTGGGTAAATAAACTGAAGATTCCATAACCAAGTTTTGAGTCTTTGCGCGTCACTTTTGCACACAAAAAGGTCGTTGATCTTCGCCCCATCTTTATCTCTCACAGACGAAGAAATAACCTTTATATATTTGTTCATTGAGATATTAAAAATAAATCCTGTTTGACTGCTTATTTCTTAAGAAAACAAAAGGATTTTATTGAGGAATCTTATTTCTGAATAGCCTTTTTGGAGTTAGTCCTCGCTTTGTCGATGTCCGACTGGGTTATAGTATGGAATATATCATCCACGTCTTCTTCATCACGAGGAATATCTTTATTGGCTTCGAGTCGCACTTCAAGGGATTGCTTTGACTCCACTCTGTCGAGGTATTTGTGGGCTGCTTCGCGTCTTATGAGGCGTCGATGCTGTGAGAGGCGAAAGAGAAAAATTTTCATCATTCTTTCACGTGAGTTGTGAGTGAGTGAGTGAGTGAGTGAGTGAGTGAGTGGGTGAGTGAGTGAGTGAGTGAGTGAGTGAGTGAGTGAGTGAGTGAGTGAGTGAGTGAGTGAGTGAGTGAGTGAGTGAGTGAGTGAGTGAGTGAGTGCCATTTTTCATGTTGAATCTTACCTCATTGGGAGACTGATAGTGTGGATTCTCATAAAGTGTTGGTCCTCCAAAGCTGCCTTCAAATATCCTGACCAGGTTTAGAACAAATCGAGGCCCTGTGGACATCAATATCAAACTACATGTAGACCCCTTGCACTAAATCCCTACCTGAGGGTCAAAACTATTCAACATATGATCAGAAAAGATTTCAATACTCAAGGGGTGGGGGGGGGGGGGGGGAATTCTTTTACTTTGACCCCCAGATTGAGCTGATTTGACGACACATGCTTCCTAGAAAATCGATTGCGCCTGAGGAAGGAGGGAAAATGAGAAAAGGACTTTGAAGTATGTGAGATCTCTTGTTGAAAGAAAGGAGGTAGATGTAAATAATATTACACTAAACAGTAATTCTCCAATTCAATGGCATTATATGGGAAACGGGGGTATTAGCAAAGACGTTATCATTTTTTGCTCAAAGATAAAGTAGGAATGATATTTTAGGCACAAAATAACTGTTAAAAAACTGTTACAAAAATAAGTGAGTTTTTCCGTTCATAAAGATAAATTGCGATATTTTTTGAAGACACCCCTTTCGCCTCCCCTCCTCGTCACACCGATTGCTCATTCTCAATATCAATCTCAAGTGAATGAAATAACAAAAGACACGGCGTCCATGTTGTTTGATATAACAAGAGACTGATGACAAATATTTTATTAAATTCAACCTAGACGACGGCTATGAAAACCAGTAATTCTTCAGTATATTCAAATTTATTCAAAAAGCAGCCTCTATCTACCCTGCCAGCAACACGCGAAATCGTGGTAGAATGACACAAAGAAAAAGCCTCAACAATGTACAACAGACATAAATTTAAGATGTTTTAACGCTAAAACCACCTGGTGAAAATATTTTGTAGAGTGTCTAGAGTAGTGGGCGTAAATGGACTTAAGTTTTTCTGATTCCCTATAGAGGTTTACCCTATCAACTTAAAATGTTTAGACATTAGACGAAGCCGCTTTTATAAGGGATGAACCATTAGATAATTGAGGGGCGAAGAGGGGGAGGGACGGGGTTTTTTGTAACAATCCCTGCACTAGATTTTTTTTCGTAGGTGAAGTACTGACGCGACTTGTTTTTCTGATTTACGCAACCCCCTCCTCCTCAATTATCTAATAGTCCGTCCCTGGTGTAGCTTCCTTTAGAAATCATCTAGTGTAAGAGAGATTAGACAGAGTTTCTGGTTTTCTATGGATAATTACCAGACAAGAGAACATGACACTAAAGGAAACCGCGAAAGTAAAGATAGATCCGTTAGAAGTCATCTGGTATGAGATAGATAAGAGATTGTCAAGGTTGATTTATAAGTGTTTACGAAACTAAAGCTCTCTTAGGTCGCTAGGGGAAAGGATTCTCAGATAGTGAAAACGGATTTGTCTTAATTAAACTGCTATTTTAAGGTATCGACCCTTCGTGTTTACATTGCACTGCACTGCAAGACTGTCTTAGGGACATATTTCAAAGGAAGTCTATTTCGTTAACTATTGAAATAAATGCACGAAGAATTGCACGTGATAGGAAATAAATGCACTTGAAACGATAATAAATGCACGTGGCAGGAAAATAATGCACGTGATAGAAGAATAAATGCACGTGATAGAAGAATAAATGCACGTGATAGAAGAATTAATGCACGTGATAGAAGAATAAATGCACGTGATAGAAGAATAAATGCACGTGATAGAAGAATGAATACACGTGATAGAAGAATAAATGCACGCAAACAGATTGTAATTCATTAATTATAATTAATATTTTATCTAAAATATTTTATTTCTTTGAAAAGGGGGTCACAAAAAAATCTAATGAATAGATCCTTAACATACAGAGAGCTGACGTTCTCAGCTCTTTCCGGTTCTAGTCCAATCAAGTCGCAATATTAGCCAATCAGAATACAGTGTTAGATGGTGTAGACTAGAGACTTTCGTTTCTTGAAGGGTAAGAGAAGCATCCTCAGACTATAAGACAACTTCCTCATTAAAAAAATCCGGATTTTCCCTTGCTTCAAGTGCTGAAACTGAGGATAACTAGTGAAATTTGTTTTTTTTTTCTGGAGAGAGCGGGGGCAGGGGGTAGGGGAGGGGTGGATTATGGTTTTCGTTTTACTTACCAATTTCCAATAAGGTTCCATCTTCTTCTACGATCTGTCAATAAAAAGCATTCATTTTTATGTTAATCATTGGAGGAAAGGATAAGTGGCATGTATTACTCATGCCCTGCCTCTTGCACCTGTGTTTACACATTCACTTTCCAAAATTACTATCATAAGAAAGTATATTAGATTTGCATGTTTGTTCTCTTGTGTGCTTTGGGGGGTTTTCACGGGGCTTGTCCGTTTTCCTCCCTCCAAAATAATTAAGTTTTACAATTTAGTTTTGTTTTCATGGAAGGAGGATCACAGGTTTGTTAGCCATTGGTTTTAAGAGAACATTCATCTTTTATTGGGGGTGGGAGGGGGAAGAAAGGAAATCTGACCCCCTGTCTCTGTTGTTGCCCCAGCCTCCACTGTTTTCAAAGCATGGTTAATTATAAAGGTTCAAAGTGCTGTGTGACTGATACTTTTGTGTGCACCCCCCTTTTATCCTGATATGATGATCCCCCGATCCCACCACTCCACTCCCCCCCCCCTTCAAAGGAGAGGGCACGGGGAACAGAAATTATTTAGATAAACATGAAAGGTGAAAATAAATTCTCCTAACAATTCGACCATTCCATGTAATGCGATTGAGCAAAAGAAATCAATATTTTGTGCATGATGCCTTTCTTTTCCTATATAATTTGCAGTGGTATCCTATGCCCCCATGGATAAGAAAAAACATATTCACTTGCATGCATGGTGTAGCATAGACAATTTTCCCGCCTTTTTTCATTTATATTTTTTATTATTATCGAAATTGGGCTCCCGTGAGAAGGAGGTAGAACTGTATAGACAGGGTTTTTCGTGCTACATTTTAGTTTCAAAATTCAAGAACTTTTTAAGCATATTTCAAGAACAACAATTCGATTTTCAAGGACAAAGTTTTATGTATTAGAACGTGGTTTAAACATTGATTCAATGTTACAGTGTAGCTAATTCAGCCGGGGCCACGTCCACCAATAAAAAACGAGCATGACACGCAACCGACCAGTAAACAAGCAACCAGAAACTCTTCATTCAATTTTAATCATTATTTATTTTAAAAGGAAAGTTAGAAATAGCATTGAGTTTGCATTAAAATTCAAGGAGTATTCCAGGAGTTTTGGCATTTTTCCCTATGTTTTCAATTCAAGGAGTTTTCAAGGAGTAGCACGAACCCTGATAGTATGCACGTTATATTAATTCATTTAATTGTATGCATTTCTTTAATCTCACCTGGAAATTTCTAACCCATATTCTATCATCATCCAGTTTAGAGAACGTCATAATATGGTCAATGAATGGTTTACTTTTTGGGTGGTAGTAAGGAGTACTGTATATCTAAAAACATCAAAGAAAGATTGTATAAATAAATGGAAAGTGAAGTATTCATGTATCATTGAAATCCAACATGCACACACACTAAATTAATGCATAGAAATGATGTGTGCAAACAGTACCTGCAACTTAGGTCCTTAAACCCTGGTCAGGCTAGAAACCACATGATCAGAAGTGTGGATGGTTGATTTGAGAGGTTTCTATTATAAGATTTTGGGTGTTTGTTTGGCATCCTTTATACTTTATTATTTATTTTTCTTTTGCCGCCTAAGAAAACACTGCTGCATTACTGCTGATAACAGGGGCAGAAAATATACTTACTTGAATAAACATTTCTTTTAAGAGCTGAGTTTCTGGTTTCTTGTCAAAATGCTAAATGGAAAAATAGATTTTTCAGTAAATAAATAATCAGGAGTTTAAGAACTTATATAGATACATATAAATAAATTAGTGAAATTATTGTTCACATTAGTGCTATAAATGAATGAATGAATAATCAAACGAACCAATGAATGAATAATAGACCGAAAGAAAGAATGAATGAATTGATGGATGGATGGATAGATGAATGAATGAATTTGAATCTAGAAATCTATTTCACCATCCAAATAAAGCAACTGACAAAACCTATTGCTAAATGGTTGGACATCATATTTGACAATATTTATAGTGACTAATAGTTGCTATCACTGAACCAGAGCACTCATTACGCAAAGACAAATACACAAGAGACCACTTGTGTCTTTTGTTTAATGAATGTTTTTGTTGAGGGATAGCAACTATTAGTCATGAAATAGATACTATTTGCTTTTATTTCAGGGTTTTGCTGCATGTGCTCTAGCTCTAGATCTACTGGTTAAAATATTGTCTTCATATCAGTACCTGGTCAAATGACAGAATTGGTCTTGACCCCTTCAAGCAATTTCCTGTCATCTTTAATTCATCCATTGTATGAACTGGAAGACAAGAAAACTTTGGTTAAAGATCAAGAGTGTTCTTAAACTTATAAAGTGAATGGTTCGTGGGAAGCATGAGTGGCATAGAGGGGAGGGTTTGCCTTGAATCCAAGTCCTGCTTGGCTCCATGTCATATGTGAGTAGAGTTGTTTGCTGGTTCTCCCCTGGTTCTCTTCAGTTTTGCCCTGTCAACAAAAATCTACTCCTAAATTCCAGTTTGATCATGGAAATATAATAATAATAATAAATGGGAGGCATATGAAAGCGCTATATATGCAGCCGTGCAGCTTACAATCATGAGTGATTTGATAGTACATTAGTGTTATGTCTCCAAATTGGGATAGGTTGTTGAACCGGGAGTCAATCCCCTACTCTTACACGAATAATTCAACAGGTTCTTTTATGTCCCCCATTTACTGTAGGTTAGGAAGGGTTGGGAGACAGGGCCCATGGTTTTAAGTCTGTGTCCAAAAAGACCTGAAGGTCTAACCATTAATTTGAAGATGTAATTACAAAGGCAGCACCTTCTCCTCAGTTATTTTGAGTGTTGGTCCGGACGAGACTTGAAGCACGACCTCCAGCACAACAGACAAATGCTCTTACCAACAGAACTAACAGGGTGGCGGACCACAAGTTCCTTAGCCACAGACTATTAATGTTACCCTCATACAAACAAAACAAGTCTTTAAGAAATGGTTTTAATCCAGAATTTTGTGTAATAGGACATATTTGCATGATGGCGTCATTTGACTCACACGACCAAAATGCTTCACAAATTTTCTTTGTTGTTGAAATTTGTATTCCCTCATGAGAATTGTAAGCCAATTGGTGCTAATTAACTGAACAAAAGAAAGCATGCAAGGGAGTCTGGTAGTAGAGGCCAATGGCACTACTTTATTTTCTACCTACACTGTACTTACCATTTTCAACTAAAAACTTAGCAGAAGGGCCATGAGGGGCAAAGGAAAACCTAAAAGTTACAATAAGAAATGAAAAAAATGATATTTAGAAAAAAAACATGACTTGTATTTTACAACAATCGCTTTTCTTGAGGGGGCATGGGTATTTCACAGCTATTTCAAAAAAGGTTGAATACTGAGTAGTGCATACTTAGTAGTGCATTCCAAGACCAAAGAGCAGTGAATCTCATTAATTTGAAATAAAGTTAAAGTAAATGTACAGCAATAACTCTCTACATGAAGTTAGCATATTGTTTCAGATGGAATACACTAAAAATAAAATAAATATTTATCATTAATCCTAATTTAGACAATGTCACTATGACCCACAATGTAGTTCAGTCTTGAATGAATGCACTATTCAGATTGCAGTATTCAACAAATAAACAGAAGTTATTCATGTTCTAACGGATGGCTAAACAACAAAACAAATTGCAAAACAAGCTGAAAAGTAAATGGGGGCTATAAAATCTTATTTACCAATCCTAAAGTTGGTCTGAATAGGATAAATAATGTGCCCTTGGCCTTGGAGACAGACCTTATGGCATAACAGCCTAAGTCCATATATTCAAGACTTCGGACAAAGTTTTTCCAGAACTTTTTCATACTTTCTGGTTAGTAATTAACCTCTTTAAATTCCAATATTAATGACATAAAAAATGAAACATACCACATAAAAAGGTCCTTTCTCTTTCTCATTTCCAGGTATATGCATGAGTTGCAGTTCTTCATCTCACAAACCTTGAAAGGATAACACAAAATAGTCATCTGGAAACATTTTATAGTTATGTAGTCAAGAACGAATTGCATTTAATGCACAGGGAGCCCAGCTTGGTTATGCTAAATCGGCAAAACGATCACGTTTCATATGTTGATGACATTACATAACAATCGAAGCTAAATACACCCCTATTACAAACGGTCACTAGTTAATAGAACTTGTAACGCAATAGTGTTAGACGCCCCGTAAGAAGAGAGAAAGGAGAGAAGGGCTGAAACAAACTATAGTAGCCCTTTTAAAACCTCGATTTTCTAGTCTTGTTTTAGAGTTAGGGCTCTTAAACCTGGATCAAGCGAAAGAGTATAGATTAAACCAAATGAGGGAGCGCTGATTTCATAACTTGTGAGCAGTTCTCATGATATTTTCAGCAATTTTAACAAGCTTAGTTTAAAGATATGTGCGCCAGCAGTTGATGGGACATGTTTATGATTAACCTAGTGTGATCTGCCATTTTTTAATGAAAATAACAAAAGATCTTGACTGGTAGAAATGTTTTTACCCCGCATTTTTCCAGAAGTGACTTTGACTCTAGTTCTTCTTTATCCTGAACCATAAGCCGGTAGCTCTTGGTGTATTTCGGCGATTGATTTCTTCAGAGCCAACTTCATTGCTTTTCAAGTAGCCCGTTCACGAAAAAAATTCTTAGTTTATTAACAAAGTCATTTAGTATTTTTAAAAGTCATTTTTAATATCTACTATTATGGCCGAACTCGGAACTAGTACATTTGATTACACGTTTGATGTCATGCTGGTTATGAATAAATTAAGTGTCCCATCAACTGCTGGCGCACATACAACGAATAACCTCGCTTGTTTCAGCCCTTCTCTCCTTTCTCTCTTCTTAACGTGTGCGTTACGTATTTGAATTTATCACTGTAAACACTGGTGTTCTATTACGTAGTGACCGTTTGTAATAGGGTTGTATTGAGTTACGATTGTTATGTAATGTCATCAACATATGAAACGTGATCGTTTTACTGATTTAGCATAACCAAGCCGGGCTCCCTGTGTTTAATGCAGTAGTTTGATTAGTGGAAAAATATACATAAATGAAATGGACAAATAGAATACTATTGGACTACCTGTGGTACAACTACAAACAGGAAGCCCAAACAATCATTCTACAGCCCGACACTTTGTGACCAAAATGAGATGT
This sequence comes from Actinia equina, assembly GCA_011057435.1. Lineage (NCBI taxonomy): Eukaryota > Metazoa > Cnidaria > Anthozoa > Actiniaria > Actiniidae > Actinia > Actinia equina. The sequence goes on from WHPX01001214.1 coordinate 121,894, forward strand.
TCATGCCCATTGTTCACATGCATCCTTTCACCGTCCACGTTTATCGTGATGACACCATTCCAATGCTTTAATAAGCAAGGGGACCCTTTTTTATTTGTTTTTTTGAAAGTACTCGGTAATACTTAACTTTAAAGAAAAAATTTTTTTAATCTGACAATGGGATCAAATCAAAATTACATATTTTGTGCAGAATCGAATTCCATTTATCACGAAGGCTTGTACCCCAATAACATTTTATATTTTCTAATTTTTAACACAAATTTCAAATGCCACCTAGTTATTTACTAGATTTATGCAAAAAAACAGGGATGATCAATATTTGTTGTTTTTATCCAGTAAAATATGAATTTTTTTTGACAGCTTTCGATGTTTACATTGTTCCCTTATTTTTACCATAAAAAGGGTGAACTTCCATGCATTCTGGCAGCTAAGGAAAGTTGGAAACCCCATTATTTATTTGCTTCTATTACTTCTAGTATGATGTTCTTTCATAATTCAATTTTTTTTTTAAATCTGACAATGGGATCTTTTGCCCACGTACGTCCTTAAGTGACGTTTTAAAATATTGGTTAATTTTGTAATGTAACAGCTTCACTTCCCTTCCATCAAAGTAAATAGATTATATTTTTGCTGTTACTTAATCTTACTTAATTGTGTCTCAGATTTCGTAATTATCACTTCATTTTGACAATTATTATGCATACGAAATATATATATTTTAGCCTGACATTTAAATTTTTTCCTGTATTGGCACTTAAATCACAGGAAGCCCAATGGTGATAACACTGTGCACTTTGTACTTGTTTTATATATTGTATTTTTACCTGCCTTTGGCAAATATTTTGCTACACAGACCTACCTCATTAATTATAAAAAGCTTGTCCTTTCTGTCAAGTTTTGTGTCTATTAAAGAAGCGTTAAGAAGAAATAAATTAATGATGGCTCTTGACTTCTCATTTCCATGCCAGACCTTAATCTAAGGCCCTGTCCACACTAGAGCATTTTCAAAAGGCTCCATTTTTGTCTTACCAAAAATGCATCGATTGCTTCATGTCCACATTAGCATTTTCATAGCGTTTTGACCGTCCACATAAACGCTTGAAAACACACACACGACTCGTTGTAATGTAGCGAATCAATCTGTGCATACTTGAAAGAGACGCATCTGCGATCTTTGTGGCATTTCCTGCTGGCATGATTTTTATGATTTCAAGCATTTTAGGGTGGACGGAAGGCCCAAAACACATTGAAAAGTCTCCATTTTCAATTGAAAATGCATTAGTGAGAATGGGGCCTAAAACAAACAGCTTTTCAGAGGAAGCCTTTATCAAGTGAATACCATGCAAGATCATGAAGGTGAGGGGTTAGACTGTATAATTTTATTCTAATAATATCAATTACCTGCTTTGTGGTGTGGAAGCAATGTCCTTAGGTCCAACATCAAATGTCTTGCTCTACAAAAGAATCATAAGCCAAATATCAATTCAGATAACGTGTAGCATATCAGCAACTTAAAAGTGGAGTACAAGTATTAATTATAATATAAATATCAATTCAGAAAACTTGTAGCATATAAGCAACTTAAAAGTGGGGTACAAGTATTAATTATGCAAAGCCAAATTCAGTACCATGAGCTTATAAAGATAATGGCTAGCCAAACACTGGTCATGATCACTGGCCAAATTAGTTTTAGCACATTTCTCATACCACCTCATTTCTGGCTCAACGTTACTGGTCGAAATGACTAACAAGGGAAAAGATTTGTCAGGACAAGTTAAAATACTGGCTTTTTGAATAAGAGTTGTTTAATCTAACGAGAGTAGCTAACATGAGGAATGCTTTGCTATCGTGAAACAAAATGGCGGCTATGAAGTAACACGCACTCCAAGAATTGCTACATTTATTATCAAGGTTTATTACCTGTGTGTTATTCCACGACCACAGAAAACGAGAACGCGTTGTTTGTTGGTCCATTTTTCCTGGTGTTTCAACAGATACAAATGTGTTATTTTATTTTGTTTATATTATATTATCAAAGAAACTAATAATGAAATGAAACGGCTAACTATGATCAAAGGGTTAAGAAAACATTTGTAGCATTTAAGCAAATGATACAAGAAATTTTCAAGTCGTTTTGAAAGTAACTGTACCACGTGCAAACTATGCCTTCATTCATGTCACATTTATCCAATAACTAAGCAAAAAATAAATATTCTTTACAAAAATTCAGAGTCTTAAGAGTATTACGAAGCATTTTACCTTTTTAGTTTTCTTCTCTGGTTTGTTTTTAGGTCTATTTTCTTTGACTTCAACTTCATCTTGAACTTTTCTCTTTCTCGACGCCATCTTGAATGCCTGGTTACCAAGAGAGCGGTTGCCAAAATTCTCAACAGCTGAGGAGCCACGCAAGCTAAACCAATCTCTACCATCACCCCAGTGCGTATTCATTTTAGAAACATATCTTATTGTTCCTTAGTATACAGCTTTTCAAAAATTCAAAAAATTTATAGAAATCTAAAATAACATTCATATAATTTTGTCTCTATGGGGGTGAATTTCTTTTTAAAAATCAATTCGTAATGCTTCATGTATTAACCCTCCCCTCCCTTGTTGGTTCAATGTCATGCCGTCACGACTTCCTCGCGATCAACACAAACACAATACTCACCATTCAAGAAAAGAAAAGGAAAGTTGTGAACTGTTTTCGTTGATTTTTTGAAGTGTTTCTTGGTTCAAAAGGTTACTATTAGCATCATTTTATGTATCAGTACAAAACAAAGGATCTCTTTGAACGTCTTCCATAATCGAAAACGAGAAAATTGCAACTGCTTTCTTGTCAAAGTTCGCGTGCATCACTCCACCTCAAGCTAATTATATATTGGCTTTTTCCACAGGAAAGATGGGGTCAGTATTAGGAACTGCTATGGATGAAAATATGAAAAAGAATCAACAGTTTATGGCGGAAAATCAAAAGATAGTGGTAAGCTTTGTAAAAATTAGAGATTCAGCAGTTTTAAACTTCTGACTGACAAGAGGCAAAACCCAAATTCAAACTAGCCTCAAAAACAGCAGAGATTTTGTAACATCACAAAGAAAAAAATTGAAGAAAAGATTTTCTTACAGTTAGGAAGACAAATACAGATGCAAAGGCAAATGCAGCAGCGTCAAATGGCCACCATGCTTTCAGGATCAAGAGAGATGTTCAATTGGATTGCATCATTTTATGGCCTGGCTACAGTAGCTATGTTTGCAGGGTAAACGTCCTTTAATCGTTTTGTATCATTGAGAGTTTGAGAGAGTAACGTAACCATGAACTAGCCTTAGGGCTTGAAATAACAGCTGATCAGATGCCGGTCATGATCACAGGCCAAATAAGTTTTCAGGGACTGTGGAGTATATTTTGTATTGCAGGGGTTAATACTGAAGGCGGGAGCAGCTAGGCGGGTCTGGAGGCATCACCTCCTGGAAATTTTGAAATCACAACTCTCGAAAATGCAATTTACAGCATTTTGAGGCACATTGAGAACAAATTTTTTGTACTAAATTTGTGGAAATATTGTGCAAAATTCGAAATGGTGGCAAAATTATTGGAAGGTTATAGCCACAAATGATCAAGTAATATTGCCAACAATGCTAACATAAGCCAAACTTTGGCCCCTGCAACCATATTCAGGGGCCCCCTTAACAGTAGCAAGACTACTGATGAGCTAGCCTCAAGTTTAACCTTGCCTGAATACATTTAGCCCAATTTATGAAATGAAAATGAAAATAGGGGACCAAAACCTCCTATTTAATACACTTAGGAATTCTGCCATTTATAGTCATGAGCATGCTGTACTGTCAATTTGCACAGCAATTCATGTCTACAAATCTACAAATTGTACTGTAACAGTTGTTTTACTGTGTAAATCATCCTTCAGGGATGTAGTCTGTTCATTATTTAGGGGTAATCGGTGAGAAATTTAGAAATTAAGTACCCCCTCTTTGTGAAGCTGAAATTTAGAATCATTCATTAAAATTGGAAAAAAATTTGATCAAATCCTAATATTATGTCCCTAAGATAAGATTAAATATCTAATTCATTTGAATAGGTATATGAAGACAAAGAATCCTTCTATTATTGCACCATTTCTTCCATTGTCCTTCATTGTTGGTTATCAGGCAGATTATGTATATGGCAATAAAATAGAGAGAATTAGAGGTGAGTTCCTGAGCATGTTTAAGTATACTGTATGTCCAGAAAATGTTTGTGGTGCTTGCAACTATTATAACCATGCTTACCTAGTAGACAGTGAGTACCAATCAAATTGTAGAATGAAAATAATCACAATCCAACTTTGGGTAGTGGAGCCAAAATACTGTAACATCAGTGTCAAATTACTATTCTTGTGCATCTAGATTTCTGATTTGTACAACTACCCAAAGTTAGAATGTCATTGGTTTAGTAGTTGAACTGTAAAGAGATGATGAGGTTCACAAGGGAGATTAGGGATAACAGTATAATTTGATTTTTTGGATCTCATCAATAGAGATATGCTTTCTCAAGATCTCTCATGCTTCCCTAGTGAGTTATTGAGTGTGATTTAGTGCAAGTCCATCCAATATTTTTGTATCAAATCATTTGGCGATCTAAAGCTGTATCAAGCAAATTTCTCATTGAAATCAATACTCCAATGGCAATTTTTTATGCTAGATAATACAGTGTATGTGTGGATGGACTTGGAAAATATTTTCTACACATCTGTATATATGATGAACTTAGAGATGCCTCAGGGGCGGATCCAGGATTTTGTTCAGGGAGGGGTTCTGCGCACAAAGTTAACCCAGCTAGGGAGGGGTGCACCCCTTAGAATCAAAGGGAAAAAACAGTATTGGTTATCTTCAAAGTAGGGGTACAAAGGCAAACCAGGGAAGGGTGCTAACCCCCTGCACCCCTCCCCTGGATCCCGCCCCCGATGCACACTACTTTAGATGCACAAAAGTGTTTGCCCAAGACTTGTCTTTTTTTTTTTCATTAAATAAAGGCTTCTATCTATCTATCTATTTCTGACCCATAACCCCTTCAATAAATATTGAACAACAGCTCCTTTATTTTATTCTTATCTTTACTGTTGTTTTAAATTTTTAGATGAAGCAGAAAGAATCATGAGAGAAGAACAAGGCCTTCTTCAGATACCTAGTGGTCTGCCTACATTTAATGACATTGAACAAGGAAGACTTGATACAGAAGGCAAAACTCAACAGTAACTGATAAACATTCTAAAATATTCCCTTCATTATAATATTATTGCTATCAACTTTTTTTTTTTTTTTTTTTTTTTTTTTTTTTTTTGCTATCAACTATTACTCTGGTTAAACAATTGTGTCACTTTTATTACATGTGTAAGTCGAATCCAACTAGTGGTCTATCATCCATACGACATTCTGATTTGATGGCCTGGCCAGTTTTGTTTCAGAGTTGACAAACATACGACTTTGTAAAAATGAATGAACAATTTTTTCTTCTTTGCATTCAAAGCTTTGAATATCAATCTTTCTTTGTTAGAAATAAAAACACTATGTCCACGCTGAATTCTCAACATATTTATAACAAGGAACATGATTTTTTGAATTGTGTACGATTTTGCTTCTAAACTTTAGTTTGAAGCCTATTTACAACTGATCAGATAGATTTTTTGTAACTTGAAATGCTAGATAGACTTAAGATTTGTCGTTTAGATTACTGTAGGCCTTTTGATTGTTGAAATCCTTCACTTTCCACACAAAACCTTAAGTGCATATTTTTTTTAAACTTAAAATCCAATGCGAGTAATTAGAATTTACCCTCTTACAATCTTTTATGACAAGAAAACCAAGTTGGTGACTCCCACTTTTTTTGGCTTTTTGAATAAGCAACGGAAGATCTGATAAATGATAAATGAATAGATTTTTTTAAATTCATTAGGTACTACCATAATTCAAAACTTGTTTGCATCTATATATTTGTCCAACTAGTTGGATTTGACGATAACAATTAGTCCTCCTGCACTCAAGGCCTATGTGTCAATAGTTCATTCAGCCTTCTGCCTTATGGGCTATTGACTCGGCCTTATGGGCTATTGACTCATAGCCCATTTGGGCTCAAGGACTAACTGCAAAGTAGTCCTTTTGATATATATCATTTGTATTTGTAGATTGGCATAACTCCAATAACCTTTTTTAAACATGTCTAGTATATAGAGCTATTTCAAAAAAGGAGGGCGAAGGATTTGTTGCCCACTGCTTGTAATTAGTGTCAGCACAGAAGAAACCATGCAGTAAGATCATGCAGTTTAAGTTTTAAGATCTATATTCACGATTCTTAAAAGTCACGTGATGCGGGCTTAACCTCAAACCCAGGTGATATTGTTTTTGTCAGTTTAATTTCCACTTTTTTTTTTCCATTTTATAGTAGGAGCAAGGCTAATAATAATAATAATAATGAAAACTTTATTTTTTATTTTTTAACATTTTTACAGCAATTATAAATCTCTCTATTTAAAGGCAATTTACAATTCACTACTCGAATATGACTTTACGAACACTTGAATATTTACAAAACTAAAACTTTATCAATTCAGGATTATCCCATGCTTTGTTACGACAACAAAAAATGTAATGTGGATCTGATGATGATTTTCGTTACGCTCCTAATAATAATAATAATAATTATAATTATAATTATAAATTATAATAATAAATTATAATTATAAATTATAATAATAAATTATAATTATAAGCAATTATTGGATGAGGTTGAGCATGATATCGCAAATTATCAAGACCGAGGCTGTGTTATCCGCCGAAGCCGAAGGCTGAATCCCGCACACGCCGAATCCAATGCAGGCAAACTAAACAATTGTTTGTCCATCTGGACTAGACCCAGCACGCGCGAAATTCGACGTCCAAACCGGGCCAAACACGTTAAACAAATGGGAACTAATTTGTAAATATTAAGTAAAAGGAAATCTAATTAAAAGCTAGTCTAAAAAGGTGGGTCTTTAACAACGCCTTGAATATATTAACAAGTCTCTCGTTACGTATCTCTTGAGGTAAATTGTTCCATAACTTCGGAGCATGAGCCACCGAAAAAGCACGGTCTCCTAGTGTCTTTTTGTTCAAAATGCTTGGCGGCTGCAAAAGCAATCCTTTAGAAGATCTAAGATTATACGAATTGTTATCCTTAATGCTAACCAGTTCATATATATATCTTGGGGCAAGCCCATAAATTGCTTTAAAAGTAAATAAGATAACTTTAAAATTTATCCTGAATTTAACCGGTAACCAGTGCAAAAAGTATAAAACTGTTGTAATATGAGAGTATCTAGGTATAATATGTATAAGCCTAGCTGCTGAATTTTGGACTCTTTGTGATTTCGCAATGTTTATTGCTGGAAGTTCATGTAGAATACCGTTACAGTAATTTATGCGCCCTATAATTAATGCATGAACAAGTGTTTGTGTCACTTCATTACTAAAATATTTCCTTATGCGCCTAACATTTGTAAGATAAGATGAAAGTAAGCTGCTTTGCAAGTTTTGTTTATATGCTCCTGAAGACTTAAGTTGCGGGCTAAGCAATTTCATTGATTTGATTCACATCCCCCATAGTGCATTTCGGGCTTGGTATGCAACGTAATGAAAACGTCACTGACTGTCTTTGAAATAGCTGTATATCTTTTATCTGGCGGTAGACAAAGTTTTTCCCAATAGAATAGAAACATTATCCTGAGTACTTGAATGCTGGTTGCCTCATCAAACACTTATTATTATTAGAGAGGTTTTCTCTGAAGTGACTACGCAATGCAGTTAATGTAGAGCGTTGCTTGACAAAAAAAAATCCAGAATGTTAACCAAAACGTTGGGCGGCAGTGGGCCATAGACCCCAACCCTCTTCCACATTCTACATGCAATTAGGGACGTACGAGTTAGTAATTCCATGATAAACCTATTTCAAAAAACGTCGGTCAGAGATCTGCCGATGGGCGAACTGGGGAAAAACGGACGAAAAATCCCATTTCTATTTAAGTCATGAGTTCATATTCCAGTCTAAAAGGATGCTACTTTGTTCGGCTGTGAATGTATTCCACAATTTGAACGTGCTGATCGGTTTCAAAATTCAGTTCCTCGACTGACAACGCTACTGACTTGTAATAGGTGTGTATACAAAAGCTATGGACTAGAGAAAGATGGTGAAGCTCCCAAGGTCATACTAAATATAAGGGTAGTAAATAACGTTAGCTCTAATATCATGGTCAGTGAATAGGAAACCTGATTAAGCCCCACCCTGATAACCCTGTTTTATATCAAACTGACATGCATTCATATACCATCGTGTCAACAATGCTTCAAGGAATGTTCCTACTATGAAAGTATACTTCTGGATCCGCTTCCAAGGTCACAGAAATAAAAAGGTTGATAAACAAAACTAGCACACTCGAAGTTAACTCCACTGAGCCACCAAGTTTCTCTGCTCATTGGTTACACTGAGCCTTACATTGAGTAAAAACATCTTTTTTTTTCAATTTGTAACTTTTTTTTTCATCCAAGAGCCATAACGATTCATCTAGGGAGATAATGATGATAATTATATTTTACGATGATCTACGGAGTACAAAATAGAAAGAAAGGCGATAGTAAGGAGTTACAATAATAAATTGGTATAAACTTTTAACATCTCGTGTCATCAATAAAACAGCTGCTAAACCCATTTAATAAACTTCCTGCTCGATGTTTAACACTTGGATTCGAACATCCTTGTATTGATTAGTTGCAGTTGTGATGTAATTGTTTCAGTCTGCCCTCACGTATGGTATAGCTTACCTATTTATCCTTACCATAAATGGTATCCAGCTGTCTACTAGTCCGCTTACAGTTATGAGGGCCCATTAGGAGGGGTAGAGGACTGAATATCCCGTATCCCTGATTTTTTTTACCTAAAAAGTATACCGTATCCCCATAAGTAAACGGTCTTAAATGCAAAACATTGGTGACGTCATTTCCATCGAATAAATGTAGCATTAAATTTGTGAGCATGTGACACATGTTTGTCAGTATATTCCGCACTGGCTCTGCATTTCCCCTTCGGTATCTTTATCTTTCTATTTGTATCAGTAATTCCCAATTCTAAAATGTTTGAAGAACAAGATGATAATAGTTTTACACACTCGTGAAAGTTGAGAAATCATAGTGCCCCTCTACTAACTATTGAGAAATGATTGTTGATTAGAAATATTGTCTTTGTTTCAAATTATGCTGAGATTTATCCGAATTGCTGCTTCGATGAGTAAAGATTTTAATGAAGTTCTGCAAGTGGGGTAGCTTTTCTTGCATAACGAGCTCTGTAAAAAAGCATTTTCATTTTGACTTTAAATTAGTAATCAGTTTTTGAAAAACGCTAGATGGACTCATGTTGATACTGAATCAGCGACGTTAGAAACTAGGGGTGGTTCACACTTTAAGGTGGCTGCCTACTTTTGAACGTTCGAATTGAGCCCACGATGAGCGCGCGCTCAAAAACCGCTGAAAAATCTACAATATTTTACTGAAGGATCATACGCGTTTTGAGCTTCAACAGGGCAAAACCCTCAAATTTTGCACGGGACTCTATATTTTTTAATGGCTCATTCGGAAAAACTCTCAAAAACCTATGTTATATCGACATCTTAGAAAAAATTTAAATCAGCAACACATGGGAAAAAATAGATTTTCGTAGAGATTTTTGTTCGACTTTATGAGATTTTTAAGAGCACCGAAACTACAAAATATAAGAAAACAATTTATCTTTTTGTCTTTTTGTTGAAAATATCCATGTATTATTGTAGAATGATTGACTAGCCTTCATTTGTGCAATCATATAGTCTACAAATAACTTTGATCTTATGGATCTCAATTTTTTTCTAATCACTTCCGGTGACGCAGTTTTTACTTCAAACGGTCGTGCGTAGGCTTCCATTAAATGCTGATTATCTCGAAAACAAGCTCGGGACACCCAATTTTTCTTTCCTGATTTGGAATCAGCATTGAATTTCAATTCGGAAAATCGATGTTTAAAAAAAAGTTTAAATCAATTTTCAAAAGTAGGCAGTCACCTTAAGGCCCCGTCCACACGTATCCGCAATTTTTTGCGAATACGGGTTGCGTCCACAAGTGTCCGGAAATTTTCGAAAACGGTCTCCAGAGGGGAAATTTTCGAATACGTTCTGGATAAGTGTGGACGGTTGTATCTGCAAATTTTCGAATACGTTGACGTAAACACAATTTTGCGCATGCTCAATAGAAAAAATCCGTTAAAGGGACTAGGGACTAGCGTGCATCAGGGTAGGATCAAGAAATTTCCGGATACGCGTGGACAGTGAAAACGACTCGAATGCGCCGCGTGTGGACGCGAACATTTTCGTATCCGCAAAAAAAAATTTGCGGATACAAAACTTTCCGGATACGTGTGGATACGTTTGCGTACCTTTGGCATACCTTACTTCTGCATTTTGATATAGGTCTTCTCAAAAATAATTTCCAACATCTGTAAGTGCCTTCGTGTCCATTGATATGTTACAAGTGCATAACACATGTGTAAGAATTTGGGCAGCCTGGTCTTGATGCCCTCGGGACAAAAAATGATTAAAGATGATCCTCGCCTCATTTCACTGACGAGTCAAATCGAGTCACAGACGAGGATAAACGGCTTTAAATACTTTGACCTACACGCGTATTTGACTTCTTCTGTTTCTGTTCTTTCAACCCCTGTATTTCTTCAGATTGTTTCAGTTTCTCTGAAAGAATATTTTCTTGAAATTTTCCTTTTTCGCTTGGTCGCTATCGTTTAGAATATTGATCGTCTGTCCATAGTTAATATATATATTAACTATGGTCTGTCATCGTTTACAAGGCATTTTTGCAAGATAAAATAAGGAGCAAACTCTGATCGAAAAAATACGTTATCTATTTGACACGCTATGAGTCATAAGTTTCATATCATTTCACTCCTGTAAACATGTTTTTAAGGCAGTGATTTACGAAGCTCACTTGGTTTTACACTGATAACTGAGTTGCTCTCGATTAGGCAGTCATGCATTCAATACTCACGATTCATTTGAAAAAATATGAACCAAACTCTTTTGAAAGGTGGATCCAGGGATTATCGAGAGGAAGGAAGGAAGGGGGGGGGGGGGGTGGTTCCAAACGTATAATTCATATAATAATTACAAAAATTCCAGAACATCGTATCAACACATGAATACATACGAATGCCAAGAAGATAGACAAGCGATGTTGCTACAGACAAAATAGCTTGAAGCTTGAATTACGACAAACTATCTAAAATACATAAATGTTTGCTACTTTACAAATTGAAATCATTTCATTTATATTTTCTGATTAAGATAAACTTCAAACATGTGGCAAAACCAAATCATAGGATAAAACAATCAATTGAATAGATCCGCCATTGGCCCGTCGTTGGAATATTATTTAGCATGGTAAAATGCACCATTTCTGAAGTTTGAGTCGACTCAAGGAAATTAAAACCTCTCCGCCACCCAGAAATAAATAAGAAAAAAATTGAAAAAGTAAAAGGATCTGCTCTGCTGCTACGTGAAAGAATGGTAATAAACAAACAAACTTTCTCGCTCTGTCACCACTTCACAAAGGAACTTTTTAATGTTCCAGCGTACTTTACACTCTTTAGCAACCCCAGACTTGTGTGCTTCTGCCGATTAACAAATTAACAAATTTCTAAATCACTTATCATCAGTAACATCTATCGTTTGGAACTCAATACTTTATCGGAGTTTCCGTACCAAGCAATGAATCGGTCCTCAGGGTTTTTGAAATCACAACTCCGGTGGTGCAGAGGATGGAAGACTGACGACGTATTTGCTGTGTAGCGACTATCCACATATTAGGTAGGTCGTATTCCTATCATTTTTCATAATTCCGGTTTTCAGATTTTAAATTGTAACTTTATAGTTTGTACTTCTGTTATTTAGGATGGTTTATTTGATATGGTTACCGTTAAAACTGAGAAAACTATTCCTGTTTTGGAGTAGGGGGATAAGGGAAACAGTATTTGCCAAGTCAAGTCAAGTTTATTTCACTCACAAAAATTACAATAGAAAAAAATTATTATTATTGATATAGAGTTCAATGAAATTTACAGAATAAATATTGACTAAAGTAAGATCAAGTTTATGTGTATGGCTGTTGAAAAAGTATAAACTATCGAGTCAACTGGAGCCAAAATGAGATCACAAATGCGGAACTGATAACTCTGATTGACCGTGAGGTTTTCCTTTGAACGTCATGTCGGGGGAGTTTAGTACGTAAAGATGTGGTGTAAGTCATAAGTGTAAGCATGTTTTTCTGTCGTTTTAACGTAATAATTTAGTAACTTACCGGAAACTTCGGTAAAGTCGTGGTTTACATGCTTCTTTAAAGCTCTAAATGATGAGTTATTAGTTTTTGATCGAATCTTTTTTGGCCTTTGCCGGTTTTAGTGTATAATTATTTCATGTAAAATCTCATGTCTAAAGAAAAATTAAGTAATTTATAAATTCTGTTTGCATATTATATTAATACAAACAAGTAACTCTCTGCGAAGTGAGATTTTATCTGTTGAAAAAAGTATAGCTTAAAAATAAAAATTATTATTTTTTAAGCGGAAGTTACTCGCAAACAGACTGAATACAGTTTTTTAAACTTCGCTTTGGATGGTCAAAGCGCGTGAAAAAATAAAACCAAGTGTCCTGAATGCGCATGCGCGATGTCGATTTGTTATGACGCCCAGTACGGAGTAAAAGAAACCAACTAGGGTAAAAGTAGCTCATAAAAATGATATTTATCTCATAGCTGGGTAAATTGTACTAGTCGTAGCACTCCGACGATGTCTAAATAATATCACGTTGAATCTTTTTATCCAGGAATTCAGTCCAATGAACTGCGTTTTGCATTTGGTGACCGTCGTCCTTGAGTCCCAGTGATTTGCACACACTTAAAACTTCGTCAATTCAATTTTTAGCTAAATTACTTAATGTATATCGACATTTAAAGCATTCCTTTAATAGAACCTGAACTGCCACTTAGGTCAAATCTTAACCATAAAATAGATAACAACTGTGAACACTTAGTACGTGGAGTGCGACGGTACAGCTAACAGAATTATTAAGCTTTGATTTGTTTAGATGCTTAATCCGGATCTGCCTTCTGGCCATGTCTGTTTTACCAAACGGTCGATCAATTGTGAGATTTGCTCTTCATTCACCTTGTCCCTTTTTTCTTGCTTAGGTTTGTACAAGATGGAATTTCCGTCTTAAGTAGCTTAGACATATCAAAGATTCTTGCTAATTTTCGGCTTCTTTACAAACAGTGTTATACAGCCGTATTGTGAATGGCATTCGATTTTTGTAAAATTCTTCATTTTCAGCTTCATTCAAGACTTATCTTTTTTGGTTCCCACCAAATTAATTTGATGAATATGACATTAATAGAACAATTTTAAGTAAAGTAAATTAAGGCACGTTTTAATTTAGTTTTTGACCTAATTCTCTGCTCAATTCTTGCTTTCTAAAACGTCGCGATCAATTTAAAAATAGGAAGGAATATCAACCTAAGCACGTCAGAGACTTAGAGAAAGAGAGAGAGAGATAGCCGACGTAAACGCACTGGACGATCATATTGTATCAACAGGGAGATGACAAACAAACCACTCGAACAACCTTGATAGAAAAATAGTCTAAATGGACCACTAATCTGCAAATCTAAAGACATTTAAATTATTAAGCTATTCGTTATCGTTAACATCAGAATATAATCCTTTTTCTGTGGATCTTCGCAGGTCTAACCTACACTAAGTTAGCTTTATACAAGTTATTATTAGAATTGTCTTCCTTCTTCAATACAAAAACGGAAAATTTTCAATTGGACCCCAGGTGGAAGAACACAAAAGACCACTCAGCGATTTTCATTCATTTCCTCTCAATTTTCAGTCAAAGCTAAACTGGTTGGTGTTTCAAGTGTCTGTGTCATGCTTGGAGCCTATGCGTGGTGTGTGTTATAATAATGGGATCAAATTTGAACTCTGAATGGTTTTTAGGGCGTGTGGTCTGATAGCATTCGTTCAATTAACTCGTCATAAAATCCATTAATATTGATGAACCGTGAACTAGTCATTATACTTTAGATTCGATTTTAATGACCCTGTTAAACCTTTAGCAACTTCTTCTTTGACCAGCAACAGCTTCTGCTCGGAGGATGACTTGGATCATTAAAGGTAAGGCATTAAACCGTTGTATCTCGACCTTTTCTTACTTTATTACACAAGTTAAATTCTTTCCGTTTTCCCTTTTATTTCCCAACTTTTTTAAGTTTTTCAAACGACTCGGCTTTTATTTTCGTTTGGTAGATTTAGTCGTATCCGAATACAAAACTGCCTTACTTGCACTGGCTTTCAATTCTCAGTGCTTTTCGTAGTTTGTTTTACTCATATCCGCTTTTCCGATAGTACTTCATAACAATCTAGTTACAGCTAGACTTTGAAGGATTTCCCAATTGTGTCTTTAACGGAAGTACTGATTCTGGTAAAAAAGCACGGGGAAAAGCGAAGTCGGGCAAGTGCATGGGCACTCACTTGCGTCGTTAGCGCCCTATTTTTAGTTTCAACCTAGCGGTGTCGGCTTCGCGCGACGTAGGACATAAGTAACCGCGTCTTTAGCTCATTCGTCGAACGTTTGCCCTATCGCGAATTTAATAATTGGATTTCTTACGTGACAAGTGCGAGGTCCATGTAAAAAAAAAAAAAAAAAAGACAAGTGCGAGGTCTGACTAAAGCCATTGAACAGAAAATGTCAGTCAAACGAAATGACCAAATACCGGCGTTATCTGGTCGCCATCGAATGCAATGCTTAAATTATAAGGGCTCGATAGTACAGCAGCTATTGAGATTAAAAAAACATACTACAGAGCTGTCTCTTATTAACGCGTGCTACCGTCATTGAGTTTATTGCGAGTGGCAGAGTCACTCAAAGGCACTTTATTAGAAAGTACGTCTGAACTGGATCTAACCAAGGCAACTTTGCATGGAATACACTTTAATAATCAAGCAATAAGACTTTTAGTTTAGCAAACTCACGGCCGACCGACTTAGCAAATGTAGTTTTGATAATGTAATGTCTCATGCAATTCTTTCAAAGTAGGTGTTTATTTAACGGCTCTCGGTCTTGCATCAGTGTTGGAAGTAGATCCGGATTTTATATATCAACAATAGCTGATAATTCAATGGTATGATAACCCTAAAGGATAAAGGCTACAGGATTAAACTTTAATGATGTATTCTTGTGAATAGTGAATGAGATCACATCTACATGTATAGAATACATAATGGCCACTCGCTAGAAGCTAGCTACTAATTAACAGGAGTACTCCATCGAGATGAAAAATACTTTATTCAATATAGGTGAGTGGTTCACAACCTTTTCTTCTAAATAATTCAAAAGACTTATATTTGAATATTTTCTCAAAGAGCATTTTTGGTGCTTTATGAAAACAAACCGTGCATTTCCGCAGTTTTAGTGATTGCATGTTGCAAAAGATAGCCTTCATTCACATTATCTATACACTCAAAACCAATTGAAGAATAAACTACGAGAAAGTGGTCGATTTAGGTCTACTTCTTAGCGCTGTAGTAGAAACTAGATACGGAAAATCATCTTCAGGCCGACGGGAATTCGCCCACAAATTCTCTCATGTGAAGATTATTAAAAGTACTGTACGAAATCTCTGATATAACAAAACGTTTATCCCCTGGCAACGCAGCAAATCCTTTGAATAGACTGAAGGAATGCATAGCTTCATATTTGGTTTCCATGATTCAAGTACAAAGAAAATCGTTGTGAATCTAGTTCTGGTTACTTTAAAAAGGCTTTTGATAAAATCTAAAGTGAATGAAAGTTGTTTAATAAATATTGTTATTTTGATGTCAATAGTTGAAAATTTCAAATCAGTTTGAGATACTTTATTCTTCACTTGACTCTGAAGAAGACTTCCGCTTAGGTTGTCGAAACGTCAGTCACATCAAACAGTCCTTCTCAGGACTCAACCACCCGGATGATCATAATACTTCGATTGACTTTGATATAACTGTTGTCATGCTATCTGCCGGACTTCGAAAGGGCTTTCTAATTCAAGCACCATGATTGGATGCCGTGGCCGTGCTGTTTTCTTCAATTTGATTGGCCAGAAAAAGTGGAAGCGGCATTTGAGAGTTCTGCATCGCATGGTCGCGACTAAGCGATCTTTTCTGTATCAAAATAGGAACTCGTTTTGAGATTCAATCTGTTTTATCGTTACGTTTCCGTATTAATATAGGCTTCTTGTCTGTGAGTTTGATGTTCTTCCGGTAATGACCATATAGCTTGGTAAAATGGCGGTTTAGATTCAATCGACAGACAGCCTCTCAACATCTATGCATGTTTCGTTGTTGGGGGCAACAATTTGAGCAGTTTCAGATCCAAGAAGGAATAAAACAGACCTTTTTACTCGCGGCGGCCATCTTTAATTTGGGATTGGGATTGTAGGATAAAGATTGACATAAAAAATATGAAGATACAGAGAATGTTATTACATGTAGTAGGAAAATAACGTGAGGTGTGTATGGCTGTTGAAGAAGTTTAAACTTTCGAGTCCACAGCCATAAAATTTCTTAAATCTATAAACTTATAATAATGTAGTATACGGTTGCCCCCTTCGCATCCCATAATGTCTAAATTTAAACAATAGAATTCAAGATGGCCGCCGTATTGGTGAAAAGGTCTATTGACTTTCACCCTTAGAAATCAATAATATGTTCCCCCATTTCAAGATCCTGTTGACATCTGTCATTGATTAATCTTAAGGAAAAAAATGATCTGAACCGGCAGTCTCACGATTTAGATATTAAATCCGCATGCGCTGACCATATTTAAACCTTGCCTACTTACGTCATTAGGGCAAACGTGGAAGCCATTTTAGTGCGCATGAGGTTGCAGCACGCCTTAACCGATGTGTGCCTGATATTCTATGTAACATCAACGAAATAATGCATTACTTGGCGGTTTGCGGATTTTGTTGTTGTTGTTGAGAGTGGGAGTTCAGGCTGATTGAGGCAGACCGCACAACGCCAAGTAACGCAGGCTGTGAGATGTACAAGACGTATTTTTTTGATATGCTATTAATGTTATAGGTGAACAATCCGCGGGTTCGACAAAAACAAAGACGGAAAAAGGATACTCATATTGGTTAGGGAGTAACTGATCCTTATGGCTAGATAGCATAAAAAATAATTGACTAAACTAATGCAGTCATTCAACTTTTGTGTTCGTGCTGTCGCGCATAACCATCAAGGCCTTCAACACCATCAACAAGGCGCATTTAATACAGACTTTTAATCATTATGATTTCTTTACTGTATTCTTTACTGGCTTTATAAACTATTAAATTCATTCCCCATGCCAAGCTTGTAGGGCCAGATGCTATAGGAAAATATCTTTTTAGCCTCGTATTGCATGCTTGAGGCGATACTCTCGATAATTGTGATAACGAGGTCACGAGAAACACGTTTGACAGGACACGTAATTTTAGCTAGGACACATGAAAGTTTCATTTTATGATTAATTTAATCCATAAAGTAGTTTATCCGGCGTCGTGTAGGTCACATTTGCATTACATGTATTTTTTTAAACATTACCTTTTAGCAAGACATGGCTTGCCCTCGTTCAGATGTCGCTGTATAAAACATACTCTCATGTATTCAATTACCATATATTTTGATTTCCTCTTGAAAATAAGATTCTTATTCTTATTCTTGATGTTTGTTGATGTATCTTTTCAAATGTAGTGGTGGGCAAAGAAATACCACTCAAGTGAATGGCAGGTGGTCTTCAATAGGAAAGCTCATAAAGTGCATAACGAGCTTGACTTTTCTACTCTGTCAAGTACTTATTATTGAACTCAACTCATTCAGTTTGCTCAGTGTCGCTATTAAAAACATTTTGGAGACAATTTTCACTGTGATCTCTCGCAATTAATGTCTTTTTGATTTTAACTCAAGAAGGGACAAGAAAGAAATAATGCTCAAGGGAATGTCATGTTAAGATATCGCAACAAACAGAATCAACAAGCCATATTTAGCATTCTATTGATGATTTTCTCCCAATCAAATGCAGTTTTAACTCCAAATTCTCCATATCTTTTATTAGGATTATCTACAATTTGCTAAGGATTAAAACTGGGTTATCAAAACAACAGATACGTAGGTATCTCGCGGGGTGAGAAGCCATAAACCACGCGCTGAGAGAACACAGACCCCGGCGTTGTTACGCCATAGCGACAAATGGGGCGTTAAAACTCGTATCTAGTATAGCAAAAAGGTCGCCCTTTCATGCTGTCAATTAAAGTTATTCGCTGTAATTGGGATGCCTTCAAATTTCTCATTCTTGTCGTCTCCAGTAAGATATCATTTTACATTTCTAAATGTGGTCTCCTGAAGTGTTCGCCTGATTTCTTTTTAAAGCTACACGGGTCTTTAGTGCCTCTCGCGAGGGTGTCATTTTGGCTGGAGATTAAAGATATTGATTGAGAGTCAGGTCCATTACAAATACGAAGGAGAGGTAGGTCTTTGCTCTTTGTCTTTCATTGATCGAAATGTACGATAACTTAGGTTATAATATTGTGAAACGGGTTTAATGTTCTGTGGTGTGCACATGTTTTGAGGTTCGAGGATATTTACATCTATACATGTCACTCATACTCTATCCTGCGTTTTTGTATTCGGACATGTATATAGGCTAATGTACAACGTACGTTCCTAGCTTGTGGCAAAATATGTTTTTGCCACGGACGCAAGAAAAAAAACATCAATTCAGTGAAATCGATAGGTCGTCGGAGCCGAGCTCTTGGATTGATAGACCAAACTCCAAAAACTTCGGCTGTGGTTTGGTCAGTAAATCAGTGAGTTCACGGTTCATGCTGTGGGGAGTAGGATAGAAAAGGGCTGCGTGCTGTGAGTCTATCAACTGATCTTCAGAATATTTAATAGCTCAGCAAAGCAGCTTTGATTGTACACTACAGGAAGAAAACAATCTAACACTTTATTGGATACTTATGCGACATGCTATGCAGTCGAATCTACGCGGAATTATCAGCCAGACAAGAGGAAGCGGTGTTAAGGATAAAGTTTGTGTTTAGTGAAGACTCATTTCAAAAGGTGCGACGAAGGCTAGAGTATCGGGCGTCGTGTAGTACTTGTTTGGTTGTGCGGTAAAGGTAATTTAAAATATTAGCAAAAATAGCGTCAGATTTGAACGAAATAAGAAGCAGATTGCGCCAAAAAGATAAGAAAACCAAACAATGTATAAATTTAAGGTATAAATAAGAAAGAACCGAGATAAAATGCGGTTTTAATTTTTGATATTGAAGAAGATATAGTGTTTAATTATGTAGATTGTCAATCAAATCATTTTCATCATTACACGTGTCTATTCAACAAGGATCAAGTTGTCACGCCTTTAACTGCAGCACAATAATTAGATAAACTGAGTTGTTGGTATTGCGATCTAAATTTTGGATTATCGATTTATTCGAGAAAATGAATGTTTGGATTAAGATTGCGCATGCGTTTTGCTATGCTCTAGGAAGACTGCCTTCATGTCAATTAACAAATCGAATCGGTATACAGCTATTTCAAAAAAAAAAGTTGTTGGACGTTTTGTTGCATGTTAAATGCAAAGCGCGAACTGCACTTTGGGCGATGTGAATGCAATCAGCGAAAGATCACAACGATATGGAATTTTCCTAAACTTTGTATGCACGTTTTTCTGGCATGTTTTCTTCTGTGCAGAGGCGTTACTTCTTAAGGTTGTAACACATTTCAAGCCCAGTACGCAACATGCAACATACAGCAAAGCCTTCTAATAATAGCCGCATATCTTCGCTTCTCGCAAGCGATCCGAAAAGAAAAGAAAAAAGAAAAAAAAAGAAGAATAGGAAGGAATAGAAATAAAGAAAAAAATATTTTTAAATTTTCATGACTATATGACATCACTTTGTTGATCACAGTTTCAGTAATACGTCACTCTTTATATATTCTTTTATTATTATTTTGAAATTATGCTCTCCGACAATGCTCTCTTCATCGGCAAGGATTGGAATAATCATAGTTTAAAACTTGCCAGCAGTCGCCCACAATAGCTTTATATGACTCCGTCTATAACAATCTTATGAAAACATTATGGAAGCGATGGTGGTAGCATTAATGGAGAGGATATCTGCTGAACTCCAGTATTGCGAGACGATAATTGGGGGAAAAAAAACAGATCTAGCTTTATTTTATTCAACGATGCAGGCGTCATGCCCCGCCTCCCCCACTCCCTCTCTCTGGGAAATAAACAGTTAGCATTAGGATCTATGACGTCGTTATCATCAGTGAACTGCTTACTATCACGTGACTTTTTTGGAGTTGACTGGGGGGCAAACAAGCGGTTGACTGGGGGGCAACTACCGGATGCTAAGTCAAAACATATCAAAATAAATCCTCAAACCTGTATTTGACTATTCAACGACATCAAACCAGAAAACAAAAGATCAAAACAACCTCCAGGATTCTATAAGCCATAAAAAAAGAGCTATTACCGGAAGTGACGTCTATTGATAGCATCCTATTAAGTCACACTTGCGCACGGCAAAGGATTCGTAACCCTTACGTGTTTAATACCGAATCACGGACCGTTGGTAAACCAACGGTTTTGTCAGATATTCACGTTCAACACAGCACGTGAAAGACGCGACAATAATTTATGAAATGAAAGCTGGGTTAATGACAAATATCCTGCATTCTCTAATGACAAGTTTCCGGGTTTAACGAGTTTAACGAGTTTAAGGGACAGTGAAAAACGACAACATTTTCAGGTAAAATTGTATTAATTAATTAATTCATTTTTTTCTTGCAATCTTAAAGCTTTTCTTTCTATTTTTTTTTCTTTTCTTTCTCTTTTCCTTTTCGGCTTCATCTCCCTCGGTACGTTAGTGTACATTGGAATTAGGATCTCTACGAGATATCTCTATGAACGAGTCGAGTTGAATTTTTAGCCCCATTTTTAAGAATTGGGACAGTACTGAGAATTATCTCACTTTTTTAAATAAAGACAGTAAGTAATCGTAAAAAGAAAAAAAATACCCACTTAAATGTTACATTTTTAAAAAGTACTAAGATAATTAAATTTTGTTGGTTCGTTACAATTTTTTCATGGTGATCATTCCGGCTTTGAATTTGTTTCTGGCGTGATTTCTGAGCGCGAGTTAATTATTTCATATAGTACTGCCGCATACATCAGATTCATTCACGTGATTTTGTGCGATTTCGAGTTTACTGTACAATTTATTTTATGTTATCTTCATAACTTCAGCAATAAAAACTTTAACACGTGAATTTAATCAGTCAGAGGAGAATGGTTTAACTCGTAGCTTTTTTTAGATTTCAGGAGTACATCCATATCTCAAAGACGACTATATTTTCTATTTCATCATTATCATGCATTTCATTTCGTTAAATACAGTTTTTCTACTTAAGGTAAACATGCACTGAAGTCAATATGAATAAAGACTAAGATATTATGCACAGAATAGATGATTTTATCCCGGCAATTGTCCGGCTTGCTCGCAGAGTAAGTGAACAAGAGGCGAGACTATCTTTCTTCTTCCCCTGTAGTTTTACTTTTATTTACAATCTAAAGGCGTCATTACGACGTAGATAGCACTTTAAATCATTTGATTCCAACGTCACTCATGAATTTCAAACTTTCCGGCCAAGATAAGTCACTCCACCTCGACTTTAGACTCTATGAATCAATATTTTAAAAACAGAGTGTGGTCTTGAGACCTACACATTGCACTTCAATAGAGAAACACTTTGAGTTTTATTTCATTAAACAACTCATCTCTACAGCTCACTATGGTTCCTTTGGCCGGTTAATTAGATTTAAGTTACTTTAATATCCGGTATCTAGTCAAAAAGATAGGCTAGAAACAAAAGAGAGCCTGTCGGAAAAGCTACTAAATAAGTTAAGTGAGAAAAACAAGACGTAAATAGTCTTCGGAGTATTCGTTTTTACGGGCAGCTGTTTGAAGTGAATAAGGTCGCTTCTGCATTCGCCCCATTCATCTTCTCAATCCGCTTACGTGAACAGCCAACAAAAGATCCTTGATGCCTAGACTTTAGGTAGAAAACTAATGATAACAAAATTTTCATTGACGGGAGGATTAATTAGTGTTTTTTTATACTTTTTAGCAGGTTGCACTGGCCATGTTTATCGATTCGTAATCCTTCCTAATGCCAATGTTACGCCATTTTTGACTTGAATGTCTTCCAATGGAACGTGTGGTTTAATACTGGATTCCACTTGAAATTTTGAGACTTTAGCCGCCATTTGTGTACTAGTATATTTATCATCGCTTCTCTTGGAGTATTTTATCAGTATTATTCTTATCTCTGCGCGTCAAAATGTGTGGAACAGCTTCTCAAATAAGGTAAGACGCATGCGCAGATGAAATAGTTAAAATTGATGTTTGCTTTTCGATGAAGCCATGAAAAATGGATTTAAATGCTCTTCAATCCGTGCTTCCTGTAGAATAAATAAATCAATTGACTTTAGAGTTTGATTTCTAGATCTAAAAATTCGTGATTTTGGTCTAATTTTTCCGTGGTTTTCGCTGCGAATCCCTGTCATTTGTGAACAAGATTTCAATTACATCTTGTAAACAAAGATCTGACTTGGAATCAAATATTGACTTGAAATAAATGCAGATTACAGTTGAAATCTTTTCTACATAAAGCTCGGTTTCCTCAATTTCCTTGCATTTAACAGGAAAAAAATCTAGAACGAATTAGAGGTAATACAGTTTTTTTTCAATTGGTGTAAACATATTGCAGGCTTTATACAAGCTTACAATCCTTCCCGGGACTATGGTTAATATTGTCAAGACAAATAAAAAGAGGTTATCTGATAAATGTTGGTACTAAACGAAAATCTGATATTATCTCTAACCTCTATTAAAATAATGTTTTGGGGGGATTTCATGGATTTCATACGAAAGTCCTTCCATGGTTTTTTGTGTATAGCAAGAGAATATGAAGTCCTTCCATGGTTTTTTGTGTATAGTTATAAACTGAACGGAAGACAGAAGAATGTATAGTCTACTTCCAAAAGGGTTGGAATGTCTGCCATGAATAAAACCTACCAAGAGTTACACCTTATCAGTCCTCTCTCTGTTCTAAGATTGGATTTCGTACGCAGATTTCTAAGCATATCAATAAAATGTGATCAATAACATTTTAGTTTTTTCGTAAAATTTTCGTGTAAACAACTTCAGTGCATTGCAAATCCAATTTGCTTTGATTCATAGAAAACTGCTCAACTTTATTGTCTTCACTAACGAGATCCTCTTATGAGCAAAATAGTTAAGTGAATAAAAAATTCGGAACTTTTGAGTTCGATAAAAAAAATTGATATCTAGTAATTAGGGCCTGGGAGCTTAATATAAAGAAAATTGAGTTCAATTATCAAATTGAAGGGACAACGAAATGAAAACATCGAAAGATCAATCCTAATTTACTGAAGCAACATGGCAACAATGTAGAGGAATCGAAAGGAAAAGTGCCTCAGGCGATAGTTGATATGGTTTAGTTGTTATAAACTTGCTGGAATATATTCCAAAGTAACTGGATTAGTATCCGTACTTCTCAGCATGACGTGGCTCGGTTTATTCTATCTCGAACTGAAAAATATCAAAGAAGATTGTCGAAAATATGATTACCGCGTACATAACCTAGACTATTCTAGACTATGCAGAATTAAAATTAAGTCAAAGCAGGGTCAATATTCGACTTTGATTTAAAGTTTACAGGGAAAGTTATTTCTTGCATAACGTAAACGTTTCAGATATCCGTGACAAACACATAGGTCTAATTGATTGTATTTTCTGAGACCACCTAGGGATGTTTAATTCAATACATATTTATTGATAGTCCATCCTATTTGTTTTGCGTTGCAAATTCGGATCTAATTGAAGGAGGGTCGTCTGAGTTGTATATTCACGGTAGAAAATCCTCTTAACAGCACCACCTTGGATTAAGTCGACTCGACGCGAAGTCCATTTTAAGGTATTCATATTCATAGCTCTTCTGTAGTTTTGTGGTTTCCAAGTAATATTACTTTTCGAATAACGTTTTTCTAATTCAAACATAATTTTCTGTTTATTGAATTCATAGGTTACATGTGCTTTTGAACAAGTTTTTAGTGCTCAATTCAACGGTTAACTATCAAAAGTTGTCAGTAAAATATTCGCTTAATTATCTCATTTATGATGAGCAAATTCAACTACATTGATAATTTCAGGTTTCTTCTTTTTTCTTTGAACTTGAACTTTCGTTTCGTTACAAAGAAAAGAGTGGCCGGTAATGATTTGAACGACGGCCATGCACAACGGGCTCGCTGTCAAACTATTAGTCTTCCGTTCGCAATAATACTTAAATATACAATTCATTTTTTACTGTTCTGTTTAAACGGAATTCCCACATAGAGGCTAAGCCGCGAGCTTAGTTTCTTTTGAACTACGGACACAGCAGGAATGAACTGAATGAAACGTGTTGGGCAAGAATTGTTTATTGACGGCGGGAAACCGTAATGGGAAAAGGCGCCAAAACTTTAAAAATGAGTTAAAACCCTACAAAAACCTTATTGTATCAAGCAACATTATAAAAGATAGGGTTTGTAAATCTTTGCACCATTAGTAGTTGAATAAATTAGTTAAATAAGTTCTTTTACATATCATTATTATTGTTCAGTTTAATGTAGTTCGGTTACGTCTCTTTTTGCGAGATGCTCGGCGAAACCTATAAAATGCAACAACTGATAAACTTCAAAAGGGCCGTTCACTTAGGACAAGATTTTGTGAG
The DNA here is from genome assembly GCA_011057435.1 of Actinia equina. Classification (NCBI taxonomy): domain Eukaryota; kingdom Metazoa; phylum Cnidaria; class Anthozoa; order Actiniaria; family Actiniidae; genus Actinia; species Actinia equina. The sequence goes on from WHPX01001214.1 coordinate 146,891, forward strand.
GTGGAAGTGTAATTTCTTCAGTTCTTTTGTGTTTCGAAACAGCTTTCAGGCCTTTTTATCTTTTTTTATTAAAAAGAAATACTAATTAAGGGTCTTCAGTGAGTTGTTCACCGGCTGAGAGGTAGCGGTACGAAGACTATTGAAATCCCCGTTGACTTTGGAACAAAACTCACTCTTGAAACTCGTGCTTAGTACAGCTAAAAAATTTGCAAAGTTTTGCTGCTGCAATTTTTTTGTCTTTTTTATCAAATATTTTGAAAACTAATTTAAGATGTAAGAGAAAAGCCAGGAAAAAGTACAAAATATGGTGAAATTCAGATTTCAAGGGCGGCAAACGGGCAAAATTTTCAAGGTCATTGCATGATTGGCTTTTTGTACTAGTCCTTTTCATTTTTAGATAGCAGAACACGTTTTTGTTGTGTGCAGGAAAGCGTCAGGGAAATGTGTTAAGATATATGCATGTGCTAATAAGACGCAGGATGGAAGAAAACAAAGGCAAACAAACAAACAATCTAGTCGAGAGCAAGGAAGATTTCCTTCATATATATTAGGACATAAAGTCCATTAACCCAAGGAAATACGAAACAGTAGAATAACAAATGAGTAAGAATTATTGATAAGCTAATATGGAATGACAAATGTGAATTACTTCATGTATTTTGTATAATTACACAGTGGATTTTTTAAGAGATTCTCGGTGTTTCTATAGCAACCTTTTGTAGATTTTCAAATTTGTTTGACACTGTGATAATTATATCAAAAGTTTTAAATATTGTTCACTGTCAGTTATTTCGAGTGAAGATCTTTAACCCACTCAGAAGTCATCTGGAATCATTCTCATACACAGAATTCTCCCCTAGTTATTATGAGCAATTACCTAAGATTTGCGTAGAATTATTTGAACATTGTCAAGGAAGTCCTCACATAAGCCAGCTCTTTTTAATCGAGTCTCCGTGGCTGCTCTGAGTAATCAATGGAAGTTGCTAGAAAGTTTTTAAGCCTTCGATAATTATGAATTTAGCTCAGTTGAATACATTCATTATTTCAGCGAAACTGAGATTAGATGACGACCGTCTCATTTATCTTCACAGCACAAAGAACAGGCCAATCTAGAGGTCTAATTTTCGAGAGAGAAAAGTCGACGGTATTCATCAACATTGTCTCAACTCATTATCTGACTACAAAAAAGGGAAAAACAAGTTTTATTTCAAGTTCAGGAGAAAGGGAATTGACTGGCATTGTAAATCAAGGGATAGACAGAGACAAATTGGTGCATTGGTCTTCACTTTTGACACCAATGACATTTCACTACATTTTGTTTGCTTTTTTGATCGCTTCAAAAAACCCGCCATGATTATATTTGGCCGAGCGTCAGAACCTCCAAGGACTCATTCAACGAGTGGTAAATCAATGCCAGGTGACTCTCCAAGACCAAATCTTACATAGAATTACTAGACTCACCCTGCGATACCATTTCAAGGTAAACGACAAAAAATTGAATGCAAAAATTCTCTTAAATTTTCATTGCCTGACGTCAGAGCTTGATTACGAGTAAAACCCCAAAAAGTTTCCAGTTTATAAAATAGATCTTTGAAAATCATTTCAAGAGGCCTGGGGTCTTAAGGTATTTAAGAATTCTGAGGTGAAAATCTGATTAAAGTCATAGCTCATATCGTAAAGAGTAGAGCAGCGAATAAAAAAAATCCGGTTCAGCCCGAACCAAGGTAAGAATATACGATTATTTTAGGATGAAATATTCTGTGCGCTCTTTAAAAACGATATAGTTGTGCTGATTTCTCAAGCTGAGAATAATTTTACACGAACCACTGTGTCGACATGATATCTTACAAGCTCTTCACTTAACAGTATTTAATCTCAGCAATAAAAATAATTTACTGGTGTATAGGGTTGTATAATATATTTTTTATCTTCAAATAACTTGATTGACTCTACAATAATTCCTAATCATGTCATAAGCCTTTCACAGTTTTCTTCAAAACCAAATTGAAAATCCATCCTTCCATTTTCATTGGTTGCGGCAATGTCGAATACCTCAAAAAATCTCTGATTATCTCTAGCGTGTTTATAGAAAAATACCGATTTCTATGCCCAAGGGAAAATCTAGAGCCGAAGTTATTTTAGTTTTTGTTTGATAATGAAAAAGGCAAAAGAAATGGATTTTGGATTGTTCTACGGAACAGCTTATGATTTTAATCGTATTGTGTTTCCCGACCGTCGAAGGTTTTCCTTCTTACCAAATTTAATTCTAAAGGTAGTTATCGGAGGTTCTGATTCTGTCGCCAGATAAGGAGATGATTAGAAAAATCGGCAACTAAAAATAGGGTCCTCGCAATTTTTTTGGCCATTTATTTTAGTTAATCCCGCGCGTACGATCAAACTTTGTCTTTTTCTTTAAGTTTTTTCTTTGACTGTGCCACCAAATAATAATCATTTTTAAATACTCCCATATATATATTTTTTTAGCAACGGCTTGTTGTTTTTCGTTGTTTTTTCAATACGCTTCTTTCTTATTGCGTTGTAAGTATTGCCTGAAGTTGGTTTGAACAAGAATAATTGGTATATCAAACAACACTGATTTTGATTTACAATGTTCACATCGATATCACGTTACTCAAACCACGATAATTACCTACAAAAGAAGGGCTGAGCTGTGTGGGATCCGAAACAAAAACAGGAAGGAAGTTAACACGTACGAATATCCAAAGGACGCGGTACGTAACGAGGAGAATTCTTCAAGACGCGTATCGTAGGGTTGAGTATCTTGGCCGGATAAATCAACGTCGTTTTTCGGGAAATCAAAGAAAATAAACTGTTAGAACTTATTAATATTTTGTTTATATATATATATATATATAATAATTCGACTTTAAGTTAGCACGTGTGCAAAATGTCGAATTATTTCTAAATTACTCAACTTTGTGTTCCAAAATTCATACCTCGTGCATCAGAATAAAAATACGATTTACACGATATAAGAAAGTTGGTTTCTAATTTTACTCGGAATATATATACGAATTTTCATTCAGAAAAGTTAAGGGAACCTGTGTGCAATTTAGGGTCGCCGTACGTGGTGTGGCTGAAGCACTTAAAAGTTGAGTACATCAACGATAAACTTTTCTTCTTTAGGAAACAGAAACCACTTCATTATTTTCTTTTCGGAAATTAGACAAATCAACAGGACATCGTAAACTATTACGCATTTTTTCATTACTATATTTTTTAGATGTATTTTTCCGCTGTGTTGCTCAAGTTAAGTTTAAAAATGCTAAGTTTGGAATCGTTATGTAACGTAGGTAATATACCCATCCAAATCTGTTAAGCGTTCAAGAGCATTTCAATGCATAAACCGAAAATAAACACCGTGAGGAGATATGCTACGAGGTTTCACTTTATATTTTATGTGATTTCGATAATAATTTCAATAGTTTGCTAATGTCATTAAGCAGCATTTGTGAATAATTGAGATTCGTGATTTCAAGTTTTCCAACGGATCACCAAAGTTATTTTCACCTGAATTCGATTCTTATATAATTTTCAGTTTTACGTCGCTAATTCCTATCAAAAAAAGTTTGAAATTTTGATACAAGACTGAGTTCATAGAGGGCAAATAAAAGTTTAACTGTTTGTTTATTTTCTTTGAGGATATGTTTTTAAGTTTTGAAAGCATTTTAATGTTCGTTTTCGCTGAAAAGTTTGCACGTATTTACTCACAGTTCGCTGCTAGTGCTCGGAAGGAAAAGCTTTTATTCAATTGTTACTGATACCTAATGATCAAATCGACGGCCACTTGTTCACGTGACATATAAATGTAATGAAAACTGAGCATTGAACACGTTCAATCTCTCTCATGCTGCGAGTATCTCTAGGATTTTTGCTTTGTTTTGACTTCAAAAGACGTAATTCACTAAAAATAAACTCAACGAAAAAACCCTGAAACGTTTGCACTAGAATAAAGCTGAAGAATCCTGAAATGACGCCAAGCTAATCCTCGAAAGGCACTCAAAATGAAACCAAATTAACACCTTAGTAAAAGATTTCTGAAGTACAGAAGAAAAGAACAAAACATTGTTTCATTTTGTTGGATTATTCCTAAATGCTCCATTATTTAATTAAAAAGATAGTCGGTGATTGGTTAACGAGAGGGCAAAGGTAATCTATAAAAACAAACAAATGTGCAGGAAATCTCCAAAAAAGATGTAACGAATTTTACTCCGAAAAATCGCACGCTTGTTAGTTTGCCGCGCGAAAGAAAGAAAAGAAAAGAATCAAAGAAAAGGCGATATTCACATGGTTGGCTCAAAAGCCCGCCTAAAGTCTAGAAGTCCTTTTCACTTTATTTGTACGTCGAATGTTTGCTTACAAAAGCCGCTTTTATTTGACAAAGTCATAAATATAATATTCATCGTTGGGTTGGATGTCTGTTTTGTTTGAACTGGAAATTTCTAAGAACCTCTGGGGAAGGTTTTGTTAATAGTGTAATGAGACTCTTAGAAACCTTGCTGGTGAAAAGACCACGACTACGTGCATGTAAAAGACATCAGGTGTCCTTGTGCAATTTGTATATTTTTGAGTCAACTAGATATCTGGAATTTTGATGATTGTCGTATGGATATTTAAGGTATTTTAATGAATAATTGGTGACTCTTAGTGACTGTGAAGCACAAGTGTTTGTAGTATGTGCTAGATACCACACAAAAAAGCACAAAACAAACCACTGTTGTTGCAAGATACCTGTTAAAAACTCTCAAGTGGTTCAATATATCAACCACTCTAAAGATAAATTGCCGATATTATCTAACGACTTCGAACCACGAAAACAGCTTTCTCAAACCAAGGAAATCCATAGTTTCTTCAAATTAACTCAACTGGCTTTTATTAACTCTGCTTTTACGTACTCTCGCAAGGTTAAAAATATTAATGACTTATTATCTTCTGCACCACGATGGTATATATGACATTGTATTATTTAAAATACGTCTCGGTGAAGGCTAATATTTAAATATTATGACATTAAATTTTGAAAATATCAATTATTTTTCTTGCAGGTTTCATTTGTTGCCGATCGTTAGGGCACCGATGGTGAAAAATCATGCGAAACGGATATGACTCGACCTGAATCAATGACTATGGATTTTTGATATTCAAATTGACCGGCAAGCTATTGTGTACGGTTTCCTCGTTTTCCAGGGGCACAGACTTGAAGGAGATTGAAAAATGGCTACAACGGAAGGCCTAGAAGCCGCGACAGAAGAATTTCACATGGAGCATCAAAAAAATGTCACGAACGGTTCTTTATTTTTTGACGAGGGAGGACATTACATTGTGCTCGAGCCACAGCCGTTTCGCTGGGTTCTCAGACTAATTTTCATTTCAGTGTTTCTTGTTGGTTCGGTAGGAAACTTAGTGGTTTGTTCGGCGATCCTTCGACGTAAGAGAATGCAGACAAGCAACAACATATTCACCTTTAATTTAGCAGTGTCAGACCTGATGATCGTCCTTATCTACCTCCCTTCACAAATGGCGGCTTTCGAGAATAATCATAATTGGCCATTTGGATACTTTGGGTGCCAGTTCGCTTACATAATCATACCAGTGTGCTTATCAGCCTCCATTGCGACATTACTAGCAATTACCAGCGATCGTTATCGAGCAATTGCGTATCCTATGAAGCCCAAACTCGGTGCGAAAAGCATAAGGATGATACTACTTTCAATATGGGTGATCTCATTACTGGTTGCATTGCCTTTGGTGTTTGTAGCCGGAACAGTGAGACCAGAGCCTGGTCAGGTCTATTGTGATGAGGAGTGGCCTAAACCCATTTATGGAGAAATCTACTGGATATCGATATTCGTGATTCAGTACATACTTCCATTGTGCATTATCTGGGCGCTTGCTGTGTTGATAGCTTTAAAGTTGAGAAGAAACTCTCTGCAAATGATTGAAAGAACTTCGCATGTTCTCGCCGCTGCTTTTCGACAAAGAATGAAACAATCGTCCAAGATCACCAACATGCTAATTGCTCTCATTATTCTCTACGCCATCTGTATGTTACCTCAACATCTAGTCTACTTGTTTTCCATATACGGTGATCTCAGTCAGTTTAAATACAGAGTCTATGTTATCAGGTTCGCTAACGTATTTCCAATGGCTAACAGCGCGTTGAATCCCATCGCGTACGGGACCTTGAACAAGGAATTCAAAGCCGTTTTTAAGAATTTTTTCAAATGCGAGTGTCATAAAGACGTTCCTATGGAAGACTCGATCCATGGCCAAAGTCATTTTGATCGAGGACGTCGCTTGCGATTGGCTGTTTACAGACACGTGGATGAGGATGGGAATACTGTTGTTAATAATTATGGGCATAACTGGCGAAGGAAGTCTAGTGCCGCTTCTTTGTTTGCTGGGCTGTTTCAACGTAGTAAAAGGGGTTCGGGTAGAGAAAAAAAGCACAGCCGAGAGTCAATGAGTAGAATTCGGAAGCAATCGAATCAAGAACACCACAAAACAAACGGCAATGTTAATAATAATCAATCTTCAAAAGTAGCAACGGATTCTATCATTGATCTCATGGACCACCAAGAAAAGAGCCCATCACCAAAAATAAGATTTCAAGAACCTAAAAAATACGAAATGGAAAGATTAATTCCGACGAGGATGAAAAAAGGCGAACAAATACTAGAAAACTCTTCTCGAGTGAAAAAAGTAGATGGGAAAAACTTTTGCCTGGTTGAGAAGGATAAACGACCAAATTTATGCAAAATGAAGCGGTATGATGAAAATGATAGTGAGCTGAAGCAGTGTCTTCTCTGTAGTCAGTCCTCAACGGAGTCGAATACAACACGTGAATCAGAAACTAAGCATGAACATCTGAATCAAATCAACTCTTGTACAAGTCAGGAAGATTCTATCAATGCTTCGGGTTCACTAGAATGGGATCCAATGACCGAAGCTCCGCCTTTGGTTCAGGAAGATAAAATGGCTTCCCACGCGAATAATACTAACAGTACCCTTTCTCCAGATAGCCAAAGCTTTAGAAACCATCAGAATGATGACTTTGAGACTTGTTCTCCCAACCACCCAACAGAACTAAGCACTTTTAACAAAAAAAATAACGGAATAAATAACACAAACGAAACTTGCCGCCAAAAGATGGACGGCACTAGTGAAAATGAAAAACCTGATGTCACATCAAATCCTTCCGATCCTGCTAATAATTTGATCAATTCTGACAATGAATGGCTCAACCTTATAGAATCAGTTCAAGAAACGACAGTGTAAGTGCGATTTATACAGTAAAAAATACGGATACTTTTGGCGCATAAATTATGGTGCACTCGCGTGAAAGAGTAAGAGAGTGGGAAAGCCATAACAACACGCAAGTAAGGGGAGGGGGGTGCATGGGGTGGGGTGGCAAAAAGGAACGAAAAGACAATTAAAAAAAGATGAAAAAAAACAACAACAAAAACAAAACAAAACAAGACAGACAGACAGAAAAAATCCAGACAGACGCTGATAAACAAAAGGACAGACAGAAAAGCATACAAAATAGAAAAAGTATCATCATAATTATGGAAAACATGCTTGAACAAATATAGAACTGAAACGCAAATAAGCAACGCTAAAACCGGCTAAAAATCAAAACTAGTAGTGTATCCAATTAATAATAAATAGTCAGTCATCTAGGGAACTCGATATACGTGAATTAATTTCCAATTTGAAGTCCAAAAGTAGAATGGGGAACGACATAAACCGAAGTGTATTGTGGGGCCAAATTTGAGGTGTGAAAAAAATCGTCATATTGCATGCTCAGATTCGTCAGCCATTCGCATTATAGCATCATTTACTACCACTACCAAAATTCCTTGCACAATAACAAAGACACGATGGTTATGTTGGAAGATATAATAAAGGAATTCATTGACAATTCTTTTGTTAAGTTCCTCCAACATGGCCATCAATGCTCCAGTTTCGAGTTCTCTTTGCTCAGCCTTAGTCTCGGGTGTGTGTTATAATATTCAGCTATTCAAACAAAACCCGTGGCATTTAAAACAACTCGTATTGTTCCGTAGTACATACATTCCTTACTATACAATGGACCTTAAGTTCCTCCAACATGGCCATCAATGCTCCAGTTTCGAGTTCTCTTTGCTCAGCCTTAGTCTCGGGTGTGTGTTATAATATTCAGCTATTCAAACAAAACCCGTGGCATTTAAAACAACTCGTATTGTTCCGTAGTACATACATTCCTTACTATACAATGGACCTTAAGTTCCTTCAACATGGCCATCAATGCTCCAGTTTCGAGTTCTCTTTGCTCAGCCTTAGTCTCGGGTGTGTGTTATAATATTCAGCTATTCAAACAAAACCCGTGGCATTTAAAACAACTCGTATTGTTCCGTAGTACATACATTCCTTACTATACAATGGACCTTAATTAAAAAAAAGAACATATTTGTACACTATTGAGGCTAAGACTGAGAAAAGGGGAACTCGAAATGGGAGAGTTTTTTAAGGAGGAGGTTAAATCAGTGAGAAAATGTTTTGTTTGTGAGCAATTGGACCCAGAAATACGTCATAACTAAAATCATTACGAAAAAATCATTCTCATAAGGAAATACAAATATATATATGTAAAAAGAAGAAAATTCGCAAAGCATTTTGGTAGTATAGTAAAATGATGCCATCATGAACATTATCGTTATTGCTAGTCTCCTTTGCAGCTGTTCTTAGTGTCGGTCCGATAAAAAAAAGCTTTTTGGACCAATCACACTAAAAACGGCTGCTGAGGAGTTTATCTCATTGGTCTTCCTTTGTACTTTGGAAAGGTTTTTAAAAAGCCTGGGGGGTGTTAAGGTGCGGACAAACGGCGCAACCTTGCACGCAACAAATTTGAACCGGGGTTACACAAGTTGCAACAAAATCAAGCAACATCGCTTGTGTCAGAGCGCTATGCTAAGAAATTTGGTCAGTGGTTATAAATTTGTTGCAAGCTGATTGGTTCGAAATTTCAAAATGTTGCACGCAATGTTGCAGCCATGTTCACAAAATGAAATTTGTTGCGCGCAATGTTGCAAGAGTGGAGCGCGATTCATCTTTGGATTTGTTGTATGCAGTGTTGCGTGCAGCAAGGTTTAGAGGTAGACACACGCTGCAACAGCCCTACTGCGTGCAATGTTGCACCATGTGTCTTGAGCTTTAGTTTAGCCAGGTAGATAGATCAGTCACTATGCATGTTATCTGAGAAAAGCAATATTTAGTTATTTTGTAAAGTTATCATTTGATCTGGAAAATGTGTATAAAAATAATGAATTTGAAAATATTGAACATTCAGAGTTTTTGGGAAATGTACTTAAACTTCGTGATCTTCGTTTGTTATTTAACCACGGGGGAAGGGCGGTGAGAGAGCAAATGTGGCCTTGAAATTTTAGTGACCCTGAAAAGAGGACCCCGTTTGAAATAATTTTTTAGGCTTAAACTTCGTGATCTTAGTGATCGTTTATTATTTAATCTTTATTTAACGACGGGGGGGGGGGGGGGGGGGGGGGGGGAAGTGGATGGGTAAACAAATGAGTGGTCTTGAAACTTTAGTGACCCTGTTAAAAGGGGTCTCCCCTTTGAATTAATTGAAGAGTTATTTATAGTAGAGCCTTCGAAATGTTTGGACATAAACAGAGGGTCCAAAACAAATTGGGCAAATTAATGGAGGCTGGCAAAAACAATATATTTGTCTTCTATTTGCCCACCATATTCCACCCCCTCCCCTGATAAATATTGAACAGTCCCTACTAGTAATATGGATTTGTGGAAGGGAAAGTGGGAAAGAAATAACAATTGCCCCTCCCATACTGTTTGATCATATCATTGGGCCCCCCTGTCCACCTCAATTATATAGGGTAGCATTTCGGTAAAGCATTAGAAATTTACCGAATTCAACTCAAATAGACCTCCTCGTCCTCGTCATCTTTTAGTATGACTAGCTCTTCTCTGTTTCGTGGTAGGGTTTTTCATACCAACCAATGATACACTGCCTGATGTGTGTATCGTCAGTAGGGACCTTGACTGATTTTATTCTTGTTACATTATCATCATCATCATCATTATCATCATTATAATCATCATTATAATCATCTTTTAGCATGACTAGCTCTTCTCTGTTTTGTGGTAGGGCTTTTCAAACCACCCGATGATACACTACCTGATGTGTTTATTGTAAGTAAAGGTCTAGACATTTTATTCTTGCTACCTTGTCTGCCATGCTTTGATTGACGTCCATTGAGCTCTAAACTACCAAGGCTCGGAATTCTTGACAGACTTTCTACAACGCAACAGTGAGAAGCCATTCGATTCGTTTAATTTTCACATAGAAGTATGTTTAATTAGGAATAGACCTGTTTGATTTCCTCGGGCGTTATGTTTTCTCATTTCGGACACGTGTCATTCTCTAGATTATAATTTCTTTGTTTAGCAGTGGCGCATGAGAAGACACACGATAATAAATAATAACGCCCGCAATAAGCAAGTACATATCTCACCAAGAAAGTCGCTGGTTATGTAGTCTTTATCTTTAAGTAAAGGTGTGTATGTTGGTCCCTCGTTCCCTTCTAATTCTGCAAAGCAATAAATGAGAGGCACTCAACTTTTATGTTTAGACATCGCAAAATTATTCAATGAGGGAATCTATAATGAATTCGCAGAAAATAATGTTCAGTTTATGTTTCCTATGCAGCCATTCAAGTGCACTAGTACTGATGAAAGGAGAAGTCCTTCTCGCTAAGAACACGCGTTTTGGCGCGGAATTTGCTGCAAAATCCACAGGTAGCCCAACCAAAGAGGAAAATTTGAAGATTCACGAGTTTTAGCCAACTTTCGGTAGGACGGTGACCCTTTTGTGATCCTCCACAGGTAGCCCAACCAAATAGGAAAAAAGGAAAATTCACGATTTTTAGTTAATCTTTTCGGAGTACGGTGACCCTTGTTCCCCCTTGCCACGCCCCTGTTGCTTGACCTTGAGCCACTCGCAGGTTGTACCGAAGTATGAAGTTCATGGTTCTGACTCAGACAATAGTGAATCAATTTTGAAGCAATATTCTCAGTATGACTAACATTTTGCCCTGCGAACAACTGCACAGGATCTATATTTTAAAGAGTACTACAAATACGAGGCATTTTTACAGGACATGAAACAATCGATACACGATGATCATTTGTCCACGATCATGGTTTTGCTTTCCAAGGTAATCTAGCTAACTTGTCGAATTTGCGGGGCATAGCAACGGTAACTAAGATGCATGAATGACGCTCAAGACGTTTAGTGGAACCTGAGGGAATGATTGGCCTGAAAGATCAACCTAAGTCTAAGTGTTTTATTACGAGTTAAAACAAAACTTTGGCAAGTGAACTGACTTACTTTCCGCTTTGACGAGTATAAATGTCTCTCTTTCCTTGAGGAAGTCGCTGGCGTTTGACTTCTGGTTGTCAATCAAGCACCTCACAGAACCATGAATATCAGACAAATCAACTAGAACTATTAAAATTAAAAGCAAGATATCTAAAATACATTTTTTTATAATAAAGAAAGTTTTCTGAGCTGTACGAAAGAGGAATACAGGGTAGTGTAGATGTATAGTTAACATTTTCCCCTGGGTTGTCGGGTTTTCCTTCCCTTAGCAAAACCCAACACCCTGACTTTAGTCAACCCAGAGGTTGTTACAGGGTTCATATCTGTGCCGGAGTTAGCCATGCCCTGAATTTAATCATCCTGACCAGAGAGTGTTTCCGGGTTCAATCTGTAACTGATCTTGCTATGCTCTGAATTTGATCATCACAGGTTGTTTTAGGATCTTGACAATGTTTAAATATTTAGTAACCCAACTCTGACGATAGAAATAAAAATTCACCACAGGAGCCCCATTAAGATATTATTATAGATCGACATCCTGTCTTTGCATATAGTACAAACCTTCTTGTGTACATCTGCATCTTCTTTTGATGTCTTCAAGAAGATGAATAATTTGACAATTAGCATTGAACAAGGCTTCTTCGCAATCTGCTGAAAACCACGAAAAGTTTGTTCGATAAAATGATTTGTTCTTTAATAAAATCGCCAATGAAAGAAACTTCCTCAATCCATTTTTATGTGATCTATTTAACAAAAACTTTGTCTCTCTGACTTAAACAACCAATCAGTCCAAAATTTTAATGTTAAATTAGTCAACACAACTCCACTGAGGTTTTGGATCTAGTGAATCAAAAATATTAAATATTCTCACTGAATACTTAAGTTATGGGGCGAGATCCACTAGATTGAATAGAGCCTATCGCCCATTCTTCCGCCCCTAACACAGTGTATCCATAATTCAAAAAAAAAAAAAAAAAAAAACTCAACCTAATAGTCTTTGTCATATCCACTACTCAAAACCCCGTACCCGGTACTCAACAAACATCCTACCCAATACTCAAAACTCCATGTATTTGGGATATTGTTTAGTAATCTTAACTACATGAAAATTTAAAGGATAAGCAAACCAGTTATAATGTCTGGATAATGTCTTGCAAATGGAATCACCAAATGCCTCATGATACATGCTGATACTCAATTGTAATTTTGCACAAAGAATTTGCAAAGCTCGATTGAAAAACTCAGAACTTTCAAACGTTTTTTTTTTTGAGCATCAGAAATCATTTTCATACGATTTCGTGGATAAAGAAACTAAGATTGAAAGGCAAACAAACACATTATAGCTAACCAGGTTCAGAAATTTGAAACTAAACTATCAAGTGGCTATCGTACCTCCAAACTTGACTGTAATAAACATGGCGGCTTATTCAAATTTGTTGAGTTGAATTCAGTCCAATATAATATCGACAATTCAAGAGTGAATCAGTCAAGGAGAGTACAATATAGAACATTCTTCGTTCACGGAATGAGTCAACAGAGGTATGTGTAAAGATATTTGCATAAGAAATGGCTTTCAGAAGCAGATAATACAGTCAAGTCTCTTGTCATTAGTGGAGCGACACAAAAGATTTTGACGTTTTTTGACACTGCAAAATTTGCTAATAACTTTAGTAACTTAATGTTAAGGCTATTAATAAGATCGTAAAATTCATACAAACTCATTATTACTATAAGAAATTAGCCTTTGTATACTTTATTTTTAAACGAATATAAAACCATGTATAATTCTAGTATAACATCTCTAGAAAGAAGAAAAAAATGAAGCACCAATCCTTCAATGACAAGCAAAGAAGTCATGAGTTTTGATTCATTTTATAAATTAGTACCTTTCAGGGATCAAAAATCATGTTTTCTTTAGGGAATAGTTTGACAGCAACCCACCCTTCTATATATCGTAGTACCCTCTTCCCCTCGGTGACAGCGTGGTTGAGCCGTTTCTGACATGTTTGACGTTTCATTCCTTAGAAATGTTTACAAACCAAGCACTCAATTATTTTAACGTTTCCTAGTTATCATTTATTGGTTGACAAGTTGCACTACCAAAAAGTTCGAACTCGTCAGTACACAACACTCATCTTTGTTTTTCTAACTTGCTATTTACATCAGATTAACAAGAGAAAAGCACATCCTCTCACAAGTATTTAAAAACATTTTGCATTATTGTTGCGTCATAAAGTGGTGTATATCAATTCAGTATCAAGGATATAGAGGATCACGTATGGCTCAGCTTCCTGGAGGTTGATTCTGTTCGAGCATAAACTTGTCGAAATCTTGTCTCATCTCTTCTGTGAATGCTTCATCTTCATCGCCATTCTCACTGTCAAGTAACACATCGATAAGGTTTATTCATTAAATTATAGATAGGTTTAAGGGTAGTTTGAATGGACTAGAGTGGTTTATTAGAGTATACTAGTCACAAGTCACACAAAGACAATAGAAAGCAAAAGGATTATCGTGAGGTAGTGCTTTCTAATACGTTAAAATTTATTTCACACGTTAATGAAAATCACTCTACTTCGTAGATAATGCTGCCATCGTCTAATCGGTTTTACCACTCTGGGGTAGACGAAGAGCTTACATGTTTTACAACCAATTCGATAAGTCTATTTTGCGGAAGTAGAAAAAAAAAACCCCGGAAAAACCCTCGAAGCACATTATTATTTATTTCTTCGCTATAGCAATTTTTAAACGTACCCGTTATCATTCTGATAGTAATTGTCGTCCGGTTCGCTGTTGTCTTCACAATACTCATTCCATTGGTCTGAAAATTCAACAAATATTGCTTCATTCATTTTATTTCCATTGAAAAAGAAAGACTGACAGACATTCACCTCAAAATGGGAAGGGAGTACAGGAGATGTTATTAAATATTCCACGAATCCTTTTGTCCTCTCTCTCCCTCTCCTTACCCCACCTTACACTCCTAACTAAGGATTCAGTAACTGAAATTGGCCTTTCCGAGGTTACGTTGAAAATTAGTGAATCATAAGTCATGGGGCTGCAAGTCTGTTTTTACGAAAAAGCAATGTGGCTGAAAGAGATATCTGTATTTCACCTTATCCTCCACAAGAAGACGAGATAAGTAAATATGGAAGAACATTCTGAATAAATTGACAATTTAAAAACTAAAATCTCATTGATTGGATAACAGCATGGACTTCCACCCTTCGTACAACCAGGTCCTAGAGTAACAGATTGTTTTGCATGAAAATAGATTTCATTTTCTAAAGGACTAAAGGGAAAAAATATTTTGTTTAGTTCCCCAACATGGCAGTTGTCCATGTATGACCGCTATAGAGCAGGTGCATGTTACGTCATAGTCGCCATCTTGGTTGATGATAACAAAGCATTCCTCATTAGCTTCTCTTGTTAGATCAACCAAGAGGCGGCTGTTTCATTGTGATCTCTAGGGATTTTGAGTCACATGGTTGCACACACTCTATAGAGCAGGTGCATGTTACATCATTGCCACCATCTTGGTTGATGATAACAAAGCATTCCTAATAGACCTTATTCATGGTGGACAATGTTTTCCCAATTCAGCGTGACGAACCTCCAGAGGATTCATTTTCTTTTGTTTTTACTCTTTGAAAAATTCATGAGTGTCCCAAAGGATACGAAAGGAATAACGATGATATCCCAACGAGCTTCAAAACAATAGCTCTTCATTCCCCCAGAGGTTTGTCACGTTGAATAAGCCTGAAGCTTATAACGTTTTACCCCCATCTCTAGACCATAATAGTTTTTAAAATTCTTTCATATTAAATTTTTGATTCCTTAGAGAATACAAGAACAATACTCATGATTAAAGAACAAAAGCAGTGTGAAAAGGATTATGGTCTAGAGACGGGGGTGAAACGTCATCTCGCTTCAGGCTTATTGGGAAAACATTGTCACACCACGAATAAGGTCTATTAGCTTCTCCTGCTAGATCAACCAAGATGGCGGCTGTATCTCTAGGGATTTTGAGTCACATGGTTGGGTACACACTATAGTAGAGTTGGATTAGCATTACCTGGGTTATAGACAGGTGTTATGTCTTCATAATAATCCAACAGATCATCAGGAGGATAATATACATCCTAGGTATCATAGAAATCGTTTAGCATTTGATGAAATATTAAAGTTACTAGTGATGGTACCACGTAGGTGGATCTAGGCTGAGGAAGATGATAAGCTGGTGGAAGGGGCAGCAACAGTCAACAAGTACTACGAAAATCATTAAACTATGGAATTGCCTGAGTTTTCTTATGACAGCCATACCCACTTTCGTATCATTGCACCACGAATTGCCCTATTTCACTATGACGTCACATCAAAACAATCTATTGTTTAAACGCAAAGGATCACGGATATTGGAGGGGACAAATCGACGCAAATTCACCAAAAATTGTTCTAAAACCTGTATCAATCCACAAGGAGAAGTAGAATAGCCAGCAAATGCTCAGAATATTGTTTAGTACATATTAACACATATCATATCTGAAAACCAGGCCATTTTAGATTAAACTGTTTCACTAGGAGCAAACTTTGTTGAATTTTCTATTGGATTTGGCGATTCCATCCCCCACATAAATAAGCAGTGACTTCATAGTGAAAAAGGGCAATTGTCATTGATAAATTTCCAAACATGGGCCAAGCTGTCATAAGAAAACTCAGGCCTGTACTTTCGTAGTTCAATGATTTTCATAGTATACCCAGTTCACACCAAGTAGCCTTAGTGAGTTATTAGTTTCTCTATCCCACGTCCTTCCTTGTTTGGCTGCCATCTTTAAACAGGATTAAAACTACCTTCCCAAGATTGTTTAGTGAAACAAGGTCTGCAACTCGTTTAATAAGTAATCTGTGCCCATGGTGTGAACAGCCACTAGTTAAACATGGCCCTGGTATGGCTCAAAAGTGGTGAAAAGAAAATGTTCTAACACCAAGGTGCAAGCCTTGCTTTTGTTTCCCTCCCTTTGTAAAAATCAACATGTGAATTGAGAGTTGTGTGCATAGAATATTCAAATGTTGTGGTAGTGCGTGTGAGTGGACTTGGAGATATTAGCAGTCTCTATTACTCTCAAATCCGAGTACAAATAGAAAGATTATTATTATTATTATAGCCCCTAATAATGTTTTAGCATTCTGATCCACCATGGCTTAAAGCCAATTAACTGTTAAGATCTTTTCTAAAGGCATATGAAATCCTCATTTCTAAAATGTTTATACCAATACCATGCACCGTGGTTTGTTAAAATTATGAAGCATTTCGCTGCACTTGAAGTCAGTGGTGCATGTATTTACTGTACCTCTTCATCAGCATTTTGTGTTGGATCTAAAGTAGTGCTATATGGAAACTGAAAGGGAGCTGCATCAGCAGACAAAGTTGATGAGGTTGAATTAGCAACAGGCACCGGTGTTGTCTCACGCCCCCAGTTCTTTTCACGCAGAGCTATGACAGACGACAGAAATACCTTGATGGATCTAGAATAACACATGATTGTTAACAATTTAGAATCCTATATAGGTACAGTAATTACAGAGTGACCTCCATTTTGGGTGTAATGTTTTAAAACAACCTAATGTTTTTCACGAGGGTAGCACTTAATAGCCAGTGGCCCTCATTCTAAGATCAAATTGGAATTTAATAGTCGATTTTTGCGGATGGAGGAAAACCGGAGAACCCGGAAAACCCTTGAAGCACAGGAAAGAACCAACAAACAACTCTACTCATATACAACACTGAACCCAGCGGGACTGGAACTCGGGTCGCATTGATGAGAGGCAAGCGCTTACACCGCTATGCCACCCGTGCTTCCCTTTTCACATTTCAAACCACATGTTCTTTGTTCGAGTAGTGGCTCTCTGTTTTCCGATGATTCTTATTATTAATAATAATATACTATTAGATGAATAGATGAAACTCTTGAATGAAATTATCTTAATCTCAAGGGAATGAAAAAATGGTCAACAATGAAAAAAATACTTTAAAAAGCTAAAAGTAAATTAAATTACTCAATATTATTCAGTTGTTTTCTAACGGTCATTTAAAAACTTTTCCCAGTTTTGTTATATAGTCAAATTAAACTAACACCTAATTTTGCTGAAACATCTTTAGTTACCTTCCATATGAAGAAGCAGGTTGGACAATAGTATTAATTTCATTGAATATTTCAGTAAGCTTGTCGTGTAATTTTGGGTAAACGAATTGTGGATCCTCGAGAAGGCTTCCTGTAAGCTGCAAGAGAAAAAAATCTTTCTAGTATCCTAGTATCCATTGTGAATAAAGTTTTGAACAAAAGTAGCATATTGGGCATAATTTGTTTTCCCATTTCAGTCTATGTGTCATTCTTTAGAGAATAAGACTCTTTGTTTGAGTCATATCCATATATTTATGTGTCTTTTCATGTACAACTGGTAAACAAAGAAATAATACTCTAGGGAATAACACATGGTCTGAAATGTAGGGCTTTCAAAAGTTTTGGAGAAAGTGGTCATAAGTCTGAAATAGCTGGCTGTGATCTGATATGAGGAAAATGAGGTATTTTATAGAAATGAATAAAGTAGCCAGGGGTATATATCGAAACAATCACCGGAGCTACAACACTTGTCAGCTTATTCAAAAAGCTCTGAAATGGGAAAACATCAATAACACCCAAGGTAAAGAGGTCTATTTTGTGCAAACATTACTTGACATTATGACAAGAAAGATAGTGTAAGGCATCAAACGGACTCAGCTCACATGTAGACAATGAAGTTAATTTGATTTTGACTAAATGTACCTTAAGGATACGGCCAGCATAGAGTAGAGAATCATCAGTTCTGTGGTTTATAAGTGTTATCAGCATCTCTAAAAGTTTTTTTTCAAGGATCTCAACTGGTTGTGGTTTGTCTTCAAACTGAAAACAATGTGCGAATACTCTGAGGCAGAATTTACAACAGAGCACCATAATAAAATGAAAGAAAAGGGAAGAGAAGAAAATAAAGGGGGAAACGAATGGAAGAATAGGATAGGGAAGGGAAGGGAGAGGAAAGGAAGCTTTGCTGCAGAAGCTGAATTGTGCTAGGTTTACAAATATGTATCAGGGGACTAGATTGACCACTACTACCACCACTACTACCACCACCACTACTGCCACACTACATTACTACACCACTATCACTACACCACTACTACTACTACATCACCACCATGACCACCACCACTACTACACCACTACTGCCACTCTACACTACTACACCACTACTACTACAGCACCACCACCACCACTACTACAACACCACTACCACCACTACCAATTACTACTACTACTACTACTACTACTACTAATAATAATAATAACAACAACTACAACAATAATAATAATAATAACTCTGAATGCAGTTAAACTTACTCTAAATGTACTAAATAGCTCAGCTAGGAACATAGCAAATCCATGGACTCTGGCTACAGTTGTCTGGTTTTTTAGTAAATCTTCTCGCTTATTATGCTCTTCTGAACATCTGAATAAACAATTTGTATATAAATCAATTATTTATTAATTTACCATCCTCTTAGGTTAAGGATCACAAACGTTTAAAAACCTTTTTTTAATTGCATGTGTGAACAAATTCAGTACGAATAATGGTTTTCAAATTGGCTGACTACACTATCTTAAATATTCTATAGAAAACTGATCAACACATACATGTAGATTGTTTATGGGATGTGAAGGGCCAAAATAAAAGAACCCAAAGAAAATTCCTTTGTTTCTTAACTGTCCTACAATACTAATGGTTTGTTATACAACATGTTTCCTTTTTATCCTGACCTTGTGAGGAATATTGCTCTAAATGTCTTGGAGCCATCTTGGATGTCATTTAGATCTCTTCTTCTTGCAATCAGGTCACAAAGCCTGGCTCCAGTGTAGGTGAAGTTTGTTTGTACAATAGACTGAATAAAAACATAATGATGAGAAATGGTCCAAGCAGCAAGAGCTTGATTATGGCTTTGATGAAGATCATTGAACTTTTAATTGACATTATTTGACGTTGTCAAATGCCATCCTCAGAAAGTGAAGTATGAGTGTATTTTGCTCTATTTATATGTCGCGTAGACACTCATACTTTACTTTCTGAGGATGGCATTTGACAACGTCAAAATATGTCAATTAAAAGCTTAATGATCTTCATCAAAGCCATAATGATGAAAAACAGTTACGTGATTTTTAATTAATATTAATATAATTATTTTTTACAAGATATAGAAATATAGATAAGTTATAGTGCTTGGGAATGAGGTTATTCTGGGCAAAAGACTCTTGGAAATAAATTCGGAAAAATTAATTTCCTACTTCACTGGGAAGCAAACCCACAACCTTTGGAATTGTACTACCGATGCTCTACCAGCTTAATAATTATTTATTATTATTATAATGTTATTATCTCATTAGACTGAATGAAAACATGTTGAGATAATGAGAAACAAGTATATTATAAAGATGACTTAAAAAGTTGATTATAGCTGTAACACCCGAGAGGTGTTTACTTGAAAACCTGTCTTAACCAATAAGACAATTATTATCTTATAACATATCCCCATTTTTAAATAATCCTTTGTTTAGAACAAAATATGGAAACCCAAGGGATCAGGAACTGTCTGTATTAGATGCAATTCACTGCAACAACTACACATGCCATTAGTGGGGTCAGGAGAGAGGAGGCAATTAGAGTGCAATGTCTTGACTTCCTAGGATGGGAAAGTTAGAGTCATTGCAGTAGGTTGTAGAGGGGATTCTGTAGAGGAAAAAGGATGACAAGGTACTTGTAGCACCTGGAGTATCATTAACATGGCTATCAAAAATACCAAGAATAACTTCAAATATGACCAATAACTGTAAACAACTTCTGGGATGATCAAAGTCAGTACACAACACATATCAAATTGCCCTAATTCATAATGATGTCATGGCTTGTTTACATGGAGGACAGAATCACCGACAATGAGAATTTGGAGAAAATCTTCTTTCTCTACGAAAGTTTGGCTTCAAATTGTCCAGTTTCCATATATGTTTATGTGTCAAGGTTTATTCTTCAATATGAATAGTATTTTGTTATTCCTCCCTTCTCTGTTTTGTAAATGCAATTTATTGTTTTGTTGTCATTCTGTCCCCCTCTGGCAACTATAATCCTTAGCATTAAGGATTGACTGTTTTGAAGTGACGTCGTTATAAAATAGGGCAATTGAAATTTAGGATTTTAGGTTTTTGAGAGGGAGGAAATCCTTAGAACTTGAATAAAAAAACCCTTCAAATCCAGGGCTCAGAGGCCTAAAAAGTCTATCATATATAACAAGTTCAGAAATTGAGCATGAGACTCCTGAGGCACGAAGAGTTGAGTGAACTATTGCAATGCCACCCTTGCATCTGCTCTGCTTGACTCACCTGCTCAACAATCACCCTAGCAACTTCATTCAAAGTACTAACATCATGTATTCTAGCCTTCCATGCCAATGCTAGATCATCAACAACAAGGTCAAATTCCCCAGGACTGTACGTCAGTCTGTCCAAAGATTCTTTGACATAATCCACTACTTGCTGGTCTGGCGGCTGGACAGGAGGCTCTTGGGGTTTGGTTGGAACGATGAACCTTGGTACAAATTCTTTCGCATTCGCATTAAGTGATGTTGCTGTTACAGAATTACCAGTAGCATCTGAAATGATTGTACACAAGTATTATGACCTTAATCTACTTATTACTTCTAAAGTTAACATCATTTTACAGTGCGAATCGAAAAACTGTACCTAGAAATATTTCAAAACTTTTTGAAACTCAATGGACCTTGACTGGATCATGTGAATATTCTACATAAAATCGAGGCTAACCCCGTATAAAAGAGTCTGTAATCAAGAAACACAGTGGCCGAACTCAAATATTGTCTATTTCCTGGTGGGAGGGGGGAAATGGATAATTTCTGAAACAACACACTCATTTTCTTTTATTTTCCTTCGTTTGCACCTACTAAGTTATGTCATCTCACCATCTTTATTTTCATTGTGTCATTAATTAACCAAGGTTTTTTAAAAGTTGCACGAGGAAAATTACTACGAATTTGTACTAAAAGTAAATCATAGAAAAAAGCTTCCATTTAAAATAAGAAAAAGAAAAAAATGATGATGACTGCTAGTAACGGCGCCGCATATTTTTCAATCTAAAGTGAACCCAAAAAGATGGGGGTTTTTATGCTTCCTACTATTTTAATCCTACTAAAAACGACACATTGGCATTCGCACACAAAAATAAATCGAAAAAAAATACTTAATTAAGAAAAACCATGTTAAAGTACATCTCAGTCCATAACTATAGCAACTGAAAACCAAAGAATCGAAATTTTTTGAGACAAATCTCGAGGATGAAAAAGAAGTTGTTATAATGGAATTATAAAGGAAATGTTAGCTTACAATCGAAAGTTCGCAATTTTTCCCTTTAGAAAACCATTCTTTTTTAAACGATAAAAGGGAAGATATTTATTTTCTTATCTGTCTATGACATTAGAAATTAAGAGTAAATTAAAAGCCTAAAACAAGCCGTCTTTGTATTTTAAAAAGAGTACGTTACTTGTGTTCAACGGGACGCCATCTTGTGGTAAGTTTTGGCTAGGCTGACGAGACTGACCAGGTCTTCTTAATGGCTCTTTGTATTCTTTAGATGCAACTCCACGTCCAAAATGACTGTTCGACATTTTAGATGGTACACTTTGGTTATATACTCATTTTAAGGCCAAAGAATTGTGGAAAAATTGGTCACTTTGAAGATAAAACAACCGAAAAAAACAACCCACGATGTTTCTGATGTTTTAGGCCTCAGGCTCAGCTCTACCACAGGTAACCCAAGAGCTTGAACACCGCTAGTCCAGGTTTATAGTCGGAAATGACGTCATTTACTTACAATTTAGATGTTGCATTAAATTGATAATTTTTATCCGACACATTTTACATTGAAGAAAATATGTTGCTTGGCTATTATTGGGGCCATACAGATACGTTTAACTAAGTTTAAAGTCATTTCCAATTTTTACCAATTTTCATCCAAGTGCCCCTTTAATTTTGTAAAATAAAATATTAAAATATTATTCACCATCATCTGCATCTAGGCATGAAGACCAGACTACATAAAAGACTTCTATAAACATACAAACATTTCAACTTTAAAACAAGTTCTACACTAACAGTAACTCAGCCTCCTGAAAAAAAGCTTTTTGAGCCAGTTAGAACACCTTTTGATGCCTTATGTAAGCACAGGGAGCCCGGCTGTACATAAACAAAATTAATATATAAACAAAGTACTCTGGGTTTCCTGTGTTGTTTTTGGTAACCTTACTACCAGTACCTTGATAGCAGATAAACATCAACATATTACTCTAATACGCCATATTTGAATCTAAAGCTGCTCTCAAGTTACATGCGTTATATGTTTAATTTAATCTGCTATCAAGTTACTAGTAGTATGATTACCAGAAATTCAAATCTTAACACAGGAAACCCAAATTACTTACTGGGCTCCCTGTGGTGTATTCAGAGATGCAAATAATGGTGATAAAAAACATTGTCATTTTAAAGAAAATTTTGCAGAATATTAATTACTATTAAATTTTTATCAATGAATGTACAATGTTTATTATTTATTTTAATTGTTGGATTTTCTCAATTTGCACCTTAAATAATATTACTTTCTTCCGCAGGCTTTGTCCTGTCTTGTGACCCTATTGGGGCATGCATTAAACTTACTTACTGTCTATGCTAATTTTTGTTATTCAGGGAATATTATTTAGGGACAATGTGACAATGATGTGCTAGAGTGATTTAACTAACTGTAGATTTCCCAAGAAATAATAACAATCATTAGAATGTCAAAAAAAGAATAAATTACAGACTAGTGAGTCCTAATTATCACTTAAACCTGAAGCAAAAATTTACTAATCCCAGACTAGTGGACTAGCTTTAATATAGAGTCTGCACAGTTATTTTTAGTTTAGCCTGTGTAGTTCGGCTCCCGCCTCCCCTGTCCCCTAGGGCCAAGCTACACAGGCTATTTTTAGTTGTCCTGGGCTGCCAGTGCTAAGTAGACTAAATGCCATAATGATTTCCATTGTATCTGAATAACAAGCCTAAAATAATGACCATTGTTTTAATGACCATGTTCATTGGAACATGAATTGGAACTTGTCTAGACAAATATTTGTCTTGTCAGTTATTTTGACAGTAACATTTACAGGGAGCCCAATTTAGTTAAAAGTTAAGAGGATATGTAAATATCAGCAACATTAGATACCATAGGGGAATTATATTGGAAAACAAAGTCTTGCATGAAAAAAAATTCTAGTGCATTTTTCATCTTTTTTTTACTATTTCGTATTACCGAGGACATTATCTTGAACTTGAATTTAGAAAATAATTAATCATTTATTTCAATACCCACTTTAATCTAAATTGGCCTCCCTGTGGTATGACTGAGCTTAAATTAATTTGATTGGTCATCATGACTAGTGGCTGACCAGTCATTACTTATAGCCCTGTAATAAATTATTATCCAATCACACACAGTTATAGCTGTGGAAAGATATGATAAGGCTACAACATGACTCCATTTTTATAGTTTTTTTCATTTGTACAAAAACTGCTTCATTTTGCCATGTATAACTGCAGAGCAAAGAGGCTTAGTGTCATTGTCATCCCTCTTACTGTGGCTTTATAAATGTATTATTATTATAACCAACTTTAATCAGTCTGGAACCATAATAATCTATGACATACTCAGATTCATCTGCAGGACCAACGACCTGTACAATAACCAAACATACAACAAATATTAGTCAAAACCAGATATTATTAGAATGTAAGATGTCAATATAGCCCTGTGAAATGTGGATAAAACAAAAGACCCTTGCAGCACACTGGAATACGGCTCAATTGGGAGGACTCAGCAACAGGTTCCTAATTTTCATGAGATTGAAATCCTTTTATTTTGTTTCCAAATTGAGCTGTTTTGATGTCACATGCAAAGCGGGTCTAAAAGTAAGTTGCAGTGACAAGAATGGGAAAACATTTTATTCAGATAAATTTTTATAACAACTTCTTCCTCTTTTTGAAATTTTAAATTAAACCATTCTTTGGGATTCCAAGCCTCTCCAGGAATGGCAGAAAGGGAAGGGTAGGTGGGATAAAGCCTTCCCACTTTGTATTCCTAAATTTCCAATAAAATGATTAGCCCCCCAACTCTTAGTTTTATGTGTAAAATATATTTTCTCATTCAAGGGCCATCACTTTGTAGGGTGCTCTGCTTTCTGTTGGAAGTCAATTTAAAATCAAGTGAAGTCCTAGCCCTACCTGTGTTGCTATCAAAAGGATATCTATCAATTGGAATAAGAAGAAAAATCCCAGGGTACAGAATTTTAATAAACCTGCAAGAAAATAAGAAATCACTTAGAATAAAATTAAAATGAGCAACATTACTTAAATTATTATCTATATTAAAATATTATTTATTTAGTGTAAATTTTTTTATTTTTTACTGTATTTCCCATATTGTACTCAACATTGGTTGAACTTGCTCATTCACAATATAATAATTATGGATAATTCATGATTAATTAAAAAATTGATATCAAGCTCCATTTCTCAGGAGATTGAATTCTCTTCTTTTGTCAGCCCGATCAAGCTGCTTTGATGTCACATGCAAAGGGTCTATTGACCAGCAAAATGAAAACTTTTGTCCACACACAATGATCACTTTTTAAGATCTTACCAATTGCTGGATATCCAAGATAGAATCTATCAATACCAAACATGCCAAGAAATATGGACAGAAGTAATGCAGTTTTATAAGAATAACCATTCCTAAAAAAAGAAAGAATCAACACCCAACGTAAATGTCATGGACCAAATTTATATTTTTCATGCAATCACTCCCCAACAGCTGAGCAGTGAATTTTGTTTCAGCCAATCACAGTGCGTTTAGATATTTTGTCGCTGGCCCTCATTTCCAGGCTACTGTTATTCTTTTTCTGTTTTCTTTTGACAAAAATATAATATATGTGCCTACAAGAAACAGAAATATGTAAAGGAAGAATTAAAACAATTTTAATTTAGTGCCACATTTGCTTCATTCTTTCAAGCTCCAAAAATGCTTAGGGACAGCCATTTAGTCCATTCATGCTTTTTTCACTGCTCAGCAGGCACTAGCATGAAAGTTTTCCTGTCAAAATTTCAGATATTTTCCTCTTCTACTGAAATAACTGGGGGAGGAATAAGGCATTTTGGGATCAAAGCTACCATTACAGTTTGGGATATTGGGTTCGAACTCTGGACTCCAATTTTATTCCCTTCACAAAACCTAACATGGCCATGACTTTGATTGGCCCAGAGGAATTTAATCGTTTCAGAGTATAATTACGAATTATTAGAATTGAAAATTTCAAAAGAAGTCACTTCAAATGGACTAAACCCAAATTAGTTGTCATGAAGTCCAAAACTGAGTTCAATTCAGTGTGATCCATCAACTGTTTACAATGGCTCTTAGTCGACAATGAAGCTAATGGGATGGCCGAACTACTTACGTATATCTACAAGGTACATCCCTCTTGAATTCAGAGACATGTTTTCCATTTGATTCACATTTTAATCCACCACTCATATGGCATTCAACTGTAAGTAGATAAAGGAGCTAAGAAATACAGAAGTGACAGGTCTATGCTTGTGCTCTACCCAGGAGCTAAAGGAGCCAATGGTTATTGTTGCACTTGATATAGGATGCAACTCATAAAGCATTTAGACTATCATATATATGGCAAGAAATCTCTAACATTATAGGAGGGAAACATATGGCGAGTTGGAATACTGCTACCCTGCGAGCAGAGACTCCCTTTTCTATCCCGCTAGGGCAAGAGGAATAGAAAAGGGAATCTCTGCTCGCAGGGTAGAATACTGCAAAACCACACAGAAAAAAATACAAAAAACACAATTTACTACAACATGACAATGAATCATTATTTATAATGACTAATAATACTAAATACTGTATAAGTTTTCAATTGGAAAAGCTTGATCAATGATGCTCTCTTGACTGTGCAAAAAATTTTTTTTACTGATTAAATTCTATAATAACTGCAAATCGTGTAAACATGCAATATCGCAGGTAAAATAAAAACATACTGGCAACTGCATCAAAAATAAGCAAATACCACACCACCACGAACCTTTACACCCCCTTGTTTAGAGTGTGATGGAATATTGCATCAAAGAAGTATGCCTCCCAATTATACTACCCAGAAAAAGAGGGGTTGTTGTCATTGACATACAGTAGGAATATAATTATTACTACACACTATACTTTATGGCATAATGGACTGCAATTTTCATTTTCTACGAACTCAGACATTTCAACAGCTTGTTGCAAAATTGCTTTTTCACTGCCGTTAGTCAGGAATATATGAGGTACCAACTGATTATTTTTTGATTGCAGCAATGAAAAACCAAATTTCAGTGTGCAGCTCATAACTACCTAGTTCACAGAATATCTAAATGATACATGTACAGCTGTATAATGTAATACGTATTGATTTAATGTTGTAATATTGCGTATCATATAAACAATAGTCCATTAATTGTGTTCAAGAGAAAAATAAAAGCAAATTCTGAGTACAAGATACGTTTACATGCATGTATACAGTACATATCATAATAATAGTATCCTGTGTAGTAGCCAGAGTAAACACATCAATTAGTTAAAAAAAGATTGTCTTACGCTATGACATCAAGAAGCATTGAGGCCGTAAGAATTGTCTTTTATGTTTTCTTTGATGAGCAGATAGAAGCTCAATAAAATTATGAGTTTATCTATTATCTAAGATTAAAGCCTACTAAAAAAACTGACATAGACTATTACCTTTAACAGTGTGATTTTCGTTGCATCCTGCAGCAGACTGGGTCTTTGAGTCGATAACTGGCTCATCACATTGGTATATGAGCACAGTCAAGGGCTAAATATATACAGTTTTTATTACAAGTAAAAAAAACAATAAAAACACGATATACTGTAAAACCTACAGAACACTGACAACAAACAACAAGGATACTGTCCTTCGAGCAAATCGTTGCATTTCACTGCATCTTCATCATCGCTCGTACCAAGATAACACAGTGTGAAGAACAATAATATCAATATCGAAAAAGAGTGCCAAGAGGCCATTTTACATCCATAACAAGCTAAAAAGCAATTATGAAGTCTACTTCCTTCAAAACGCAATCGTCCGCCATCTTGGAAAAAATTTGATGGAGATGAACCTCGAACTGGTGTTAAAAGCACAGGAATCCCCAAAAAGATGTTTAAACGACGGGTGTTTTTATTTTGTGTTATTTAAAAAAGAAAAAAAGTTATTTCAAAAAAAAATTTTAAACGTTTTTCAAAATGTTAACTAGTAATTTCATAAAGAACGGTAATTTGAGCATAAGAGTGGCGACGGAATATTTTGGTGTCAAAGTTATAACTCGGGCTTCCTGTGTTTCTTAATCTTCGCGCGTTTTACGAAATCTTCGAATTCAATGGAAAATGCAGCGTTAAATTATTGTGAATACAAAGCAAAGATGCCGAATATGATGATTCTATTTACTATCTAACGATATCTGGTTAGATAATTAAACAGGGTTGGTGATGATTTGTGAAGAAGAAGTGAAAAATTGGCTAAGTATTTTCCAGAAATCCTCTGTGGAAAGTGAATCAAGCGAAAGAGATCTGAGAGCGTTAGACAGCTTGGATGATCTAATATCATTCTTGAATCAACTAAAAGAATTCATCGAAAAAAAGGTATTATTAATTAATATTTTTATTATCACGTTTAGTAGACTGACTCTTTGATATAGTCTAAAGGTTAATTAAGTCTTTAATACTATACAAATTAAAGACCTTTTGCCCAAAATCCCTCCCTACCATTTTACGTCATAGACGCCTTGTTGGTCCACAGTATCAAAGCATTTCTCATTACAGCTATTCTTAATCACACGCGCCCTCTAGCGATCGTTTCTGTCCCGACGAAGAAGGTTATGGTGGACATCAATCACAAGGCTTTTCCATAACATTGTCGGAAAACACAAAGCTAAGCTTTGAAATGCCTTGATTGACATTCACCAAAAGCTTCTTTGTCGCATCAGAAAAAATCGCTAGAGCGGCGCATGTGATTGAGAATGGCTGTCAGCTTCACCGATTCTCCTGTTAGATCAACCAAGTTGGCGGCTGTTTCATTGTTATTCATATCTCTAGGGATTTTGAGTCACATGGTTGCACACACTCTATAGAGCAGGTGCATGTTATGTCATTGCCGCCATCTTGGTTGATGATAACAAAGCATTCCTCATTAGCTTCTCTTGTTAGATCAACCAAGATGGAGGCTGTTTCATTGTTATTCATATCTCAAGGGAATTTTCCATCGCATGGTGGCACTCCAAGAATTAAAAATATTATAAACATCACATAAGATTTTCGATCCTAAAGAAAAAGGGAATTCTTTTGTTTTGACCCCGAGTTTGGAAATTAGTGCAAAGCATCTGTAGGTCTAGACTGTCAATCTTGACTTCCTTCCCCTCCCCTTACTGTAGGAATTCCTCCTCTTCCCTCTCCCCCTGGGCATGCATTGTTGCTCATAGCAACCATGATTCATTCACTAATACAGTACAGTTCTCAACCAATCAGAGCAAGCATGCTATCTAAGCTATGTGATAAATGTATATATGATGTATCACAGGGACAACCTAGAACCGTTCTCCATGAGATACCAAGTGTTGGGAAACTTCTTGGAATATTGGCCCAAAATTATATTATACAATGCTCAGGTAAATATGGGGCTTGTCGTAAATCAATAATACCAAAACAGGTAGAATGAGATTTAGACTGTCACACTTAATGCACAGTACTTATGATTAGACCGGACATCAGATAATGTTGGGCCAGAACTGGTCTGTTATCCGGTAACATATTTGCCTTGCCAGTCATTTTGACCAGTAATGTTTAGTCAGAAATAAGGTCTGACTAAGCTAAAACTAATTTGGGCTGTGATCATGACCTGCAAATGGTTGGAGGTTATTTTAAGCCCTGTATGTAGGGTTTTATGAGATTGAAATAATAGAAGAGAATCGTGGACTAGATGGATAGTCCTGGCAGGGCTTTTATTATGTTTTGAAAAAAATAGGAGAAAATCATGTTTAAGCTAGGAACTTTTGCTTAGTTACAGAAGATTATTAAGATCTTTGACCTTTAATGAAAGCACTCTGTATGGGTTAGACTTTTAATCCTTTGGAAACTAAAATACTCTGCTTTATAAGGGTGAGATATGGAATTTTCCAAAGTTACATATTGATGTTTTGGTTATTTCTCTAGAGGAAGCAGTAAAAATCCTTTTCCACTGTATTATGTCCCTGGCTTCTGCTGGAAATACAGCTGACAGTGTTACACATAAGACCATTGCCTGGGCACAGGTTTGTAAAGATTGAATATCTGATTGAATATCTTATGCACCAATAAATTTCAAGCCTAAGGGGAGAGGGGTGGGGCAGACTAACCTAAGAAATTTAATATGGAGCTGTTACAAGGTGCATCATAAAATATATAATTTCTCAAATAATACAAAATTGTTGCATTTTTTTTCCTTTTGTCCATTGATCTTCCTAAACTGTAACCCTGCAAAATTTTGCAAAATTTTCATTCAAGCTGGCTAATTATTTTACAATCTTTCAGTCCCAGATTAGGCACATGGTGAGCCCAAGTCCAATGTGTCCAGCTTCTGTTCTTTTAATCGGTCAGTATATTGGAAACATGGCAACAGAAACAACTCAAATAATGATTGAGAAGGCAAGTAAAAATAACAGTGATTTTTGGTCAATTAAATCAATTAATCAACTTTATTTTTATAGGTTGACATGTGGCAGTTTTAAAGTGCATATCAAGGATAAAATTTTATTTTCAAAATCACATATATGTGAATAGTGTAGTAGTATGGGTGCAGTATTTTTGTATGTCAAATTTTCTTTTAGGAGATATAAACATTTAAACATAAATATTGATATGCAAATGAGATGACATAAATTCAAGACAAATTTATTATACAAAAATGCTGTCGTGGAAAGTACTGCTTTCATTTGCAAATCATACTTATAATTGAAATGTATGACTTTGTACACTTTTAGGTTATTTCATTTCAGAACACTTGCGGTAAATTACACTTCAAAACGTAACCCATTCTGGAATTTATGTCATCTTATTTGAATATTGATATTTCAAATGCTTATTTCTCTGAAAAGAGAAGACCCGATACAAAAATACTGCAACCATACTAATACACTGTTCATATATAAGTGATTTTAAAAATAAAATTTTATCCTTGATATACACTTTAACTGATAAACTTATGGCCATCTCTGAATGAGACAATAATATGGTTGCTGAGACACAGCAAAAGTCCCAGACTGACATTTGCAGACATTTAAACATTTATTTCATATTTGAACCAGGGGATTAGTGGGGTCTCAAATATGGGAGGGGGGCTGGAATATGGGAGGGGAGGGGGCAATCTACCATTTTCCTGACAAATCCCACATGAATTAATTCAATTTTTGTGCTATGCTAGTGATTTGAACCAACTGGGATGTGGGTCAAGCAAACAAATTAATTTTCCATTTCTTTTCAAAAGTTCAACATTTCCAACACTTTTTTTCTATGTAATTAAAAAAAAGGTTGTTGACTCAATTTGTTATGATTTGATGAAACATGATGGAACAAAATGGAGCACTTCAGCCAAGTAAGTATGTAAATAAATATTGAAGTTAGCCAAGGTATAAGGTGGTTTTGAATTATAATAGATTATTTCTGATAAATTTTATTTCTTAGTATTTATAGATATCAATAACATAGGGGAATTATAAAGGAAAATAAAAGCATGTCCTAAAAAATGTCCTAGTGCTTTTTCTTATTGATTTTTTACTCTTTTCTATTAGTGAGGACATTTTCTTGACTTCAAATCATAAAAAAAAATTACTCAATTTGCTCGATTTTTTAAAACTTTGACTTTTATCTAAATTGGGCTTCCTGTGTTTGCCCTTCGTATGTTGTTCTACGAAGTGCGCCTTCCATGACAGTCACGCTAAAATTAGTTGATGCGTGACTAGAGAAAAAAACATGGCGACCGTTTCGGGTAAAGGTGAACGACAAGAGAAATCAAGTTTAAGTGAAAAACATGCTTTTCCTGAAGTTGTGCTCTTGAAAGTATTCAGTAACTCATCTATACATGATTTGAGAAAAGCTTCCTTGGTTTGTAAGCAGTGGAATACTGTGCTTCGATCGGATGTAGTATGGAAGAGGTTTGTTCCAAAATGGCCATGGTTTGAACCGCCACCCGGAGCACAAGGTGCCTATCAGATAGTTAAGAAACTATGGAAGAAAAAATGCGTGATAATAGGAAACGAGAGATGGCTTCCTAACCCAATGCTGCAGCTCGTTAAGTATGAGAAAAGGCTGAGGAAAGCGGAGTATCATAATTATTTTACTCGTTCTTCTTCAATGACGTTGATAGCGAGGCTGAATCCATGTTACGAGTTCACGACCAAAGGGAAAGAATCAGAAGACGAAACGATGAATAAAGTTTGTAAAGAAATATGGAAGTCTTTTGGAGGCAAGGACGAGCATCCATTAGAAGTTCATTCCTTTCACGATGTCATGACACGAGCCACATTTCAATCTCGTAAAGAGGCTATGGCAAAAATATTGGACACTTTAGAACCAAGGTGGTTTCTGGAAGCTTTGGAGCTTGAGCCCTATACTTTAGACGAAGATGGAGAAATTGTTAGTGTCGGAGGGGCGAAACGAGAGGAAGAAGATGTACCAGTAGAGGAAGAAGACGACATAGGAGAAAAGCTAGGAGTTTCAGGCGACGAAAGCATTTTTGGATCGTATGGAGATCAAACAGCCTGGAAAACAAGAATCAACAAGAGATTACCTGTTGAGCTTTATCGAAAGATTAAAGCTTTTTTCGCTGATGAAAGCGATGGGTTCATTGAATATTACCTTAGTGATGGGTGCTTCAATGAGAATTTCGAGTATGCATACTCTTTGCTGATTAGCGATACTGCAGTCTTCCATATTAAACAGTTTTATGAGCTTTAATAAATTGAAGATTAAACAATAATTCTAATAGTAATAAAAGCTATCCAAATAAATAATCATAATCATTATTTGGCGCAAGCTTTATTAAGGTGTAAAGTTGAATCAAATTTGCCATTGATAGTATAGACCGACCGCATTCAAAGTGAATCAAATTTGTACACCAGATACGTTAAAAAAAACGTAGAGACACTGCGAATATGATGCTAAGATAAATTAACAAGTTACATTATCAAGTTTTATTAGAATGCAACTGGAATCAATTGTTAGTTAACAGGGGCGGATCTAGAGGAGGCGTGCAGGGGGAGCGCACTCCCCCCTAAATGTTCTGTTATTTACTGCAATTGGTGTTTGAGTTTGTAAGCAAAGGGTGCGAAATCGTAAAAAAATCCTGGTACCACCCCTGGTTAAGACATCAAATTTTTATACCAGGTAAACTTAAAAAAGTTGTAGAGACACTAAATATAATTCTAAATTTCAATTGACGAATACTGTGACATGAAACCGTGTACTCCATTCTTGATTGTTTTTTTCACTCCTTTGTTTTATTGAAAGAGAGCTTGGTGGCGCAGTGGTTCCAAGCTTTTACTCCGAAGGTCAGTGATGAAAAAACATGTAATGTGTTAAAACCTTCTATTGTAGAGACTGTACTGTAAATCCCTCGTGGCACGGATGACCACATTAAATTGCGGACGCCAAAAAAAAAAAAACGCCGAGGACTGGCTGGTGTGGGCTACCTGTGGGAAGACTGCATATTTCAAGATGGACGCCGAAGTGGTTGAAAGGGAGATTGAACCTAGTTATACTTTCTTTTTTACCAAGCTTCCTGACTTCGTTATCTTAAATATCTTTACTTATCTACCTTTGAAGGATGTGGTAGTGGCTTCTTGTGTTTGTAAAAGGTGGAAGGAGATTGCACGTAGTGAGGTAATTTGGAAGAAGTTTATTCCCTTCGCACAATTGCAATACGTGGAGCTGGTTTGTGAAGGAAAGTCGGCGTTTGAAAAGGTCTCGTACTTGTGGAAACATAGCCTCAAAGTTGGCGAAGAAAGATGGTATAGCGACCCACTGCCAGAGCTCGTAGAATTTGATAGGAAATTGAGAGAAGCGGAGTTGCAACAGTTGATGTTAAACGATAACTCTACAATGAGACTGATGATACGTTTGAATCCATGTCACCCCTTCACTACTAAAGGAAAAGAAAAACAAGACCCAGACGTAAATAAATTATGTGAGATTATATGGCAAATGTTCGGGTTCATGGATGATAATGCATTGGAAATCACTTCGCATAACGATGTCTTTCAATATCTGAAATATGTTTCAAGAAGGGTAGCAATGGAATCCATATTGAGAACCTTGCAGCCATATTGGTTTTTAGACCAATTGAAAATTGAACCCTACAAGGTGGGCGAAGATGGAAGGATAGTGAGTGGAGGGGAAAATAGAGATAAAGAAGATGATGAGGGTGACGATGACGATGATGATGAGCATAATGCATGGAAGGAAAAAATTAATGAGCCTCTTAGTCTAGACACCTATGAAAAGGTGAAAGCCATTTTTGCAGATAAAAGTGAAAACTTCATTGAATACTATTTGAGTGATGGATGCATCAATGAAAATGATCAGTTTGCACATTCTTTGGTCATCAGCGACACTGCAGTGTATCACATACAACAAATATATGAACTTTAGATGGCTCATCTAGTCAAGCCAAAACAAAAGGGTACAATAGAATAGACCTCTTGAGCTTGGCCAAAATGTTTTCTTTTGGAAATGAAACTTCTTTGTTTCAGCTCTATGCTCTCATGTACACAGCTATTAAATAAAAGAATAATACTCTAGAAAATGATAGAAATGATGATAGAAAATGGTAGGGAAAAATATTCCCAAGGTATAAATATCATTGGACGGCATGATTATCACACTCGATAATTAAGGATTTAGAACAAACACTTTGGTTCTTCAGTTACCACAAAACATTGGTTCTAATTCAAGGCTGGACCTTGACTTGGTGCCTTTCGTATTTTAGGCACTCAAGAACAAACTTCTCCAAACAAATGTTTGTCACTTATCAATGTCAATGATGATGGGAATGTTATTTCAGTGAATGCAGTTACAGTAGAGTGTAAAAAATATATTTATAAAACAGTGCTAATATATTTTATTAATTAACTACTAATTTATGCACATTTAGTACTATAGCACTGGTGAAACAATAGAAATTTAACTATTTTGTAACAATAATCCAGTGCAAAATAAATTTAATACTATTTCATAGATTAAGTGAGAGTACTCAAGTGGGGAAAATAGAAAAAAAATTGCAGCAAATGGACTCTTCTTAAAAGCCATTTGGAGGCAGCATGGTCGAGTGGTCATAGCGTCGGTCTCGCAATCCGATGGTGACAGGTTCGAGTCCTGCTGTGGCCACTAGCTGAGACTGTATTTGTCCTGATCACTGATTAGTTCAGATTCAGTTTCTCGACCATGCTTGTAAATAGCCAACTGGTTTGCCTCCTTGCCAGTTGGGATTCTTAAAACATTTTATGTTTCTTTGATTATTTCATTTCAGTTTATTAATTGTAGGAGGGCCATAATGGAAACTACTGGGTCACCAGTAATGTATGTCACCCTCATTGAATAAAGTCTATATATTTATTTATTTGTTTATCATGGGTGTGAGGTTCAAATGGAAATACAAAAGAAATGCCATAAATTCTATCGAGAAATAGTGTGAAGTCTTATTTATATGTCAGCCTCACACCCACTTTTAGAAGGATGGATTAGATGAGAAGAGGGATAATATTCAGAAGGCCAGTTTCTTACAATCAAAGTTTTTATCTTTACTAGTGATGTAGTGCCCAGTTTGAAACACCAAGGATTCACTTTATGGACTTTGTCTGAGATGTGTGTGCCATTGGTGTCCAAACCTGTAATTAGACCCCTGGTAAGGCATTTAGGAGCTATATTAGTGAGGTTTTCATTCTTCTGAAAATTCGGTAGCTGCGAGCTGCACCCTGAAATTTGGTTTTTTGGTGCCATCGAGCAAAACTAATCAGTGGATGTACCTTTTATATTCTTGACTGGCAGCAGCAAAAAACCAAATTCACAGCGAGCAGTTAAAAGTTAAGTGAGTAAATATCTTGGATACTCAATATTAGGAAGCATGGGTTTCTTATTAGTGAGAGCACTTGCTTCTCATCAATGTGACCAATCAAGAAGCTATCAAGAGTCCTGCCAAGCGCGTTGTCATGTATGAGTAGAGTTGATTGTTGATTCTCTCCTGTGCTTTGAGGGTTTTTCTCCAGGTTCTCCGGTTTTACTCTCGGTAAAAATCAACTTCTAAATTCTAACTTGATCTGGCATGGAGTGCTTTACTCTCGGTCAGGAGGAGACTGAGCAATCAAGAGGTTGGACACCAACTCATTCTATTTGTTTTACTTGGTATTGACATGAGTCAACGTCGAAACTTCGTCTTTTTTAAGAATTTATTTGTCTCATCTCATATGGAGTGAACAGCCCTGCAGAGGTAGATCCAGGGGTGGTGAAGGGGGGTGGCTAGCTATCCCCTTTTGCTTAAATTTCTCAGTATGATCCTTAATAGGCCACCCCTTTTCCTCGCATTCCTGGTAACACCTTTGTAATAGTCAACCCCATGCTGAAATTCCTGGACACGCCACTGCCCTGGTTGTTCATTTTGATTCTGTTATCCTATATTCTTTTACTGCAGGTTGAAAGCCTTTTGGTTGCAGGAAATGCAACAACCGACTTGATTTCCAGGTGATTCTTTTGTTCTATTTAGATTTTATGTGTGTGCTAGTCTGAGGACATAATACATTTGGTTTTCCCATCACAGACCACATGTCATCCCCCAAACTTCTTTAATAGTGCTTTAACGATCAAAGAAATAATGCTCAAAAGAATGAGGTGCTTTGAAATAAGACTTGATCAAGTATGCATAAAAAGGAAAAAATTGAATTCGGAAGGGTTTGCGCGAGGAGAAGGGATGTGGGGCGGACGGGCAGTTACACATGCTACCCTCCCCTGAACAGTGAACCACAAACTACGACAATAACGACGAAGCCGAGTTCAACAGAGAGAAAATCAGATTTGTTTTTTTAAAACACTGTTCAAGTACTCCTGTTTCTAGTTGACTAAAACATTACTGAACTCAAAATCAATAAGTCATTTTTCTCTGTTATAGTTCCAGCGACTATCAGATGGTTGACTGCTTATCTCCAAGGTTTCTTTCATGTGTAAAAGAATTGACACGTCAGAAAATGTTAAACTTCACAGTTAAAGGTAGAACAATTTGTCATATATGACTTTTCCAGATTTTCCTTACTTCCTTTGGAATCAAATTATTTTTAATTTATCAAAACGTGACGTCGAAAGAAAGAGAGAAAGAAAGGAAAGGGTGAAATTAAGGACGTCTGACCCATCGTCAGTTTTTTTACGATTTTGCATGATGAGTTTACATCATACAGAAGTAAATATGAGCAAATAAAGAAGGGTGGTCATCGATTTTTTCTTATAGAGATGAGAGTCTAAAAAAGCTTGTTTTCTTGTTATTTTGCCCCCTAAAATATTCGAATGACGTGTCACAATGAGCCCCCGCACTAAACACATTAGTATAAATAAGAGACCATCCTTTGAGAAGATGCGCGCGAGTTTTAAGTTACTTAGCCGTGGTTGCAAAAGTAGCGCATTTTTCAGAATAATGTCCATTTCTCACTCGCATTGACAGTTGTCTGGAGTGCCCTTCCTCGGTCGCTCACTTCCATTAGAGGGAAGGAAGCTATGGATTCCACGTTTTCCTAAAGCTTTTGATCCACATTATTGATTATTATATATATTATTAAGGATTTGGTGTAAAGCGTACTTTATCCTACCAGTCACTGACCAACCTATGGCGCCGTTACCAGCCCAGCTTTGAGAGCCAGGTTAGTCAATCAAGCCAATCGCTCCTCTGTTGATGGTTAGGAGTAAGTGAGTTCGCGTGTAAGAAGGAAAAGAAAACAGAAAAAGAATTTGCGTGTATTAATCGCCAAATGAAACGCACAAAAGCATATTGTTTCCAAATAAAGAAATAAACTTGAGTGACGACAGGGTACAAATTTTCTATGAAAATGCTAAATGAAATTGGGTGTGTGTGTTGGGGGGGGGGGGGGGGGGGACCTCTTTCTACATCTCCCTCTCTACCACACTCAGTTGCCCTAAAGATAATAATGATGGGAGTTATCTCGGTGGCGAGATAAATTATATCAACGAAAAGCCTTGTTATATTTCTTGTTGTTTTCTATAGATTTTTGATCTCGTGGAGGCAGTAGTTCTACGGTATCCAGATGCCTCAAATAATGATATCAAGATCGTCATTGAGACCATATACTTGGTAAGTGATAGTAAATCAAGTAAAGAGCTTTTTAAGTGTGAGGGTAATCCTATGGAAAAATGACTTCCAAAACGTATAAAGGGTAGTCTTATAAAACATTTTCTGACTTTCTCTTCATAACCGGAATTGTCATCCAAAATTGTAATTTTTTCATTAGTAGGTTTAATCGTTGAAAACACTTTTCTTTTTCTTTTAACTTTGATCGATTAGGAATTCCGAAGTTAAGGAAAAAATGGGTTGAGATTGCAATGCATTATGGGACTATTTTCGAAGCGAAATCTCGAAAATATGTTCCTTAAAACAGTCCCACAATGCACTGCTAACCTCTCCTCGACCTCGGAATGGGTAATTTTCACGACCTCATTTTCTACTCATCTACAGGCCAGAGCATGCAGGGATTATGAAGAACTTTTCTTGGTAGCAATACAAATCATCTTGTAAGTCAATAAGTTACGTTAAATTGGTCCCAAAACCTATCTGTGGAACACCCTAGATATACGAATATCTCTTTAGCTAGTAATTTTAACCTCTTTACTTTGTGGAAATTTCACTGTTAAATGCCATTTTTATCTTAACCTCTAATTATTGTTTTTATTCACTATTTTGCAGTTCATTTGCTCGCAGTTCACCTCAAAACACAAGACTTACTTTACTTTTGAATTTACTTAAAGAATCCATAGCGAGGTCATCACTCAGTGGAGATAGCACAGTGACTTTTAATTAATTGAGACCCTAACGCCTTGGAGTTGGAGGATTCAAAGTTTCATTGGATAAATAGAACTATGTTTTTCTTTGTATTCTTTGTTTTTCTCGTCTGTCACCCAGCACAAAGTCAAGAATCAGATTTCTACGTTTACCATTCGTTTCAAGCTCTCGCTTCTTCGTCTATTATAAAGGTTTTGAAAGTACAAGGACAGTTAAAATGTGCCTTATCTTGTTCAGGTGTATCTGGCTGTCATTCTTTTAACTTCGCACACGAGAAGGACTCGGATGGTAACCATGTATGTCAACTGTTGCCCAACGACAAGGGAATTAAGACGTTAGAAAGAAGCGACGTATTTCACTACTACGAAAAGTTCAACCCGGTAAAACGTAACCTTTTAACTCATAAATTACATCACGTTTTGTATAACAATATTATTACGAGTTTGCAGTTTTTTTTACGATTGAAAGACTTAAAAATACCATTAACAGCAATGATATTATTACTCCAATCTTTGCAAAGTAAACTGAATTTTTTTGAATTTACATCGTGCTCATTTATTATTTTCAATACCCTGATGATGGAGAATTATCTCCGAAAGCTTGGTTAAGAAAAAAGTATTACGTGGTTGATACAAAACATCTAGAAGACATAGTTGCTTCAAATCATGCTTTTTATGACTAATGAATTTTGGTTGAAAGCTAAACTGATAAGTTCGTAGCAAACCGGTGCAAATAAACACTCAATCATATTCCAATTATTGGGGATATACCATTAATTTCAGGGTATATTTATGATTTTTGTTTTGCTCCCAATATATAATTCCTTCATTACTAAAACATTGCATTAAAAATAAAATAC
This sequence comes from Actinia equina, assembly GCA_011057435.1. Lineage (NCBI taxonomy): Eukaryota > Metazoa > Cnidaria > Anthozoa > Actiniaria > Actiniidae > Actinia > Actinia equina. The sequence continues at coordinate 186,488 of WHPX01001214.1, forward strand.
TGTAAATCCTCTCAGAAGTTTCACAGTTAAAGAATCGAAACGAATGTTGAACTTTAATCATCAAAACTTCACAACTTAACAATTTCTGGCATGTGCAATATTGATTCAAAGCCGAGACTGAATACAGGGTGAGTTAAAACGCGGTTCCGTTTATATCGTAAGATAGGCTGAATTTTTGTTTTCTGAACATTCCATCAAAACTACCATGCGCACTATTTTTTCTATTTTAACGAGAGAGAGAGAGAAGAAAATAAACAAGCGTATTTTAGACTGGTTTGACACAGGCAACCCAGTAATTAGAAAATTGGGCAGACCCAAATACAGTATATGGTAGCAAGTGTGTTTACCCAACTAATCAAATGCAGTCATCAATATGTCGTACTGTTCGTAATGCCATAAAAATACAAACACAGCCGTTTTTAAGGTGTATTTTCCTTTAATTACGCGTTTATTATTTTCCTTTTCTGGTTCTAGATTGACATTCAATTTTAAGCAACATTTTAAAGAATTCTTTAGTAAAATTAAACGAGACTTTTTTCGAATTGTATTCGTTGTTTTTATTTTTTTATTTGCCATATATTCGTTGTTTTTATTGTTTATGTTATTCGGCCTTTTTTTATTCTCTAGAGCTCTTGCTTTACAAAAAAGTGTCATCCCCTCCGCCATTTTTTTTGTTCGCAACTTATGTCAATAAAAAATTGATTTTAATTAAAAACCTTGGCAAATTTAGAAATATTTATATTCGTTGCTTTTTTTCGTTTAAGGACCCTTGCAACAGTCATCCGTGCCAAAATGGCGGGAAATGTGCCGTCATGGTGGGAGCAAGTAACTTTACTTGCACCTGTATAACACAGTTTACTGGAAGATTCTGCGAATTAGGTTTGTCACTCTTTGTTTAGAGGCAGATTTTTTATGACTGTGATACGTCACGCAAACATCTAAGGCCTGAGGCACGGTCACGTTACTGAATTTATAACTTTTTTGAACCAATCACGCACAAGTGATCTCTGCTTAGCCAATTAAAATGTTAGGACATGTCAACGTGACAGTCACGGCGCTCATGCACGTTTGTCTGTAGCTTTTTCATGCACAGCCGTGTAAAATGTGCCTAACCAAGAGAAAATGAACTAAGGGAAGGAATCCGCGCGATCCATCATGAGTACTCTTGAAGAAATAGAAAACGCACGCGCGTGCTGTGTGCTGTCATAAAGCACGCGGGGGTTTGCAGAACACGAGAGAAGTGCTATGAAAAGCATGACGCGTAGCAGAGTGCTTCTGGATACTTCTCAAGTGTTCTGCCAATTCCCAAGTGCTTTATGACTGCACACGCCACAGCAACCAAGTTTTTTATTTCTTTTATAAAATACATATTACAATAATAGATAGGAATGACGCAACAGAAAGTGCGCGCGCGTGCAATGTGCTCCCGTAAAGCACGCGCTCCAAACCAATCAGAACGCGAAATTCCTAACAGTTATTTTATAATTGATGCTATTTTTAGAATCTGATGTTTCCTTTGCTGCAAGCGTGTGCTCTACCCTGTTTGCTCCTGTTTTCATGCGTTTAAAAAAAACGTGGCAAACAGCGTAGAGCACGTGCAGTATGCGCTTGCAGAAAAACAAACGATGACAAATTTGACTCTAAAAATAGCATCAAACAGTTCCTATGATGGTTACAAGCATGAATACCAGAGATTCCTTCTCTTAGTTCATTTTCTCTTGACTTTACTTATTGCATTAAAGCATAGGGAAAGAAGGTTACAGCGTAACAGAAAGAAAAGATAAAAAGAATCCAGATTTGTTTGTAATTTGTTCAAGCTGCGCATTCTTTACATTACAGTCGCCCTTTGCGAACGATATGTGTTTCCTCTTAAGCGAGGCTAAGTTTTTTCCTATCAACACTGAAAACTGGATAAATATGAAATACCAACTAGATTGTTTTAGGGGATCCAAACGTTTTCTTTCCCAAACGTTTTCTTTCCCAAAGAAATAAAAAGGGTAAGACGTTAACGAAAAATAATAGGCCGTTTGCATGATGGCGTCATTTGACTCCCACTACTACATTATAATGCTTCGCGAATTTTCTTATTTAAATTTGTATTTCCTCATGAGAATAGTAAGACAATTAGTGCTAATTAGCTGAACAAAAGAAAGTGTGCAAGGGAGTCTGGTAGTAGAGGTCAATGACGCCAAAATACAAACGTCATATTTGGAAGCAACATTTTTTCAAATGCGATTTTTACGTCATTTTCGTGCGCCTTTTATTTTATTGACCCGGTTTGCAGTTATAATCAATCACATTTTGAACCATTCAAATATTCATAACAGATAACTGGACCAAAATCAATACTACTCCTGTTGGTTTTGGGGCCCGTGATAACAGATACGGCTCATTTTCCATCCAGCGGACTGGTGTGTGTATCCAAATTAAGCTGGTCTACCGATGGGGTTTCTTGACATGCAATACGAGTGATCCAAATGGCAAGAATTACTGGGGATGCTTTGAAAATGGGCATCACGCATACTTGTCCGTGGTTATCACCGATAATGGTAATAAAATTCTACTACCGAGTTCATTCCCCTTTCCAGGCACGCATGCGTATAACCTCCCAGGTGTGACTGCATTATCTAAGGAGTTGGTCTTTCCAGAAGTACCTGGACTGTTTCCCGTCACGTCAGGTCAAAGCTACCGTATTTGGTTTGGTCAAGACTTAGATTATTTTTCAGAGTCCGACAACTATGGGTCTATCTATACTGACGTTTACTGTCTTTATCAATGAGCAAGTGATCAATTGATCGTATCATTAGGGCACTAAAGAAAAACATTTGCGCATGCGCGCGTTTCAATAGTTTTTCAATATCGTTCCCAGACCCTTATTTCATACTGCGCATGCTCGACGAAATAATTCGATAATAACTGATTCAAGTGCATTTTAGTGAGAATAGTTTTCTCTGAATATACAAACGAATAATTAGCCTTAATTTCAAGTGTTTTCTTTAATAAATGATACTTATTCGTTTGTCTCACTATTGCTGAGGGTAGTTATTTGGCAAAGACTGTGACGTTTCGACGTGACGACAAGCTGCTAATCTTCATCATGCGATGTTCTAGACTATCTTCAATTTATCTAAAGTCTATTTAAAAGACAAGTTTGAAATTCAAACTTGCATACTCAATAGCTCGGAGCTGTTTTGTACTCATTTGCATAGATAATGGAGCATGCGCAGACGTTTTTCACTCGTTTTAAAATTACATATACGCACAGTGAAGTGAGAGAACCTCTTGTGTCAAGAAAAAACAAAAATAAAGCAATCAATAAAAACAGGAAAGTAGGAAGAAGGTCTTAAAGTGATTCAATAATAGGTCATTTGCATTATAGCGTCATTCACTACCAGACTCCTTTGCACACTTTCTTTTGTTCAATTCATTAGCACTGACTATTCTCATGAGGAAATACAAATCAGAATAAGGCCCCTTCCACACGTATCCGGAAATGTTTGTATCCACAATTTTTTTGCGGATACAACAATGTTTGCGTCCGTATTCGAATCGTTTTTACTGTCCACACGTATTTGTATTCGTAGCGTATACGAAAATTTCCACTCTGGAGACCATTGAAAATTTCCGGATACGGATACAAAAATTCACGAAGCATTTTGGTAGTGGTAGTAACATGACGCCATCATGCATACCATGTAATATTTGATAATTTGCTACGCGCTGAATCGAAATATGGCGACCAATTTGAATAACAGTTTTACTGGACTGACTTGCCTCGTGTTCACGTGGACACATAAAAGCGTTTCCACATGTAAGAGAGGCTAGTCAGTCAAGAACAATAGTTATTCAATTTTGTCGCCATATTTCGATTCTATGTATTTTTTGTGCGGTGCTTTTCCAAAATTCTCATACGTTTGACCAAGTTTGGCAACCAAGTTGATCAATTTAAAAATTTAGGGTAAACTTTTTTATGACATTAGATATCGTATTTCCCCGTACTCGTCCGATGTAAACAGGATTCGCATAAGACAGGTGCACTCATATCATTTAAATTCATATTAACTTAATAAATTACATTGAAACCCAAATCATTTAAAATACGTGGACTGATATAATTGACTTCGTCAAATCTTAAATCAGGACGATTTTTATATGCGAAATCTTAATGTTCATAACTAATATAATTAATATAACCAAATGATTTTTTAAAATTTGATTAAGGTTGATCCACTGACTGCAGTTGATGCCAATTAACATTCGTTAGCTTGTCAATGATTTAGCCAACGCTGCTTGTCTTGCTATAGTGAGTGACTTGTCATTCTGTCTCTTATCGGTATTAGTTAAAAGCATACTTATGAGGTCGCAACTTCAAATTTTAAAAGAGAACTCATTAAAAATTAATAAAAGAGTTATTTTTAGTTGACAATTTGACTTTGAACATGCTTTTGAATTGAATTCAGCGGGGATCTTTAGGAAGGCTTCTTATGGAGTGACATGATAAATTCATTTGGGATGCACTCATTCACTAAGGGGAGTAAGGCTGTCATAGTATAGTAAACACTCGCCTTTAGCCTCCGCGGGGAGGGGTGCCTTTTTTGACTTCGAGGGTATTTCTTCCTGCTTTCCGGTTTTTCCTTTCTACTGTCAAAGTAACCCTAACTAAATCAAACTTAGAGCTGAGCTCCGGGGTCGTACATGGACTTACATGGTTTGTGTAGCGGCTGCCAGAGGCGCCTTCATATCTTTCAGTTGGACCTCGTTGAGCTTCCCCACTGCTGTACTGGTGGTGAGGTATAGCTAAATACTAGTTTTTATTTGATGGCGTTGAAGCTCCGAAAAGGTTTTTTCCAGGTCAAACCAAACCGAGTTTCCAAATAACTTTCAACAAAGACCTATATTGGATCCTCTATTTCAATATGGCTTCCATCTATGAAGGGTTCACCACACATCGTTTTCGTAGTCGTCGTCGAAAGATATTTCGACTTCGTAGGCCGCCGGAAACTCGTTACGGACTCCATCTCTTTATCAATGATCACACTCAACTGTTCACCCTGAGAGTCGCTTGAAGAATGATGCTGACATTTCAAATGGGCAAAGAAATTCCTAAAGACCTGGCCAAAGTCTTTGTTAAGGGTGCCGTAGACTATCGGGTTAAGAGCGCAGTTGGCCATTGGAAATACGTTGGAGAGTCGAAAAATATACATTTTGTAGCTCAGATAGTTGAGATTACCATATGTCATCCAGAAATATACTATATGTTGAGGGAGCATGCACACTGAATAGAGCAAAACCAACCCTACCAACATGTTGGCGATTTTGGTGCTCTGTTTCATACGTTGACGAACCGCCATCGTCTCTACCTGGGAAAAACGTCTCTTTTTGAAAAAATCATTTTGTTTGAGTTTATTGGCAGTAATCACAGACAATGCTGCTATGATTATCAATGGAATAATGTACTGGATGACAAAAATGGAAATCCAGTAAATCTGTTCATAAGGCGTGTTTTCGGGCCATATCTCAGAGCAGTAGAGCTGTCCATTTGGGTAGCGATCCGTCCCTGCTACGAACAGCAAAGGTAGAATTAATAGAAACGAGACGATCCATATCACCGCAATGATGATCTTGACATTTTTTAAAGTCAGTCTCGGCCTGAGTGGATGGGCGATGGCTCGGTACCTATCACATGATATGGCCAGAAGACTTCCAATAGACGATGACAGACAAAGAGGAATGATATCGTAAGCTACTTGGCACATAAAGTTTCCCAGTGGCCAATTGTGGTCGTTCTCAAATGCAGCCATTTGGGTAGGTACGTAAATCCCTACCACAATTAAATCTGCTAAAGCCAAATTGAAAGTGAATAAATTGTTGCTGGTTCGCATTCTCTTGCGTCGAATGATGGCACAACAGACTACGAAGTTTCCAACAATTCCAATCAGGAAAACAGCAATGTAAATCAAGCGAAGGGACCATCGCAGCGGAGGTGGTTCAACCAACCCCACAGGGTGGCTTTGATTGTTCAACAATGACCCATTCTTTGTTCTCATAGACATGCTGGAGGAAGCTTGGCTGAGAATCTTTCTATACGCTCCTCAAAAGTGCCTCCGTTTCAGCGAGTGCAAAAACATCAAGGTTTACAGGTCCTGGGATAAACTCTTCACCATTTTCGACAGGCTTTGCCAGCAATAAAATATTTAAAGGTCTATTTCTGTAGGAGCTCGTGCCCAAGTCCATTCGTAATCCATCACAGCAGAGAGTCAGACTACGTAGCTAGCGTGTCGGTGTATTTCTTCGCATGAGCTAATTTCCCAAGGAAGTGGCAGTTGCCTCGATGTTATTGCATCTTAATTGGCAGTCGACAAATCATGGTTTTCCTGTCTGTCAACCAGGAATACTTTTCACACGAGCTGTATACTTAACAATTACTAAATATCATCCACGCACGCCGCCAGTAATGAGAAGCCAAATCGGGATCTCGAAAATCATTAACAATCGTCGCCTCCCCAAAACCTTTATGATTGAAATATTTGCTCTCTTAAAGAATTTTTTTTTTGAAACAATCATCTTACGGCTTCGGTGCCTACTGTGTTGTGTGAATAATACTCAAAGTAGACGTCGCGGCGTGAGGCTTTTTTCTTTCACAATAATCAAACGTCTAACGCATTGATTTAAAATTAAACTAGTGCTTAAAAAAATGTCCTATATTTTGTAAATTGTCTTTATACTTATAACAAATGATGTCAACGTCTCAGTAACTGAAATAACAATAAAACCAAAAACGTCTTTCACTAAGCCCAAAAAACTCATCATCTCATAAGATAACCAGAGCCGAACTTTGATTAGGGTGAGCGGCGCTTCGTACTGATTGAGCTGAGATTAAACAATATTCTGTGTAATGAAAAAGCTCTAATAACTATTTAAATGATCGGTGTTCAAGCCAATTAAACATTGAACGACTGAAATACTTCGAGCTGTAACTCGGTTGGCCTAGGCAAAACGATCACTAAAAATAGAATTCCAAAATAAATATAACTAACTTGGGCCAATAAAAAACTGAATTCTTTCAAACAAAAAATATTTTTCATAAAATGAAAAATTTTAAGAAAATTATTTTCCAAATCTACTTTATTTTCTTTCTAATGTTAAAATTATCACTTGTCTGAAGTTATTGGAAAAATTATTTTAGCCGATTTAGCGAGTTATTTTTCATTTCCCCGCTTTTCCTGGAAAATTAATTTTCGCGGGAAACTTAGAAGGTTTTCTTTTGGAGTAAGTTGAATAAAAACGGGATATGAAATGTCATATCTCCGTTGCTCAGATTTTCTCAAGTGACGTGGCTCCAAAACGTTTACCTCCTCGAAGAAATTGTTTCAATTGCAGGTTGATAATCGCAGTTTGGGAAACGATCACCCGTTACGACAAAACCGCCCTTCGACAAAAATTCTGTATATCTGTATATCTTATTCTTGAAAAGTAAGATTTCGCACTTAATTCATTAAGTGAATGACTTTAGGCGCCTTATGAGCGCGCATTTTTTTTGTTCTTATGAATGGATTACATCTGTTGGTAATTTATAGACAAGAGGGATATTTTTATTTTCGCAAAGATTAGAATATTTAAGAGCGTTCACGTAAGTCAAAATAATTCGGAAATAAAGGGAAAACCAATCACGCGAACCAAGATTCAATCAAAAATCGAGGCTTTTCCCAAGTCACAAATACTAAACATTCAGTATACATTCATTAATTCCCTCAAACACATATACAATTTGTTTAATTATTTAGTAACATCTTTCGATATTACTCGGGTGCTAGGTTTATAATACGCAATGTGGTTTTCTCTCGTATATTGTGGTTTCTCAAGGTTTCGAATGATTCGAAAATTTTTTTTTTTGGAAAAGGAGCTATTATTTTTGGGTGTATTCGTGAGGTTCGTTCTTTTCTTTTTCTTTTTGCATTTCATATCTCTTTTGAAATAATACAAACGGGAAGTTTCTTTGTTTCTCAGAAATTTGGCGGGGAAAACGGGAGATGAAAATTGACCATCTTCATGCCTTTTTATTTTGGACGAAATAATTAATATACAATTCCAGACCGCTTTGAAATAATATACTTTGCTTGAGTTATCCATGGAGATGATGATTTTCTGGCGTTGTTAGAAAACACATAAATAATACTGGGGGGATGAAACGTGGTCTGATATAAATAGATAACCGAAACGCCCAAAGTAACTTGCTCTGATCAAGGATTGAGGAAGAGCATGGCCTCTCATGATCTCTTGGGAATGATACGTGAAACATGTGCATTGAAGGAAACTAACAGACTGGATAACATTTAAACTGACGGAGTTTGTGAAGGACCGAAAGACGAGCTTCTAGCCGGCTGAAATCAATGTTAGAATGTTGATCTTCACAGTGAATAAGCGATCTAAGCGAACGCTGCAAAGAGAGACCTGAAAAAATGATTTCAGGCTTCAAAAGGACGAACACTTCAAGTAAACGACCGTGCAAAGGGAGTCCCAGTTCCTCATCTTTTTTCCTTTCAAGTCTCCTCTCGTTTTTCCTTTCCTTTCCCTCTGCACAACCACTAAGCACGCAAGCCCACCGGATAAAGTTCCGCCTGTTAAATACCGCCTCTAACTACACAAAATATTCATTTGGAATATTCAATAGCCATATAACTAGATCGGAAAAAAATGTTTTGTCTACCATCAGTATTGTAAAATAGCGGAGTATTTTGACACACTGGCGCTGCGGGATGTGGAGGCACTCGCGGTGGAGTTATTGAAATTAATTTTACAACTAGTTATTAAAGTAGCTTTTATTGAGACTCGTGTGGCAATTGTGTGTCATATACAGTTAGTTCAAAAACGGTTACTGTAGGTTTTGCTTCGTGCTGCTTACTAAGCCCGCATTGCACTAAGGGCAATGTGATTGTAATCAGCACAAAAAAGAACAAAAAGCCGTGTCACAACAACCCCAAACTTTGTTTACATGTTTTAACTCCATAGTTTCTTATTTGCTAACATTATTGGCATGAAAATAATACGCATGCATGCAACAACAAAAAAAAGGATGCTTCTGCTAGAACATTTTCTTGCGTAATTCATACACCCAAGGGCAGAAAGATTTAATCGCCGTCAGGTCCGTAAAATCGCATTTTTAAAATGATTTCTTTTGGTGTGTTCGAATCTCATCGTATCCAGAGAAGATTATCTATTTTTCTAAATTATGTTGTCTTGAATTAGGCACTTGTATATTCTCAGTTTTAAAATTTCTACCTAAGTCCTCATTTTCAGGTTAAGGTTAACAGTTCATTGGAAAGCACTCTCCATAGGAAAAATCAGCCATTGTATCTTTCTGAAAATGTATTGAATGCTGTCCGGGAAAAGTTTACTTATTACGAGAGTGTTTCGGGTCTCGGTATTTTCTCTTTCTATATGCATGGTTTTTAATTTCTACTGTAGTAAAATGCCTTTTTTATATGGTTTTCTGATCCTCAGATGGATTATTTACAAAGTTTAAAATCATTTTTGTTCTGATAGCCTATTTACAATGCAAAAGATTTAGTAAATAGACTATCAGTATTTTACTGAGTGTTCAAATGGTACTGCGACTACTGCATGTCTATCCAAAGGGGCCGGCCTTTCCCAGTCCCCACGCACGAATAGCTGGCTGCCTACTTTTGAACGTTCGAATTGAGCCCACGATGAGCGCGCGCTCAAAAACCGCTGAAAAATCTACAATATTTTATTGAAGGACAATACGCGTTTTAAGCTTCAACAGGGCAAAACCCTCAAATTTTGCACGGGACTGATGTAGTACCATAGTTCATCTTTAAGAAAATTTATCCAAACAAATTTGGAATATAATATATAATATATGGTGATGTTATTATGTAAACTTTTTGTTTTAGTGCTTTTCAAGTTCAAGTCTTCTAGATGTATTTTCAGTCAACAAAACAGCATTGAATAAACAAAACTTCAACAAGATTTGTCCAGCAATTGTACTATATATTTTAATGGCTCATTCGAAAAAACTCTCAAAAATCTATGTTATATCAACATCTTAGAAAAAGTTTAAATCAGTAACACATGAAAAAAATATTTTTGTAGGGATTTTTGTTCGACTTTATGAGATTTTTAAGAGCACCGAAACTACAAAATATAAGAAAACAAATTATCTTTTTGTCTTTTTGTTGAAAATATCCATGTATTATTGTAGAAGGATTGAGTAGCCTTCATTTGTGCAATCATATAGTCTACAAATGACTTTGATCTTATGGATCTTATTTTTTCCTAATCACTTCCGGTGGCGCAGATTTTACTCCAAAAGCTCGTGCGTAGGCTTCCATTAAATGCTGATTATCTCGAAAACAAGCTCGGGACACCCAATTTTTCTTTCCAGATTTGGAATCAGCATTAAATTTCAATTCGGAAAATCGATGTTTAAAAACAAGTTTAAATCAATTTTCAAAAGTAGGCAGTCACCTTAAAAGAAAAAGAAAAAGAAATCAAATTCTAAGTACCACGAGTTCCACGAAGAAAGTCGTTAGTAATTTGTGCCGAGGAATGACAAACATGTCAAGTCAAACATGATGAATTCTGAAGTTTTGGAGCATCGTTTGGAGTTTTTCTTCAGTACTCGGTGAGAAATCGTCAAAAATTAATCAAACTTCCCACTGCCCTCAGTCCAATCGGCAAACGGAGCGCGCAGTTCTAGACTTGCTCCAAGCAATGCTCTCCGAGACGCACAGAGCGCTAAATAAGTGAGCTATTGCGGAAAAAGAATGCTCCAAGTCCGCTCGCTCGCTATAGTATTCCGTTGCAGCATCGGATTCAAGTGATGCATTTAAGGAAAGCCATCGTAACCGGAAGTGACTATTTGAATTCGAGTTGGCAACGAAAAAAAAGGGAGCAAGACTGAGGTCGACCTTCGTTTAGCGCGTGACTGGTTGGGCTGTCTGTGCTTTATTCAAAGAAGAAGGACTGCGAAAATCTACGACTCGCCTCAAATGCAGCAACTTGTCTAATATGCAGCAACTAGTTTCTTGGGGCCTGTAAATAATAAAATCAATAATTATAAGAAACTAATAATGATAAAAAGCATATAACTATTATTACGATAATTTGATAAGAAAAAGCATATTACTTTACACGAAGTTAGTATTTATGATAAAAACAAAAGAAATGAGCGTGGAGTTAAAGGAATGCAAATAACCTATATAATGAGTGAAGAGTTTGGTAATTGTGTTTTTTTTGTGGCTTTTATTTTCTTGCAAACGCATGGTAACCTGTTGGATTGAAGTTTCTATTTGCTGAGCGACCTGTAAATACCAGTATTTTCCGGTTTCAAATATCTTTTCATCTGACGTCATTTACGAAATACTTCGTTCAAAATTCCTTTCAAAACGACATTTAACATAAAGCGCCATTTCTTAATCTTAACGTCGCCATGTGTTTTAAAAAGATAGTGTACCAAAATCTCCAATAACGAGTTGGTTTGCCTCGTATCTTTTATCCCGGAAGTGAATTAACCGGATGTAGTCACTCCTTATCATGGTCAATGGCGTGTTGTGATTGGTGGACGAGTGTAATATATCCCAGGGTTCAATGGGGTAGTGTGGTGGACTCGGCGGCCATGTTTTTCCTGTAGTAAAGTTGCTCGCAGTACATCGCATATTTATCAGGCAAAGGAGTTTAAATAAACAACTCCTTTCTTGACGGTAAAAACCGCTTATCTCTCTATAGCACAGAATTATGACCACTGTTGCAGCCCTGGCTGGACTGGCCTCGGGAACTAAGGTAAGGCCTCTAAAATGCGCATCTAAAAAAACACGCGCATGTGATAACATTTTGCAGGCAGCGAAAAAGGCAGCAACGGTCCTAACTCGTCTTTTACCAGTAAATTAAATACCTTTTAACTCTGACTTAATGGATTTTGTGTGTGAAAATAGTAGATTACTTGTAATTTTAAGATAAGGGTATCTAGTTTATCTCTTAAAAGCGTTTCATAAAGTTTTTCGCTTTGTTTTTATTGGACTTTCTGCTATCGTCTTCTCGCCGCTTCACCTTCAAGGAGCTGGCTTACCGCCAGTGTTAACCTTTTAAACCTCAATTTTAGATATCCGAAACAGGGGATTTCAAATTGCAGTATAATAGTATTCTTCTCCTTAGCAAGTTTCCTAATTAGCACATGTAAACTTCCGTCTGTTTTGCAAAATCTCCAATTCTTACTAGTGTCCTCAGTTGAATAATTGCGATCTGTAAAAAATCCTGTTTAGCACCTCGACTTCTTTATGTTGTGATTGGAAACCAAGTTTAAATAGCCCTTATACTTGAACAGATCTATATTTTAAGAAACCTAGGTAAAAATGATTTTTACTGTGGCTTTAAATTCTCCATCTTTCTCGCTATGGTTAATCAACGTGGCATATTTGAGGGACCAGCAAGTTGTCCTGGTGAACAAGAAAAAAAAATACTTTGCGTAGTTTCTTACCCTAAAACTTCGTATCCAACCTATAACTCAGCATTTGACTCTCAAAATCATGATAGTTTTAGAATTATGTCTCTTATTCGCTAGTGTTTTCGTAAATATTGGGCTCGTGGGATTCAAAAATTCTTTAGACAAACTTTAGTTACCTAGACGCTGGAGTTCTACTTATGACTAATTACCTTATATTTGCATAAATATTTAATTGAAAATAACTTTTGTGCCCCATTTTACTGAATATAATCCTCGATTATTACACCTAAAGATAGAATAAAGATTTGAGTAGCATTTCTTAGTTTTTACAGATTATTTTTGTGTTTTATGAATTTGTTATTGAAGTTTGACTCCTGCATAAACAAGTTGTCTTGAATATAACCAAGAACTGTGTAGTGCAGATATCGGCTGCGTTGACAAAGCAAAAAAATATCATTAATCTTATAAATTTAAAAAAAAAAAAAAGAACTTTTCATTGTAGGATGCACAGTTATATTTCTTGCTACAGTGGAAGCTTTGGGCATAATTCCTTTGCAAAGAAGCATTTTATGTTCTCATTTCATATAACGTTTAGTATGTAAATTTATCTTTCTGTTTTGTAATTCGTGTTATTGGCTCAGATCCAGTCATGCAAAATTATGAGACATCACAATAGTTTGTTTTCGAAACGTTATTTGTGAAGCCTGGGATGCCAAGTCCAAACAAAGCTGGCTTTTTAAAAGAAACGTTTGTTTCTTCAAAAATTAAACAATCCAAAATGATTGCTCTTACAGAGGTGCTTTGAATTGGAAAGATATTAATCTAGCTAGATTCTTCACCTTGGTTTTATTTCATGTGCTCTCAAAACTGTCTAGGTTTGTGCTTGCATTTGAATTGCGTTCTGCTTTTATCTTTCTGTTCGCAGTTGTTTAGTACCCATACAAGTACTGTACCATCTGTGAAAGAAGTCATACACAAGAAATGATAAATTTCCATATACTATGCATGAAATTAGATTATATTTTGATAAATATACAATATGTCAGTATTTTCATTTGTAGCTTAATAATTAGCCTACAAAATTGTTTTCCAAATAAGATTTGTAAAGAGTCAAAATAATTCTGTAACTGATCTTTATTTATGTTTATATATTAACAAGTATCAGCTAAAGAAACATATAAACAATGACTTTTGTATACATTCCAATTAACCATGTTTGAAGGAACAAATGATAATATTTGAAGCCTTAATCCTCCTTCATGCAAGATATCAAAAATTCTGTTGACCAGTGCTCATGAACTGGTGGACTTTAAGCTACTTTAAGCATTCCTTTTTCAAAACTATATTTCAATTTCTAGGCATTATTGAATGTTCCTTTAGCATTGCTGAATATCTGAACTAAGTTCTAGACAACCCAGTATTGGCCATTAGTTCACTGAGTCTCCTGTATCTTAGTAGCAGGAGTATGATTAGTATGATAACGACTGCATAGTTTTTGTCTGGGCGAAACAAGGCATGAAAACAGAGACAAAAACTACTCTATCTGCACTCTCCCAACCTAGTTGGATAATACATTTAAACCTGTAGTTACTACAAACAAAATAGAATATGAACCTCTTCACAAGTTTAAATTATCCTGTTTTAGACTGCACCCCATGGATTTTTTATTTTTTTGCACTTAGTTTTTCAGAAATAATTTTTAATCTAAACATGCCATTGACACTTTTACAACACTTCTTAAGATTTTTTTTCTAAAGCAATTATTTTATGTATCGCGATTCACCAAATAGTTTTTTATATTTTTGAGACGACAATATTTTGTGGTATTGTCGTTTTCAAAATTAAGCTTTCTGATAGGCTAACAAGGGACAAAAAGAATAACTTGAGCTCACGTGCAAATTTTTAAGTTTGTTGCTTGCGCCTTGTAAGGAGAATTTTGCCTTTAATCAATGAAAATCGTTCAGTTTTTTTCCTTTTTTGTGTTAAATTTTTTAGAATCATGATACAAAACAAATTACGATTTTGAGACGACAATACCAGAAAAGTATTGACAGCTAGATGGAAGAAAATATATTTGGTAATGGGCTTCGCAGCTTCAAAACTATATTTTCTCCCAACTAGCCATCAATATTAATTTTCACGGTATTGTCGTCTATAAATTGCAATTAGTTTATAATATTAATATATTTTATATTAATCATGAATATTTTGAAGTTTTTCAGACCAAATTTTTAATCTAAAAATGCTGTGGCCACTTTTGAAATTATCTATGAATGTTTTACAACACTTCCTAAAATTTTAATTTTTTCAAAATGAGTTTTTTGGTTATTCTAAGACTTGAGAATAGTGAGTATTTTGTCCTGTTAGAAATTAAAGTTGTTTTTTGATTCCCTTTAGCGGTCAGCAGACAACATTATTTCAAGTATGGCTGGTGAGTACAAATTGTTTTTATAAGATAACTGTTATGAATGTCGCATTCAGATTGGTTTGGAGCGTGTGCTTTATGAGAGCACATTGCGTACACACTTTCCGTTGCGTCATTCCTATCATCGTAATTTGGAATTTAAAAAAGAAATAAAAAACTTGCTGCCGCTATGCATTGTGCTTCTCCTAACACTTCTCTCCTGTTGTGCCAACCCCTGTGCTTTATGACAGCATGCGCTCACATTTTCTATTTCTTCATTACATTCTACTTGCATTATGGTATCATTTTCTCCAATACCCCAGTACTAAAAGTAATGTCTGGTTGGTTGCCAGTCATGATTACTGACCAAAATAGTTTTTGCTCTGTCTTACCTCATTTTTCGCTAAACTTTACTGGTTAAAATGACCAGCAAGAAAAAGATTTGACCAGAAAAGTTCCTGTTCTGGCTGGAAATTGTCCAATTCTTTGATTGCACATTACGTCATCGCGGTCATATTGGTACCATTTAACAAAAGTTTCCTCATTAGCATCCATTGTTAACGGCACCACAATGGCTGCCAGTCTTTGTCTTTTGACTCTCTTGGGAATGCTTGCGACCCATCAATAAGCAGCTTATATTTTAAGCCCTGAATGAATACTCAATTCTTCTCTTGCATACTACAGTATTTCATGATAGATACTTATTAAATTTTCTATTGAATATTTTTACTGATAAATAATATTCACATATATTTATCCTTTCCAGGGATTTCAAATGATCAGAAAAAGGTAAGGCAAAATTAATTTATTTGTTAAAAAAAGTGAATATCTAAAGTTCTCTGATGGTCAGAAAAAGCCATCGAGCAATCCTTGCCTTAAAGTGCTACTACGACGAAAATCGCTCAAACTTGGATTCAGCTGAAACTTCCTAAAAAATACTCTTTAAAGGTCCAATAATCACTGTATGAAGTGTTTTCTCGATATTCAGGACGAAAGTATGATATTTTCACGATTATTTTTTGGAGTCTGTGACGTCATACACTCAATATCGAACATCGCTCCATACATTTCTTTGTAGTTTATGATCAAAATATCAGTAGTAAAGGGAGAAAGAAATACCCAAACACCCCAAAATATAAATTATAGTCACAAGTAATGTGAAATAAGCACATTAGCCACCCTTTGGGCTTCACAGGAATAAAATAAA
Organism: Actinia equina; assembly: GCA_011057435.1. Classification (NCBI taxonomy): domain Eukaryota; kingdom Metazoa; phylum Cnidaria; class Anthozoa; order Actiniaria; family Actiniidae; genus Actinia; species Actinia equina. The sequence goes on from WHPX01001214.1 coordinate 202,562, forward strand.
TTAAGGATTTTTATACAAAGAAATATATGTAGCAATGTTTGATGTTGAGTGTATGACGTCACAGACTCCAAAAAATAATCGTAAAAATATCATACTTTCGTCCTGAATATCGAGAAAACACTTCATACAGTGATTATTGGACCTTTAAAGAGTATTCTTAGGAAGTTTCAGCTGAATCCAAGTTTGAGCGATTTTCGTCGTAGTAGCACTTTAAAATGAAATCTATTGAAAAAAACCTTTGTGAATTACAGAGTTCTTTTAGTTAACAATTTCCTAGTCTATTTTTTGCCCTATTGTACCATATTTTTTGTATTTTATTTAAGAAAACTGTTTGTTTTTTCCAGGCACGAATAGATAATATAAATCCCCCTTCTAAGGTCCTGCATTTGCGTAATGTTCCCTCTGATGCGTCTGATGCTGAGGTAATATTATTTTGAATTATTATACCTTAAATATAAGCTATTTGTATTATTATGTACAGTATTTCATTTATTATATCTCTTTATTTGATTGCTACCCCAAAAAAAACATTTACAATGTCCTTGAGTACCTTACCTTGTTACATTAAGTTTTTGCAACATGTTGATTTTGCAACTTTAGAGGTTGTGTACAACAAGACACTTTAATCTTGATTATGCCATTAAACCATATTCTAATTCACTTTAATTTTACGATTTCTTTGAATAAATCACTTTAATTTGCTTCTAAATGCACACATTTCTTGAACAAAATGACTTTATCCTACCTAGTAGTAACCAAAAAAGTGAAAACAAATCATTATTGACTTGGTTTTACAATTTTAAAGGAAAATTAGCAAAAAAAAAACAAACAAGGTTTGGAAGTCAACATGACTTCATTGTTTTTGACTAAATTAATATTTTGACTAATGGAGGTGCCAGTTCTTTCTTAATACTGTACCAGCATCTTTTATTCCTGGTTTTTAATGGTCCTTATCTCCTTATTTTCTTTATTATTGGAGGTCACTTGATTTTCACATCATTATATTTATGTAGCACTTATATTTTTGTCACTTTTTCTTTTCGTTATTTTGCTTATTGCCAAAATCACAAAAAAAAAACATGCAATAAAGTAGTTGTTATGTGTTAAGTTTATATTTCAAATGTATATTATATATAAAGTTCTGATATTATTTTATTTCAACAGATTATTGCTCTAGGCATTCCCTTTGGAAGAGTAACTAATGTCTTAATGCTTAAAGGCAAAAATCAGGTACTAAATAAACTTTAAATTCTGTTCAGTATATTTCATTTTTTTTGGAATCATGATAAATCACTGTCTTCCTTCTATGGAGATACTGTAAATTTTCATGATACATCTGATCATGGTTTATACTCCACTATTGCTTTGTCCTACAAGCTCAACAATTTTACTGGAATATCTCTGAATTTACAGTAAATGTATTCTGCGGGGAACTTGACCACAACTCCTGGCAACTTGACTCTCAGGCGACTTGACCGGATACCACCACAGTGATTGTTATATTTTTTTATAACCATGAGTACTTACATACTTTGTTTTAATAGGCATTCCTTGAAATGGAAAGTGAGTCAAAAGCAATTGCTCTTGAAAATTACTACAGTTATGTTACACCAACTGTCAGGTAAGAATATCTTTTCTTTTGTGTGTGTGTCATCGTATTATATATATATATATATTATTTTTGGTTATTTCTTGTAGAAATCGCCCTATATATGTTCAGTATTCCAAGCACAAGGAGTTAACAACCAACGAATCCCAGCATGCTCCAGGGGTAAGAGTCTTATACTATAAATGATTACACTCAACAGTCATTCATCATATTATGATACTCGATATCCTATAAAGGTTTGTTATGCCAGGTTTAATATTAAAATTATGTTAATACTTCAACATTCATTTCTTAGACATTTAAAAGTTGCTCCTTTCATACAAAATTTACTAAGACTTAGACAAACCAAGATTATAATATAATTGAAAATAGATGGTCAATCTTTCCAGTTTCAGTCTTTCATTAACCAATTCTTGTTATCGTTATCTTCTCAGACATCCCATATATTGGCAGCAGCAAGCTCATCTGAGGTTGTAGCTGCAGCAGGAAGCGCACTGAGTGGTTTAAGTGCTAATCAACTGAGTTCCAGCACTTCTACATCAACTGCAGAGGCTGGAAGTGCTGGATGTGTCTTAAGAATTATTATTTCCAATATCATATATCCTGTTACTCTTGACATACTTCATCAGGTAAATAATATTAGGTAATTGTCAGGTGTTCAGACATTTTTCCTTAGTGAAAGAGGTGAAGGATTGATCTGAGATTTTCCTTGGGTAAAGTCCTAATATCTTGCCCCTAAGGAACTGACCAAGAAATAAACATGGAAAAAGCTTTCAAACTTCACCCACTTGTTGTGCTAATTGAGTAGTATGAAACCTGAAAAACTTGTTATAGATATTCTGGCTAGATTTTGAGAAAAATGCCAATGTTTCAAGCAATTGGTATTTGGTTGTTGTTGCTGTGGTAACATATGTTGCTAGGAAACCATTATCAAACAAAACTTTGTCAAACTTGATAAAGTGTTACTAATACATTTAAAGCATTCTTACCCTGCAAAGTTGTGATTTCAAAAGAGGGTACAGTACATACCTCAAGCCTAAAAAACTATATCAAGTCACCCTAATGCCTTCTTTCATGAATTGTTAGTAAAATTGTAAAACCTCTTGTGAAAGGCATGCTGCATACTGGAAGGGAAGAGCATACAGACAATTACTAAATTGAATCTTAATTTATGTTTCATTTCTTAGATTTTCTCCAAGTATGGGACAGTCCTCAGAATTGTTACATTCACCAAAAACGGTGGGTATTTTTAATTTGAAATATGTTACATATAGTTTAGCTTTAACTGATTTAGTTTCTTGTTAACTTCAGACCAATTCCAAGCATTAGCAGAGTTTTCACAAGCCAGTGAGGCATTAAGTGCTAAATATGTAAGTACTTGTCATGTTGGCCGAATTATGCATGTTACACAAGTCATAGTTGTCTACTGCTACTGTCAGACTAGTACTGGCCCATATGTATGTATGCAGAAAATGTTGCCTTAGCAGTGTTCGCTTTATTAAGTTCATATAATGCCACTATGGATCTTGACTCAAGACTCATTTACTCGGGGTTAGCCTCAGTTTTAGTATCTAAATATATTCACAAATGCATGCAGGTACTAGTGAACTAAAAAATCCACAATTTCAATGATGCAAGCACTTTGTATTTTCATGGACCTTGCACGAATGCATGCATATTCTAAATGACATCAAGTAAGATCAGAGAATTTCAAACTGGAGCAAGATTACTCAGCTTATGGAGTGATTAAAGATAGTCATTACCAAAACTGAGGCTTCTATCCAAGATCATACCACACTTGTCTAGTATTAAGTCTATTGTCTAACAGGTAGCTAGTAGACTTTGCTAGATAAGATTCCTTGTTTTTAACCCTCTTTATCTTACTCTACGACAGTGTCTTGATGGACAGAACATCTATACTGGATGCAACACGCTAAGAATAGAGTTCTCCAAACTCCCCAATCTTAATGTCAAGTACAACACAGAAAAAAGCAGGTAAGCCATCCCTTTTTCTTCTTGAAAATTAACTTTCCTATCATGGATTAGCTAAATGTATTGACAGATATATGTGCTTGTGCCTTAGCGGCAAAGCAAGATTTATAGAGTTTGAAATAGGGAGGGGTGAGCATTACCAAATACATAAGAAGTACCTTCTGTTCCTGATTGCTTTTTACTACTGTGAATCAAGCCTTGAATATTCTCTGTATTCTTCAGAGACTACACACGTCCAGATATGCCACCAGGAGAAGTTGATGGTGCCACTGCTTTTTCACTCCCTGGTTTAGGTAGGTTTACTTAACATTTCATGCAATTTGGATGGAAATCTTGTTTTTCCTAAAAAAAGTTAATATTTAGCAAGGGATCAGAGTAAGGGGGGGGGGCAGTAGCACATTTATGTCCCGTAACTTTACTTGTGCGTGATGCCCCTCTGCAAAGTCTATTACCAGGATTGTCACTAGGACCTTGCAAAGACAGAGAGGGGGGGGGGGGGGGAGGACGGGGCTCATTCCAACCATGGAACCACCTCTGGTGAAGGCCTGCTTACTACTTCATATTATGTCATTGAGAGTAGTGATCAGTTAGCCTTGTTGAAATGACAAAAATTGGCTAAAAGACATAAAGTATTTAATTTATTGTAGCTTTACAAATAATGAAAAGGTGAAACTGTGTTACTTAGGAGACTATTTTTCAGGTAATGCGTCCAGTGTGCTTGGTAATCCTGCAGCACTGTTGGGCCTGCCCATGGGACTTCCACTAGCAAGTAAGTACAATAAGCAAAGTTTAGTATAGTATGTAATCATTGATGTGATACCTAGTTTTCTCTTTTATTACTAAAAAGTTATTACATTGACCCTAAACAACCAGATTAGAAATCAGTAAATTTTATAGACTATGCAATGGACATATATTGATTAATAATAATATTAGCTACTGTACATGGCATGGAATATTGTCACTTCTTGATACATACATTCTTTATTCTTAGTTCTCCACATTATTTAAGTATGCACAGTCATCAGTCTTCCTTTTCTTAGATGTTCTTAGTGTCCATAGAATAGATCTAAGAGATTGCTTACTACAGTATAGTCAGTATAATGTTATTATTCTCTGTCACAGATATAACCATGGCTGGAGTGAATCAGAGGTACCAAGGAGGCAGCCCATTGGTACTCGTGAGCAACTTGAATGAAGAGGTTAGTGGTTACAACAGTCAGTCAGTCCTACATCACCTTAACTAGAACTGTTTCACTTTGAATATACTGGTACCTATTTCCAAGATAAGAATATTGAAGATACAAATAATTCAATTTTATTTTTGTTTTGAAAATGAAGATTCTGGTACTTTGGTTATTAACAAAAGTATTAATAGTCCCCTACACAGTTGTGCCTGGATTTCATAGGGTATAGGATTTCATAGGCCTTTGCATCACATATAATGATGGTAATAACCTTGCAATGCTTAGAGACATATGAATATTTATTGTCCAAGGTCAAAAAAGGTTTCTATCACTGCAAGGTCACTCAAGGCTACTTTTCAAGATAGAAACTATTAAGGGACTATTGGATTTTTCTTCTAATTTTCATCGTTCACACCTTTTTAGCTTTTTCAAAGCATTTCTATGAGGGATTGTTCATGTTTTTTCATTTTGTGTGCAAAAATAAAGCTCTTCACACCCTCTTCACTACAATGTCCTCTCATTGTGAATTTTGCTCATTATTCCTCATTATTTCAATGCATGTGCACAGAGCATTGTTGTGTTTTCAGTTTTTATTTTGACTTTGTTCTTTTTAGGTTAATAACTTTAACTCTGTCACTGAACTTTGTGTGTCTTTTCTCTTTTTCATTGGACGCTGCCGCGTGGCATTCCTACTCCTATCTCCTCCTTCCTGGTACTCCCTCTCTAGATGATTACCTGTGATGCACTTTTTACTTTGTTTGGTACGTCTCTCTCTTAATCTTTCTGCCACTTGCTAAATCCATACATGACTTGATAGCTCAATACAAAGATAGCTCAATCTATTTGTTTTTTGTTGGGTATTTTGTATCTTTGTGTGGGTGCACAGAATCTTGCCACCAGTCGTAAACACTGTTCATTTCTCTTGGTGGATTTCATTAATATATATATTTTTTCATGAGAACTATATTCATATACATACCCAATAGACCTTTCCAAATTCACTTGGATAACCATAAAACAATTGGTAGAGGTCGTAACTGAGCTTTATTCTTTTATTCATCAAGTCCAATCTTGACTTGAAACCATTGTCTAGTGGTCATCCAAGCGAATTCGGGAAAAGTCTATTACAAAATCATTGTCATGTTCAAAATGTAGGACATAGAAGCTGTGACCAAACGGTATGCTGGGAAATGACATAACTGTCCTCAATGTATTTGAAATGCAAAGTCGATGTGAAACGTGTGCTAAAATCCTTCATGCTTTCTGTCAGTACAATATTTCTACCAGTATTATCACTAGATACATCTCAGTAACATTATTCCTACATGTGCCATTTTTGTCTCTGCATCTATGTTCTATGTAAACCTGACAATTTTGTAATTGAGTGTATACATTAAATTCATACATGCAAGAAATGGCCTGTTTAATGAAGGTGGAGAGGAGGGGGGAGGATGTCCAACATGGGAGCAGATTTCTCATGGATGAAAAATACCTATTCTAGAATGGTTGCTGCTTTATAAATCAGTCTGTGTTTATAAATCCTTTTAAAATGTCACATACTGATATATCACTTAGATTTAATAATGTAATAATAAATAAATAATAATTCAATTCATGTCCCTTGGGAAACTCCTCTGCCAAAATAGAACTTTTGCAGTATGTCCGAATGCAGCTCAATCTGGAGGACATTCCAATTCTCAGGAGATTGAAATTCTTTTGTTTTGTCCTCCAAATTGACCTGCTTTAAAGTCACATGGTTTGTTGAAAATGATGTATTCCAGAAAAATACATTGTGGTCATGATTGATAATTGGTAAGAGGTGCTTTAAGAGACATACATCCTGCAAAGAATCTATTGATAATACAAATCAGCAAGCCAATTTAGAGTCTCTGGATTGTATCATTCCCTAATACCAGAGATGTGCCATCAAAATACAACATGTTTTAACTAACCCTGGCCATATGGATTTAAAGGGGTTTATTATCTTATTGACTAGCCTTTAGAGTTCATTGAGCATGATAACTTTATCACATACATGTACAGTAGTCCCTGAAGATATCCATATAATTGCTATCATAGGAATCCCTACTTTGCTCACATGATCCTAGGCATCAGAAGTAAAATAAAACTAAACTCCTAAAGGGAGGGAAAGTACATTTTAGTATCTTTCCTCTTGCCGTACTATATCTTCTAATCATGATTGTAGGTTGCTATGGTGATGTGCAACGTGTAAAGATTCTATTCAACAAGAAAGATACAGCCCTCGTACAGTTTTCTAATGCCCAACAAGCACAGACATGTAAGTAAAGCCACTATAATGCCAGTCAGTACTGTCATATATTAATTGTTTCTAAATCCTTAAAGTGCTATTACAACGAAAATCGCTCAAACTTGGATTCAGCTGAAACTTCCTAAAAAATACTCTTTAAAGGTCCAATAATCACTGTATGAAGTGTTTTCTCGATATTCAGGACGAAAGTATGATATTTTTACTATTATTTTTTGAGTCTGTGACGTCATACACTCAACATCAAACATTGCTACATATATTTCTTTGTATATAAATCCTTAATTTATTTTATTCCTATGAAGCCCAAAAGGTGGCTAATGTGCTTATTTCACATTACTTGTGACTATAATTTATATTTTGGGGTGTTTGGGTATTTCTTTCTCCCTTTACTACTAATATTTTGATCATAAACTACAAAGAAATGTATGGAGCGATGTTCGATGTTGAGTGTATGACGTCACAGACTCCAAAAAATAATCGTAAAAATATCATACTTTCATACTGAATATCGAGAAAACACTTCATACAATGATTATTGGACCTTTAAAGAGTATTCTTAGGAATTTTTAGCTGAATCCAAGTTTGAGCGATTTTCGTTGTAGTAGCACTTTAAGATATTTTTTCCTTTGTGAACCCAAGTACCTCAACTGCCAAATATTTTTTTTAAATTTGGTTTTTGGGCTGTGACTGAGGAGGAGGGCTATATCAGCATGATGCTAAAGAGTTCAAACATAGCTTTCAAAACCAAGTAGTCATAGTTACTATTATTGTAGGCTTAGTCCTGTTAGACAGTGTTTCTAATTACACACAACATGTCTTTAAAAGTGACATTGGTATATAGTATCCTTCTGATAAAGAAATTATTTTTAATGGAATAACTATTGTTACAAATATTGTTCAAATCACCTAAAGTCTGGATCTTTCAAATTAATTTTCAGCTATCGCCCATCTGAATGGAGTACGTGTTTATGGCAAGGAAATCAAAGTTACTGTATCTAAGCATTCTTCTGTGTCTCTACCAAAGGAAGGCGAGGTGAGAAATGAAGGTTATTTGAATCAGATACCATTTTCGAGTTCCAAATTACTGCTGTGTTCCTTGATTATAGACTCATTTGACTCAATGTCTAAATATTCTTAACTATCGAGGGTATAGTGAAGAATGCACAACTTCAACAATACAAACACTTTGAAATTTCACGGACCTTCACTGGAGCACATGAATATTCTGCACAAAGTAGAGGCTAACCCTGAGCAAAAAATAACTTGAAACTGGAGTATTGCCATGCTTCTACTAAATAGTAAGAGGATAGAACCTTTACCATAAACCCATTGTTGACTCAATCTGAAGTACTTCAATGTGAGACTGCATGTGAGAATATCTCTATGCTACTAACATGGCTACCATGTCATGAATGATCCATTGTACTTGCCTTTCATCACCATGGTCTTTCTGGAGTAGCCCTCCCCGAAATATTTTTTAGTGCTGCCTAGAGGTTCATAAAGGTTCCCTTCAGATTTGGGCAAAATATGAATGATGGATGTTTTAGATAAATTGTCAATTGGTTTTGATTTCAGGATAATAATCTGACCAAGGATTACAGTAATTCACCATTGCATCGATTCAAAAAACCAGGATCCAAAAACTTCCAAAATATTTTCCCTCCAAGTAGAACACTCCACTTATCAAATATCCCGTAAGTATTACTATTGTCATACTCATTCCACTTATCAAATATCCCATAAGTATTACCATTGTCATACTCATTCCACTTATCAAATATCCCGTAAGTATTACCATTGTCATACTCATTCCACTTATCAGATATCCCGTAAGTATTACCATTGTCACACTCATTCCACTTATCAAATATCCCGTAAGTATTACCATTGTCACACTCATTCCACTTATCAGATATCCCGTAAGTATTACCATTGTCATACTCATTCCACTCTGTTAATCTTCTCACTTTTTATTCTCGTTTGTTCCTTTCATCCTTTTCATTCTTTCCCGTTTTTGTTCCATTAGTGAGGGTGTCACAGAGGAAGAATTAACGGCGCACTTCAGTGAGGCAGGGGAAGTCACAGATTTCCGATTCTTGCCGTAAGTAAAACCAAATGTTGGCTCTTTCAGGTATCACAGTTTGTACATGTAATTCAATATTTAAGAAAAAAATAAAAATAAAAATAAAAAGCATAGCCAAGTTATACAATAGAGCGAAACTAACAAATGAATATATTAGGTTTGTGGTACATATAGAAGAACCCCAAACGATGGTCAATTTTAAATGAAAAATACAAGACCATTGATTAACGTCATGGTTTTATTCTTGTTATTAGGAAAGATCATAAGATGGCTCATCTGACCATGGCATCACCAGAAGAAGCCATTGATGCACTAATAGTAAGTACATTATTTAGCAGAGATGGGTGCTTCTCTCCCTTCATTTATTGTGTCTTAAGGTCACTGGATTGGTCGTATAATAAATATATTGCACAGAACTTCTACAGTCGTTGACTAAGCAATAATTAAAGTGAAATCTATTTTAAATAACACATTTTTTTCGGTTTACAGAAAATGCATAACTTCAAGATCAGCGAATCCCATCATCTTCGAGTGTCTTTTGCCCGATCATCCAACTAAATTCATCATTATTGATATTTTTTGTAGACTTTAGTTTATCAGTTGACTCCACATCACTTAACATAATTCTAGATTTGTTGGACTTAAATAGACCCACCCCATCAATACACATTTCGTACGCTCATTTTTCTCTACCTTAAAAAAGCTCTATAAACATCTATTCCTTGAAATTATATTTTGCATTCTAATACTACTTTAACCTGAGGTCCAGAGGCTCTAACGCGACAACGAAGCCTTAGACCAAGAAGCACTGCAGCCTGAAAGAGAAAGAGAGCCTCTGAAACCCAGGGTAACACTACTTCCATTATCCTTTGCAAATTTTAATTCACTGATTACTGGCTGTTAAACGAGAAAAACTCTAAGCTATTTGTTTGCAAAGCAAGTTTCAGCTGAAAAGTTTGGACGTTTAACATCCTCTCCTTGTGAGACTTTGGCGAGAGTTTCATAAAATAGTAGATCTAGTTTATACTTGTGCGTGCTCCTGAAACTTGTGTTGCACGGCTTTCCCCGTGAATTACACCTTTTACAGCGCTTCTCAATGACGCGCAAATCGTGTAATTTGACATCGCGACAATTAGTTTTTAGTGGACGTCAATCAAGTAGTTTCCATGACATTCTCTAGGCAAGAGTACTTGAAGATTCTGTCTCTTGACAGTTCCATGGAAACGCCTTGATTGACGTCCACCAATACTATCTTACCGCAGCAGAAAATTATACGATTACACGTATGACTGAGAAGCGATGTAGTATCGATATTGATGAGTTCAGTAAGATGTTTTGTTTGCATATTTTACTTGTTGTTTGAGGCTTTTGATTTCAGCCATTCACTTTTGACTAACATGTCTTTTGCAAGTGGTATCAAGTTACTTTAAATCCGAGCGTTATTAGTTTTCGTTTAAATTCAAGTTTTAAAAACTTACTTTGTTCGTTTTATCTCGTTGATACACGGACTTTTCTCACAATGCGACCAAATTTTGAAAATCTAGTTATCGTAGAATTATAAGTTGAACACCGTAGTGAAAAAGTTTCTATTTTCACTACGGTGTTCAACTTATAATTCTACGATAACTTGTTTCATTAGAAACACCGACGCAGTCCACGCTAGTGTTCACTAGCCATCATCTACATTTTGAAAATCTAAGATTGATTTTTTTGTTGTCTAAAATAGCTGTTAACCAGTGCATATGTTGTCAGCAATATTTAGACCCGTTCCTATCAACCAAATTTCTTCATTTTTCTTTTGAACTAGACTGAATACTTCGATTAAATTGCCCAAAAGAAATGATTTGGAAATAATAACGTTTTAGTTTCAAGATAGTCGCGCTGTGCCAAAGTCCACCTTGCTTTCTTCAGTGTTGCCCCTTTGAGCTTGGTTTTCAATTGCGACAGAATCCGGGTCGGAAGTAGTCGGAAGCGCATCGGCTTGTGCTTGCGATTTTATGCATTGCACGAACTGCTTCCGACTCTCTTGCGAATGAAAACTAGGCTTTAGACGTCTAAAGGAAATAGAACGATTTTCTATGATAGGACAACATTGATTGTTTATAGCAAAATAATGTTCGGTTTGTTAAATAGCGATCTCTCTAAATAAGCGATGTATTTTTAGGCGGCCATGATGCCTTTATCAGTTTAATTAGTGAATATGACTTTTTTATAATGAATAACACCATTGTGATTTGCTTTTTCACGCTTATATATGAACATGTAAAGCACTATATTCTAGACGTCATTTCATACCATCAAAATAAAGAAACTATTTCTTATAACAACTTGTAAGGAGTATTACAAACCAATAGACCTCTTTCACATTCCATGGGTTCCAATTGCACATCACAGGTTTATCATAATTTATAGATTTCCATTTAAAGCTCACAGGATTTCATGACATTTACTTATAGAGTTAATAGGCTAATACACATTAAGTATGGACACAGTGCAACATTGTGAGCCGATGTTGCAGTCAATCGATGAATGTCGCAGGATGCAGTTTGTTGCATGCAATTATCATAATTGAGAAATCTTCTCTGTAATATTGCATGCAATGTTGAACTGTCTTTGCCTTTAGATAACCGTTATACTATTTTCAATTGTATGTCGTGTCTACCTGATTTCTGTTCTTCGTTTTTCGATACCCAATAACCAAGATAAGGATACAAGGGAACCATGGTTATATGGCTTCATTTTATGATACCCAATAACCAAGATAAGGATACAAGGGAACCATGGTCATATGGCTTCATTTTATAATACCCAATAACCAAGATAAGGATACAATGGAACCATGATTTATATGGCTTCATTTTATAATACCCAATAACCAAGATAAGGATACAAGGGAACCATGATTTATATGGCTTCATTTTATAATACCCAATAACCAAGATAAGGATACAAGGGAACCATGATTAAATGGCTTCATTTTTCGATACTCAATAACCAAGATAAGGATACAAGGGAACCATGGTTATATGGCTTCATTTTATAATACCCAATAACCAACATACGAATACAGGCCGAACCATGATTGTATGGCTTCATTTTTCGATACTCAATAACCAAGATAACGAAATATTCATCATTGAAAACTCAATTGAAAAAAAACCTTTTTTTAACAATAGAAAACCTTTGACAAAAAGAAAATCAGATCCATAATCCAACCTCAAATGAAGCCAATTCAGTACGGATTTGTTTTCATTCGGCACTCTCTAAATTAATAGGTTTTTGTGAGATCTCTTTAATAAAAAGCCTCGAAGAATCTCTATCTGCGCATTAAGATATCTAACTAAATAACTAAATTAGTTTAAAAAAATAAAAAAACAATAGAAAACATCGAACGCCTGGTCAAAATAATGGATTTTACACCAGCTTAAAATGTTTAAAATGGAGCTTAATCCGTTGGTGTAAAAATCAAGATCTTAACCAGGCGTTGCTCGCTCATCCATATATTAGATTTTAGTCCAGTTTTTCCAAATTTAAGAATAGGTAGAAAAACCGTTAAAATAATGTTATTTGGTCCACCTTTTATTCCCAAGGGACAAAAAAGTACCAATAAAAAACAAATCATTTAACTTGTTTTAGTATTGAAAATGGTGTGTTACCTATCGATAGGGGATCGAGGAACGCCTGGTCATAATCATGGATTTTACACCAGCTCAAAATGCTCAAAATGGAGCTTAATCCGTTGGTGTAAAAGTCATGATTTTAACCAGGCGTTCCTCGTTCATCCATATATTAGATTTTAGTCCAGTTTTTCCAACTTTAAGAATAGGTAGAAAAACCGTTAAAATAATGTTATTTGGGCCGCCCTTTATTCCCCAGGGACAAAAAAGTACCAATAAAACACAAATCATTTAATTTGTTTTAGTATTGAAAATGGTGTGTTATCTATTGAAAGGGGATAAGGAACGCCTGGTCATAATCATGGATTTTACACCAGCTCAAAATGCTCAAAATGGAGCTTAATCCGTTGGTGTAAAAGTCATGATTTTAGCCAGGCGTTCCTCGCTCATCCACTTAACAACCAACGTTGATGTTTTTGTTATCTTGGTTATTTAGAAGCCAAAATGAAGCTAAAATAACCATCGTTATTTGTTTTTGTTAATTTGGTTAGTTTGAAGCCAAATATGAAGCTAAAATTACCAACGTTATTTTTTTGTTACCTTGGTTATTTGGAAGCCAAAATGAAGCTAAAATAACCAACGTTATTTTTTTGTTACCTTGGTTATTTGGAAGCCAAAAATGAAGCTAAAATAACCAACTTTGATGTTTTTGTTGCCTTGGTTATTTGGAATCCAAAAATGAAGCTAAAATAACCAACTTTGATGTTTTTGTTGCCTTGGTTATTTGGAAGCCAAAAATGAAGCTAAGATAACCAGCGTTATTTGTTTTTGTTGCCTTGGTTATTTGGAAGCCAAAAATGAAGCTAAAATAACCAACTTTCATTTTTTTGTTACCTTGGTTATTTGGAAGCCAAAAATGAAGCTAAAATAACCAACTTTGATGTTTTTGTTACCTTGGTTATTTGGAAGCCAAAAATGAAGCTAAAATAACCAACTTTGATGTTTTTGTTACTTTGGTTATTTGGAAGCCAAAAATGAAGCTATAGTAACTAACGTTATTTGTTTTTGTTCAACTGTAAGTACATGTCGCATAGAACAATAGGATTCTGCCCGATGATATATAAAATTTTAGCCCAGTGTTTCCATTTTTAAGAATAGGTAGAAAAACGGCAAAATAATGCTATTTGGGCAGCTCTTTATTCCCAAGGGACAAAAAAATACCAATAATAAGCATATAATGGCATTCATTTTATGATACCCTAGTCTCCCTCGCAGCCGTTTTCGGTCGGTCGTAACGCAACGCTCCCTCCCCACTAACGGCTGCTTGCATTCGAACTACATTCCTTTCTCATTGTTTGGATAGTACCAATGAGGTCGAGCGTATTGTTTCCTATTGAGCCAATCACAGTGTCCGAAAGTATAAACATGGTGAGTTGCAATCGAGCTGCCAAAGAACATCCTCAAAAGAAATCGGTGGGGAATATTTAATTCGCCGTTTTCGGCTTCACACCGTTCTTCCTCTTCCAGTGAGCTTATCTTTACAGCACAAACTAATAAACTACGTAACTTTTAGACTTGGTCATCCATTAGACGTATTAGCGACCTTTAAACTTTAGATACGACGAGCGGGGAGTACGATAACGCTAAATCGTTGTCGATTTCCGATGTTTTACAATCTAAAGTTTCTTTCTCTAAATCTATTTCATACACGATCAAAACTACAAAGAGATAGTGTCAATTTTTGAAAAGAGACACGACAACCACGTGACCTGACTCAGTGTGTATTTGTAGTCAAGTACGCGAGGCAGAGCTTGGTAAATTAGAGATCTGCCAAAACCTGTTGGAAGATTGACAAAAATATCTTTTTTTCTCTTCGACTAAAGTTTTGATAGCCGACTTCTGATGCGCATTTAGATCAGGAATCCGAACTTTGAAGACACGAGGACAAACATGCATGTACACTTCTTCTATGAACGAGTTGTAAATGCGAAATAAAAGATGCACGGTGATTTATCAGATCAAAAGTCCGTGAACGGTTCTCTAAATATGTAACTCGTTTTGTGATTGGCCAAACAATGAGAAGGAATGTAGTTCGAATGTAAGCAGCCGTTAGTGGGGAGGGAGCGTTGCGTGACGACCTACACTAAAGACGGCTGCGAGGGAGACTAATGATATCCAATAACCAAGATAAGGATACAAGGGAACCATGGTTATATGGCTTCATTTTATAATACCCAATAACCAAGATAAGAATACAAGGGAACCATGGTTATATGGCTTCATTTTATAATACCCAATAACCAAGATAAGGATACAAGGGAACCATGGTTATATGGCTTCATTTTATGATACCCAATAACCAAGATAAGGATACAAGGGAACCATGGTTATATGGCTTCATTTTATAATACCCAACAACCAAGATAAGGATACAAGGAAACCATGGTTATATGGCTTCATTTTATGATACCCAATAACCAAGATAAGGATACAAGGGGAACAATGGTTATATACAGCGTCATGACAAAGGATGTTTTTTTGTGACTGATATATCCCAAATTTCAATACACAAATTTTTGATCCATGATCCCATGGTCAAGCTTCACATATACCATTGAGGGTCTAGCATCAAGACACTGAGATAGTGAAACCCAACCAGAGCCCTCTGCACTGTTTTGTCTAGTCTATAGACCCCTCGCAGGAGCACTTTTGAATGTAGCTCAATCTGAGGGACAAAACAATAGGTTCCATTTCTCAGGAGATCGGAATTATTTTGTTTTATCCCCCAGATAGTTCTGCTTTGACGTTACATGCAAGGGGTCTATACAGCTTTTTGAGCTTGATTAATGTTTCGTTACAAGTTGTTACATACCAAGCCCAAAAGACAAATGCACAATGGCCGAATTCAAGTGATTTCTATCAGCGAAAGAACTTTATTCACACATGTTTTCTTGGTATCTTTTTTTGAAAACCGAAAAACAAATTCGCACCAAATCGAGATAAGTAGAGAGTTTATTGTCTATAGATTTACCCTTTTTTAACCAAATTTGTGTTTAAAGATTTAATTGACTCCAACAAATAATCAAAGGAAAAAAAGAAACGGCTTATAATCAAGGATTTGATCTAAGGTAATGATACTGTCTGCTCTTTAACAAGTTTAAAGAGACTGGCGGACAGAACTTTAGGATTAAATACTCAGAAAAACAAGATGGCTAATTCCAAAAACGGCCCCATAATGCAATACGGAAAACATTCATTTCCAGTCTACTTTGAGATTAAATTCTAACTAATCAGATAACTATTTCAGGAATAATACTAGGGGTTTTAGTAGTCGTGGATATTTTTATCCACTGAGGGACGATGCCAGGAAAGCTACTCCTCGTTCGTAGAACCGGTGACCACGTCCTGAAGGTTCGCCCTGAGTTTTCATGTCCAGAGTAAAAAGCAGTTCGGTTCTTGACTGGTTCAGGTACACTGGAAGGGTCACCTGTAAAAAAACGTTTCGCTTTTTACTGAATTGAAAACCACGGTATTCCCTTATGTTGCAAGAAGAAATCACTGAGAAATCTCTTGCTAATTACTAATAGCGTAACGTGCAACAGTTTGCATTACAGTGCAATGTGGGAATTCTACGCCATTTTGAAAATATGTTCCCCGACACAGTCCCACAAAGCACTGTAATGACAGCTCGACCTACTTTTTCCTCAACCTCGGAATGACTAATAATTTGGAATAGTAGCAATAAATTATGCGTTCGGTGTGTATACAATGAAGTAGAGAAATATGCGTACATATTTACGGTGTTCAACTTATCTATAGAGAAAAAATATCGCTCTGGGATCCTCACGATTACCCTACATTTCATATTCTGGCTGCGTTACCAGGGTGGTTGGTCCTTGTAGTGTAGTGGTTAACACATCGGACTAGAATACCGAAGACGTGGATTCGAATCCTGCCAAGGGCTTTAATTATTTGGAATGTTCTCCATTTTACTTTTGACACGCTTCAGTCATTTTCAGACGCCAGTTTTTCATACTCTCAATTTATCAGCCGTTCATTACTAAACTAAAAATGAAGCATTTTCGGTAGAGAATCTCAGAACTTACCATGTTACTTGGAGTAGAAGCCTGGTCAGATGGTACTCTACAAGAAGTAATGGAATTTCATTATAATCTCCTAAAAGGCGATATTATGCAAGACCTCGAAAGACCTGGAATATTTTGGTTTTGTACGTACTGCCTCGCGCCTCACCCAGCTGTTATCAGTGTCGGCACCAGCCCTCCCTAACAGGGAAGCAAAAAACAGCTGCGCGGGAGACTGCCCTGATCCAGGATATATATTTTTATTGTTTAACGGTGGCACATGAGAGTACACATCAATATGGACACAACTCAAACAAAGAATATTATTCTCAAGAGAATCACACATGTTTTGTAACGGAAAAACACATTATGCCCAAGGTAAAGAGGTCTATTTAATTAGTTGTACGATGAGTATGACAATTCTCTGTAAGTAAGGTATACTGGTGTTACAATGGGGAAGAGGACAAATAGTTGTACGACGAGTATGACAATTCTCTGTAAGTGAGGTATACTGGTGTTACAATGGGAAAGAGGACAAATAGTTGAACGACGAGTATGACAATTCTCTGTAAGTAAGGTATACTGGTGTTACAATGGGGAAGAGGACAAATAGTTGTACGACGAGTATGACAATTCTCTGTAAGTGAGGTATACTGGTGTTACAATGGGGAAGAGGACGTTACAACCCACCTGTTCCACTTGAGACTAGTTAATGCCAGGTCAGTCGAGATGGAAGTGGACAGCTCAAGTTGATTGTTATAACACTTGGAACCTTGTAGCTTGAGTCCTGAAATAAGATTAAAGAAGCAGGTTATCTAAACCGCTACAAACTAGTCTGACGTCACAAGAAAAGTGAAGTATTACCGGTAACGCCAAAGCTGCAGTCATCCATTTTCAGTTTGTCATCTGGACCGTTGGCGATGGTTACCTGGAGGAAAAAGAGTAATTTAAAGTCCTGTTGCTCAAGGCAATTTTTGAAGCAACGAAAAGAGCATTGCAAGTTACAGGAGAGATGTTAGATGCACGCAACTCAATTCGCAATTTGAAACACAAAGCTTTCTCGGTCTGTGATAAAACCGAGTATGTCAGCAGGGATAACAGAGAATTGCGCTCTGGTTGGTTGCTTGCGACAGTTATCTATTTGCCGGTTGTGGATGTTACACGCTGCAGCTTGCTTTCCTTGCGTTGAAGTAGAACCTCATTCTACTTTTTCTTCAACTTGCAACATTGCACTGCAAGTTGCAAATGGAGGTGTTACAAACACGATCACTTCTACAACTTGCAATGCAATGGCGTTAAATTGCAAGCTGCAAGAAAAATTGCAATGTGTAACAGGGCCTTCAGACTGGCGATACGACTAAGGTTAGAACAGCGTTATGACGCGAAGACTAATATGGTCGAGATACTGTCATTACAGTTAAAATGATTAAGTCACTAGTTTTTACAATACCAACACTATGATCATGACACTGTCACGCCAACAACAATAACGATACTGTCATGACAGGTTACTCGTATGACACAGTCTGTGGTGTATACTCACCTCTAGGGCCAGTTCTTCCAGTGACCAGTTGTTGGCCTGTGCTACGTACTGACGAGTTGCTGTAATGTAGGCCTCTGGTACGAACATGCCTCCCAGCCAAATGTGAAGATTCTAACAATAAAATAATAATTGATTTACTCGAAAATTAAGCGCCTAAATATCTCCCTGATTACTTCATAGTGTATCAGTAGTGCATTTCATAGTGCATAATAGATGATTTTAAGTGAAATAAGTTAATCAACCCCTCACCTTAAGACCTTTAGCTCCACCTGCGTTGGCGGCCTGCGAGACGGTCTGCAGTTGCTTGACACGATCACTGAAGTCTACCACCCACTGAAGAACAGTGAGCTCCTTGGGAACCGTGTAACGACGCCAGTCTCGAGGGAGAATACCTGCAGGTCAATGAGAATATGACATGATGATATAGATATGAATAGCAAGTAAGGAATGATTTAAGCAACTAGAAGCACGCTAAAGAAATAGGTATAGCAAGAAAGGTAAAACTAGGCCACTGAAATCGTAAGAGGAGAAACGTGCGACAGTGTCCGGAGAGGCGAGGTCGAGAAAAATAAGCCATAAAAATAAAGCAGGAAACTGCAAAAAATCCAAGCAAGTGGTGCTACCCCAGCAGCAGCAGGAACAGTGCCTAGAGTGTCCAAGAAAGCAGAAAGTACATATACATACTCGTTACTATTAATAATATTTGGTTTGTCACTGATTTTAATTCATAACAAATAACAATAGTAGTTATCAGTTAAGTCGTGTAACTGTTATGTTGGATTGCTTTACCTTTAGCCAAATCACTCATTAAATTACGAAGGTAGTTGGTTGGTTTCTTCTGAGCCTCGCACACCAAGATAGTATCGTTCAGGTTCTGCCTGACAGCGTTGAGTAGAGCAATGCCAGTGTTCACCTCACGCTCGAAGTACCTGAACAACGGATCCTTGATGTTATCCAATGTCCTCTTGAGTGGATTGATTATCTGGAATGGATGGATTATCATAGGAATAACGGTTATTTCGTTTTTGGGCTTCCTGTGGTTGCGCCCATAATGCATCGTGCGGCTTTTAAAATTACACACTTAATTGAAAAATCGTTGTCGATTTCAAAACCAGGTTATATCATCAAAGCTAAGACCGAAGGGGAGCGTGTAAAGACAAACAATTATGCTAATTCCATGCGTATTGCAGTTTTCTCTTCCTGTGCACATTTTATGTATCATGGCTTTGGCATGTTGTTTATATATAGGTCGACCGACTTTGCTCTCCTGTGCATTGTTACATGTCTATATGTAAACATAATACACATTTTGGAGTACGCAAAAATCCTTTTTGGTCTTAGCTTCGATGATATGACCTTCTCGAACCCTACTACGTTTTTTCAATTAGGTGTATAAAAAAAGTTTGTTACACGTTTGTACTTCAGGGAAAATGTTCTGAGAAATACGTTAACGTAAAAGTGATTTGACCTCGGTCATTCTTTCTTCTCGTTATCAACTTCACTGCATCAGTAGCATGCATCCCTTCCCTTGCCACCAAGAATAAATATTTTGTCAAAGTCAACTAAAATGACGGCAATAAGCCTGAAGCGAGATGACGTTTTACCCCCGTCTCTAGACCATAATCCTTTTCACACTGCTTTTGTTCTTTAATTATGACTATTGTTCCTGTATTCTCTAAGGAATCAAAAATTTTAATATGAAAGAATTTAAAAAACTATTATGGTCTAGAGTCGGGGGTAAAACGTCATCTAGCTTCAGGCTTATAACGTCACGCCAAAGGCCCAAGAGTTTTGATGTTTAACTTCCTTTTTCAGTACTTTAAGACAATTTTATCGCTTAGCAGACCTAAAGTGATGGTCGTATATACCTTAGGAATCATGCTCAACCAGTTAGCAGCACTAGTGTGCAATGTTCTCATCCATTGTGGGCGAGGATCACTCTCTCTTCTCTTCTGCCTGTAAACCATTAATAACAATAGATTAACTAAAACCATACACTAACAGGCTGCGTTTACTCAGTACCGGCATAGTTAATAGAGGGGAATGGTTAGGAAACCTATTGTTATCAGGTCTTTGTTCGCTTGTGAGGTTGAACCTGTCTTGACCGTGCAATATGTTTGATTTATGCTCATCCGAAATTGCAAAATAAGTAAACATAAACTTTGTCTACGGGATTATTGTAAGGAATATTCAAATATCTCTTCAAAATCCTCAAGTATTTTGAACTAGCTGCCAAAAGAAAGATTTTGGTCTGTTCACTCAGCCATTGCCAACGATGGTAAAACAAAGGATTGTGCACGGTCACGCTTAAAAAAAGTGAACAATAACCTATAACAATAGAGTTTCCTAACCATTCCCCTTTATTAACTATGGTACCGGACGGATTTTTAACCGGTCAAAAAATTGTACATTTGGGGTTCCGTTCACACAGGGCTGTTCCGAACGAAAGGTCGTGCAAATTTGAACCCGTGTAAACAGAACGTATTTTTATACAATAGACCTATCTCGAATTCGCTTGACTGACCAGGAAACAATGGTTTGAAGTCGAGACTGGCCTTGATTCTTTTATTCATCAAGTTCAACTTCGACTTGTAAGCATTGTTTCGTGACTAGTCAAGCGAATTCGGGATAGGTCTATTAAGGAGACGGTTTCGTGTAAATGGTATGTAAAGGTCAAATTTTTGACTGGTTCAAAATTCATCCCATACCGTGTAAACGCAGCCGATTCGTGAAAACAACTTGAGTCTAGAACTTTTGTCATATTAATTATAAGGTATTTGGATTTTCATGCGTATGGATAACAACTTGACCGTGGGGAGATGGACGTGACAAAAGTTTGTATAGAGTAGTATGACGTAATGCTTTAATGTTTTGCTTGTTGTTTTGCACAGTATCCATGGCAACTCTAAACGCACGGTATATGACGTCACTTTTCTAAATCGTCAGTAATAACCCTCCCGCCCCAAGTCGTTTTTTGTATTTTTTATAATTTCAATCAAATTATTCCTGGACTTAATGTAAAAATTTTGTTCCTGAACGTAATGCTCTTCCCATTTCAACCCAATGAATGAAGAGTATATATTTTAACATCTTCTTAGGCGTTGCTTTTAAACGAAGAAATAGCTCTCAAGGAAATAAAATTTGAAATGGAAAAAAACATTACGCCAAAACAAAAATTTAACCTAAATTATCAAAGGAGCTTTAAATCTTTATCATGTTCAATACATGTCATTTAAGTGTGTTCACTTGTCTGTTAGCTGGCGGACAGACAGACAGACAGCCCGACTGACTTACTCATCTAGAAGACCTTTGCTTAATGATGTAGGTACGTTGAACAGTTCTTCTGGTCTTTAGAGGCAAATGGTAGTGTATTTTATGGTCAGTAGGTACTTAGTAAGTACAGTGATTTTAGAAGAATGAGAAACACGCAGTTTAGAGATGAGTTTTCGGATTAAAATAGCGTTAAATTGAGATCGAGTTTAGAAGTTTAGAAGTTCATTTTTTAAAGTTATTCATCGTTGAGGAGGTTCAATTACGAAGTCAATAGAATCGAGAAGAATAAAATGTTTATTTTTCAACTTGAGGGATTTAGGACATTAAGTTTAGAAATTCAGTCCTTGAGTGGTTGAACACATAACTGAATGGTTATTAAAATGACTCGGATCAAAAGGACCGCTGAGGGGGGTGGGCTGGGGGGCTATAGTCCCCCAACAATTTTGCTGCCATATTTTGAATCACACTTGTTTGCTATTTAAATATCAATAGCTAAAGCAATAAAAGTTGTAAGTGTCCCTCAAAACATTCTTCATTCAAAACATTCATGTTTAGAAGCTCATTTCCGAGAATAAGCCTTGAGAAACTCAGTTAGAATTTAAACCATCCACGAAGAATTCAAAGTTTAATTTGTGAAGTATAATGTAAGAAATAAAAAAATAATTCAGTTTTTAATTTTCTGATTTAATTCACTTGGAACATAAAGATTTAATCGAGAAACTTTCAAAATCTTATTATTATTATTATTACTATATATTGGTTATACCAGATCGATTTCTGCATTACAAACTCAGAGAAGTCGGAAAGTAAGTGGTTCAGTCGCTGGTCTTGTGTTTGTAAATCCGTTATCCTTCATATTCCTGAAGGTCGTGTGTGTGAGGTTTGAAAATTAAAGAGTAGGAGAGTTGAATGGAGAGTAAGTCGGTAAAAAAGCGGTGAGCGGTTGATAAACCGTTAGTGGTTATTATTATTAGTTTTTTATATTGGAATGTTATTATAGCATTAAAAAATAATTTCAAGAGGCAACATAAGTCAAGAAAAAAATTAAATTAAGTTAACGAAACAGATAAGAAGTAATAAATAAAAGACAGAAATTAAGAAAAGAATTCAATTTCGTTTAGAGGAAACGTTTATGAAATGAAATATTATTTTGATAAAAGTAGTTTGGAAAATATCTTTTGACATTAATGTTAATTTTTGAATGAAAATTAGAATTGAAAAAAATTGAGAAAAATGAAAACACAAGCAAAAATTCAAAATGAAAACAAATCTGAGAAAATAAAATCTGAGAAAATAAAAATAACATAACATTAATTTAACAAATTCATTAAAAACAAAGAACAATAAAAAGAAATACAAACTAAATTTTTTTTAAATAAAACTTTAAAATCAAATATTTATTGGTCAGTTACAATGTATGTCCGGTTTATTATATTTTGTGTTTTCACCAAATAAGTTTTAAATGCCTCCCCCCCAAATGTTTTACTTCTCAAGGGCATTCGTGTTTTTCTTTTGACCACCCTGTTGTCAACGTTTTGGTCACGTGGTTGGGCACTTTCTGACAGTCAACTTTAGCCTAGCCTGCGTCACATCCCGAATTTTCTTCGTAAATACGAAGAAAATTGCAGATGTGACGCAGGCTACTTTAGCCGTCATTCACTGAAGTATGAATGATTGATCATAAATAATAAATAAAACATACCTTGCCGCGTCAGGGGAGTAAGCCAACTCATCATCATCACTCAGCATCTGCATCTTTAGCAGCTTCGCGATCAGGTCTTGTCCTGGTAATCGCGAAAATAAAAGGAATGAATGAATGAATAAATGAATGATAATCACGCACAGCACAAAGCTGATAAATTCTGTCCCGGATATGATCATACCTCGCTGGGTCAAAAGAAGCTTCTCTGCATTATTGGGTAATCCAAGCCAAGATGGCGTCTGTGTGTCGGGAAGTCTCTCCACCCACTGAAAGAACTGTTCACGTCTGAGAGAAACAATATATCATGGGTTGAGCAAACATTGCATCAAAAAATTCAATACAATTTATTTAAGAAGTCAAAGACGGATTGATAATAAATGAAATAGTGGAATAACAGAAACATGTAAAAATATGATGTGATGAAACACACCTGATTCCTTCTGGCATGATAATGTTTTTTCCTTTTCCATTCACATCGATGACAAGAGGGAAGTCAGGCTCAAAGCTGCTTGCAATGAACAGGCGGTTCACAAACGTGGTCAGAAGACGCTGTCAACGAAATAATATTACAATTCTAAACGATAGTACAAATAAAGGTATGCATTGTCGTTGCTGTTTTGAGTCGTTCCTTTATAATAGACCTTATTCGTGGTGGACAATGTTTTCCCAATTCAGCGTGACAAACATCCAGAGGATTCATTTTCTTTCGTTTTTACTCTTCGAAAAATTCATGAGTATCCCAAAGGATACGAAAGGAATAACGATGATATCCCGACGAGTTTCAAAACAATAGATGTTCATTCCCATAGTGGTTTGTCAAGCTGAATTGGGAAAACATTGTCGCGCCACGAATAAAGTCCATTTGTAGTGCTGGTGGTAATCATGATGATGATGATGACGACGACGATGGTAATCATGATGATGACGATGGAGACTAACCTGGTCAAAGTCGTTATCAATGCGTCCTCCATAGATAGCAGTAGAGAGTAAAGATCGCAGAGCATCCCATGGGATTTTATTGGGTGGCAGATTGGTACGACCCTAAAACAAATGATTGAGAAGGTGTCAGTAAGAAAAATAAAAATGGCTTTTCCTATGGCAGGTTTTGTACATGAGTGGGAAGCCAAACTTACAGCAACTGCACAGCGGTGCAGAATGTCGCATTATTAAAACGGCTTCCAATGACCTTTTTTGGTCATGGGTAAACCTGTGGTACTTTAATACGGCACGTACACAGTCCGGGATGCCGCTCAAGCCAACAGAATAGGCCTCTTTAGTTTTATCCCATTTCAGACCACGTGTTATTCCCTTGAGAATAAGATTCTTTGTTTGAGTAGTATCCATATTCATGTGTCTTCTCATGCACAGCCGTTAAACAAAGGAATTATACTCTAGGGAATGACACTAAGAAGCGAATCTCTAAGCAATTATTTATTAGTTGTTACCTGCGCGACAGAGTCAAGCCAAGTATCCAGAGTGTCAAAACCAACTTTGAGATCAGATTCAGTGAACTCATATCGCTTGGACCATCCGAGGGGCGAGTAACGCAGACGTTCTTGCACGATGGCATGTAGCCAGGCGAGGAGGAAGTACAAGCGAGCACGCTCACTTGGCGCCTGTTGACAAAATAACACAAATTTAGATACACAAATGACTTATTAACGATAATAAACTAAGTAGACAAGAGTAGAGATAACGTAGCTTGTCAAACAAAAATATTGAAAGCAATATACGAATACGACTTAAGCAATTTTGAACACTGAAAAACCAAAAAATAAAGCTATAGAAAACTGGTTGTCATTTTTCTCAGGTGCTGAGAAAAAAAAAGATTACAATAGCTAAAACTGCATTGGTTGATAAGTGTTCTTCTGTATAATGAGCCTGGTTTCACAACCGTTTTCATATTATTATTACAATTAATACAGGATAGTGCAGTTTTCGTATGACTGTGAAAAGCTCAGTGCCGTGCCGTGACCGTGATGTTTTCTAGAATTTTAATTGGCCGATTTTTTTGTCGCGTAATGTGAGGCAACACTGAGACAACACTGCAAGGACATAAGCATGAAATAGATCTGCACTAAGGAGGTCCTGCTGTGGCCTGTGGAGCGCCCCAACTATTGCTATTACAAGAGACTGCTGGCAGCAATGCCTCGATTTTTTCTCTTTTCTTTATATATTTATTTTCCTAGCTCTTTCTGCCTTTTTAACTGCATTGTTAACGTGACCTTTTTGGTAGCACCAGGCTTTACGTCTAATGCTATATTCTGTGACTCTCACTAACCTGACACATCCGGGATGCAGGGACAGCACTGAAGGTCCTGAGAAGATTAGCTTTGACTCCTGGAGGAGGCTCAAACACAAAGATACGCGACGCACGCAGCAGATTGACAGGAACCTGGAATATAAATCACAAATACCGTGGTTAAAAATGCAAAACCAAATACGAGAGAGATTATGAGGAATCATTTATATTATGTTAATGTTGAGCGGACAAGGAATATATTTTGAAATGACATTTTCAGTTTCAACATTTTCCAAGATTTTTGATCATTATTCCCTTTCAAAGTCCTTCAAATGATAGAGACCTTTTTTAAACGCATTGGACAATTATGTCTCTATCATTGCTATAGCTCACCGTTCATCTCGCTTCGATGCAAAGGCATGGCTACCTTTCAAGATGGCGCAGGGAACTGGGATTGAAAAGCAGACTAGATTTTGAACATTTGTTAATTTTTGCTTCTATACCTTTGGATTGATTTCCATAGTAAGGAAGAGTCTGAAGTTCGCATGTGGGCTAAGAGTGTGTAGTTTCTTCTCCAATGTGACGAGCCATTGAGGTGCAAGGTGTACGTTCTTCAACAGTACCCATCTAATAACAAGAGAATTGAGAGTTGTACGTTATTAACTGTGCATATAAAATAACAATTTCATTATAATATATTTGAAATATAACGCGCGCGCTGATTAGCTGGCTATCGTGTTTATGTCTGAAAGAAACACGATCGCGAAAAATCGTTTAAGGATATCTTATAAAAGCATTATGAAGCGGCTGCTTATGTCTCTGTACTTTGAAATAAACACTCTGGGGGCTGTAGGTCACTCGAAAAGCAAGAGAAACATTCAACTATGCTGTGTCCCTAAGCTTGCTTCTCTCTTGCTCTACAATTCCTAGCGTGTTCATATCACATTACAGACAAGCGAACACATAAGCCAGTTGCATAGGTTAGAAGCTCTCACAGAAACTTCCGTGCTGCCTCAACTCAGGACACGGCTGACTTAGCGGTTTTGGGGGGTGGGGGAGGGGAGGAAAACTGGAGAACCTGGAGCAAACCCTTGAATCAAAGAAGAGACCCAAGAAACTATACCAACTTTTGAGACCCTAGAGATAAGGACCCAGAGATAAGCAGGTGCTCCACCAATACATCAACCTTCAATCCCTATTCTTCTTCAAGATGTGCCTTACCGTCCTGACTTGACTGCAGAGTTAATGGCTTTCTCGGCATCGCTGAATCCCTCAGCAGATCCTGAAATCAAATGGACATTTGTTGTCAACCAAAGTCGCTTCACGAACAGCATTCGCTAAATTCAAAACTTGTTTTTGGGTCAACTGACAATCTCGAAGGGAAACAAGTTCGCCTTGCGATTCACTAATCCGAATAATTATGCCGGAAATGGGGCAGATGTAACCAATCACAGCGCGATATTAGTCACTGTTTAACCAATGAAAATGCTTAGACATAGCACCTTCACGATCACGGCACGGATCGTTAGCTTTTTTACAGTCAAACGAAATCAATCTGCTCTAGGGATTGGCCAGTTAGCTTACCAATAGCAATAGAGGTACAAGGTTGATTCTGTTCTGCTGCCAGATCATCCACCCATCCACTAGCATCATAACCAGTCACAGAACATAACAGGAGAGGCGTCGATGCTTTGACCTGTGAAAAACATATGGTGTTATGTTATCACGGAGGCGACATATCTATAATAAACACTCAGTATAACATAGTACATAGAATGTATTTACAGCCAATGTATTTTATAAACAAGAAAAGTATAATAAAAACTACAAAGTATGAGTTGTGCAAATCTAAAAATATCAAAGTAACTCCTTATCGCCTTAATACTCTAGGGTTATTTCTACAACACTCTTTCAAACAGAGAAACGCTGTTAAAAAACTTATCTTTAAATCCTAACCTGATAGCAATGATTGACTTTATCTGAATTTTAAAAGGGGTGATTACAGTCAGTGATAATCCTTGCTCGTTATTCATAAGAACAAGAAACAACTCTTACCTCTTTTTCCACCACATTTGCCAGGTTCAGACTTTCTTCAGCTGCCTGCATGAACGATTCTCCAAACACGACGTTGACAACTTTATGGAGCATAGAGATGACACGATCAGGACGCAGTGCCTGGATGACTAGCAGTTGGTGCACTGATGTGCCTGTAGGACCTGAAGTATTGATGCATTACATATATGAGCATACTATATATATACGTCCTACCACCCTAAGATCCAAGTAAATAGGACATTTGCAACAGTCACGTGCTGATGTATCACTCTGCTAACGAATCAATTCAGCTCGGCAAAGGTCCCTTGGGAAAGACCCTGCTGGATGGCAAAAAAAACTTTAAAATGCTTAGAATCTTGAAATCTTAAGTATCTTTTAAGGGAAAAAAGTATTTCGAAAAAGGTTTTGGATACGACAGTAATCCAGCAAAAGTCTTTAGATAAAGGACGCCTAATTTTTGTGCAAATAGTTTATTGCTTAAAAATGTAATAAATGGCTTACTTAGTTTGAGACTTGGATTCCAACAGGCTGGTACATCTTGTTCAGGTGTTACAGATTCTATCCATTCAAAGACCTCCTGCAACAGCAAGCACAAACTTATTATTCTCATTCTCACGTATATAAAAACAGAGAAGAAAACAGAATTGCTAGTGATATTGGAATAATAAAAACACTTGGTGCTGAGATAAGTTTTCATAAACCACCAGTAATTCCTATATTTCCCCACTAACCAATAGCAAAAATTGTCAAAATTGTAAACAATGTAAAAATCAAAATATACTCAGAATAACAGAATTGCGATTGATGTAAATAATATTGGAACAACAGGAAAAAAAAAATACTTCACAGGTAAGATAAATTCTTATAACTCCTTTGAAATCTTTGTTTCCCAAACTGACCATCTTTGGTTGCGATCAAACTGGAAAAAGGATTTGACTGAAGTATAGTGTACAAAGACCTTACCTTACGGTTGGTGTTAATGTAGGTCTGGACATCCTTAAATCCTTCCATCTTCGTCAGTCGGTTCAATGCCGTTGCCTAGGAAACAAGAGACTTGTGGTATTAGCCTCTCGGTACA
This sequence comes from Actinia equina, assembly GCA_011057435.1. NCBI lineage: Eukaryota > Metazoa > Cnidaria > Anthozoa > Actiniaria > Actiniidae > Actinia > Actinia equina. Next base: position 231,315 of record WHPX01001214.1, read on the forward strand.
TACGAGTATACGCTGAGAGATTCATAGTGCATAGTGCCGTTTCCTACGCTTCTCTCTTGCATCCCGCGTGTTCAGCATCCCGCTATTTATATCAGAGCATCAAAATACCAAAAACTGGGGTGATTACCATTTACCCGCAAAACTGGAAATTCCAGTTCGAAAACAAATGGTATGAAAACTCGGTCATCTGAGGGAGAAAATCCACTTTTCCCGCTCTTTTCGGTTCTTCCGGTAGACGCGTGTACCATTTTTTGGAAGAAAACGTTTCCCGCTCTTTTTTACCATTAGGCAAACGAATTTCTAACCGGATGGATTGGTTTAAATGGTAAGCACCCCTTATTTATATTTCTTAACAGCAAGTCAACTGGTGCATTCAGGAAGGATGTGTTACCTGATCAGGGTTAAAACCATGCCACTTCTCTGATGTACCGGTTGGTACAGCTTCACTGCCGCGCAGGAACAAGTTGAATTCTTCTTCAAATTCCTCCTCACTAGAAAAAAATGCCAATATTTATTAATGATTATTAGTTATTATAACAGAGGCTATAAAAAATGGGAAACGTTGTGCCCTAATTTCTCAAGACGGAAAACGTTGTGACACCAAAGTGTCATAGTGTGACTTTGATGGCACTATATTTTGAAATGTTGTGACAAGTACCGCGACTGTTGCGTGACTGCGATGGTACTGTCACGAGCATTTTGAATAAATAAATACAAATCTTGCATTGGGATTGGTTAAAGAAATTCTTATTTCCTTTTGGTGACCGTGCCGTGTATTTTACAGTCATGTGACCCTAGTTAGATAAGTATTGTAATGTAAAAGCAAAATGAATATTTTCTTACCCTGGATGTCCTCGCAAGAAGATTCGGCACAGAAGAATAGCGAAGGTCATACGATCAACATGCATCATACCACGGGCTACCCTGTGGTACACGATCTACAAACGCAGAAAATATCACGTGTTAAATCATAAAGCAGTGAAACCGATTTCCAAATGGTCTATAAATACGAATTCTGGAGTTTGAATAGTTAGGAAAATGGCATAGAGTGGATTTTGTATGAGTGGGAAATGAGTCATAAATCTTGTATTCAGTTTACCGACGTTATGATTGGACCAATCATATTGGACGTCAGTGGGAAGGCATATAATCATTACGGCATGTCATACCGTATATATACGTTTTCCACTCATATAAAAAGTATTCTAATAAAGGCAAAATGATTACTATCTAACATCACGCACAAGGTAAGACATACCGTAACAATGAGATGGCTTTCTATTGTTTTTGCGTAAATCATTCATTCAATGGTGTGAAAGTGAAAGTCTAAGGTAAGATAGGTGCACAACGGCTAAAATATGATTACGAATATGCCGTACAGTTCCCCATTCATATATAAAAACCACTCTAAGACTATGATCAAACGCCGAACTTCACTAGAGCCGAACCTAATGACAAAGAAGACCGCCTTGTCATTCATTGCTTCAATTAGGTTCGGCTCATGTGAAGCTTGACGTTTGACCTGAGCCAAGCATATCATGTAAAGTCTAATGATTGCTGTGACGTACCTGGAACAAGTCACTAGTGAGTACTTTGAGACGAGAAGCAGGGTCCTTGATGCCCTTTAGATGAGGGTTCTCGTACAAGATACACTGGAAGATGTCCAGGAAGAACTGCAGGCTGTACTGGTACAGGAAGTGAACCTAAATACAAAACCACACAAGAATATCACTCATGAGAAGCTAATACATTCCATGGGCGGATACATTTTTCTCAAGAAGGGTTCACCTTTTATGAGTCAGGACGTTCACAAACTCAAGTACCAACCATGCAGTAGATATGAGGTCATCTAGGGAAGAGGGGAGGGGAAGGGGGGGCAATCCACTCTGCTTTTGTGATAAACATTCAGTCCATCCTTAGAATAAGTCAAGACCCACAAACAATATATATAGAATCTGACTATCCTTCAATTTTCTGGAACACTTAAGAAATCTCTGAGTTGATTTAAGCTGGGTAATGTTATTGGACCTACCATATGCAAGGCTTCCAGAGTAAAGTATATACTGCTACAGTAATGTGACAGTGGTCTGTACTGCTCAGATACTGATTCCACCTCGGCCATCACTACATCTGTTTCTTCTACCTTCCTTGTGATTTCTGCTGCTTCTTGCTTCAACTTCTCAAGGGTTGCAATGATTCTAATTTGTTGAATACAAAAAAATTAGGATAGAAAGCTTACTGTGCAGACACACCAGACTGGATCACTTGAACGAAATTTTAAAATTGTGTTCTTAAAAGATCAAAAAACTTAAGCCAATCAGGAGAGAGTGAAAATCAGTAGAGTGTATTCAGTCAAACTGTTGAATAGTTAGACAAATGTATCTAACTTAGGTAACTATTTAGTTGACGTCACCTAATTTGTATCATCGTTTCTCCCCCTGATCTCAGTAGCTGTTTACTCGTAGTTTTAAATTTGTGAGGTCAGCTAAAATAGTAACTAACTTATCTAATTTAGGTGACGTTAACTATTCAACTGTTTGATTGAATACACTCTATCATTTTGACCTCAGCCAATTACAATCTCTCATTTCCATGGATGACGTCGATAATATCTAAGTTTCTTCATCAACTATCTAGGTTTTTTAAAGCAAAAAAACTAAACGTAGTCTTAAAAGCTAACGCTATTCAATGAGGAAGAGGATGACTCACCGATCGTCATCCAAGATCTTTCCTTTGGCTTCGTTAAGAGCTTGCAGCAGGGACTTCTCCAAGTGACGCAGTCTCAGATGAAACTCACCTACAAAAACCAGGCAAGGGACGAGTCAATATAGAAAGACAGACAAGAAAATATGATGCAAAGGTTTGATGTCATTGTACAGTGAAGGAAGAATATTATTTTGCAGTCTAAAGAATAAAAAGCCGAGGAAAAATAACAAACATACAAAAAGGGAACGAACAAACAAGCCAACAAACAAGCCAACAAGTAAACAAACAAACAAACAAACACGCAAGCAAAAAAAAACAAGGAAACAAACAAACAAGCAAGCAAACAAGTAACAACCAAACAAGCAAGCAAGCAAGTAAACAACCAAACAAGCAAGCAAACAAGTAAACAAGCAAGAAAGCAAGCAAACAAGTAAATAAACAAACAGATAAACAACTACGGACAAACAAACCAAACAAGCAATCAAATGAAAGCACAAAGAAACTGACAAACAAGCAAGCATAACAACAAACACAAATAGAAGCGTACTATACTATTCCAAAGTCTAATGATTTACCCTGTAACTTGAGAAGATCTGATCTCTTTTCATCTACATCAGGTCGTTCAGCCTTCAACACCTGATTCAAGCACTGACTCTGCAGACTGCTTCGGGTGACCGTGAAGTTGACAAACGTCACACGAGAACACAAATCCGGTGGAAACTCAATCTGAAAGAAAAAATAGATTTAAATATTTATGGCGAAAAATAAAACAGGAATGTGTTCAAAACCTTTATCGATATCCTAAAACAACCTTTGGCTATCCAATTTAGGACACGGCTAACTTCACAGATGGAATTGAAATTTAGAGTGTTGGTCTTGCGGAGAAAGGGAATTTAAAAGCCCGGGGAAAAAACCCTTGAATCAAGGGAGAGACCTATAGCTCAACTCACATGAGATGCCAAGTCCAGAAAATGAAACCTGAAACCCGAAAGGAGAGGCTAACAAGTATATTACTTAACCCGTCTTCCTATAACATTTTAATGGGAGTAAACCATGTAAAAACACGTAAAGAAAGGAGATGTATTGAAAAGAAATGAAACCAGAGACCCCAGATGAGAGACTAACCCGACCCTTCAATTCCCCTAACCCTTCTTCCTAGAGCATTTTAATGGGAGTAACTACACGTGTAAAAACACGTAAGGAATGAAGGATACGTACTGAAGGATCTCTTGTGGAAAGAAAGATGGTGAAAGAAGGAGACAAATCAATATCCTGGTCACCCAGAGTGATTAGTACTCTGCCTCCTGTCCTGCGCAGTTCTCTGTTCAACACAGGGTTTAGGATTGGGTCATAGCTTTCCACGTCCTGAAAACAATATGTAAAGAACACTGGGTTATGAATGAAATATTGTAAACAACTTAGTTATCTTTGCACTCACAATAGAGGCTCCATTATTTCCTGCGATGGCAAGACTATATACACTCCATTGCATAATCATATATTGTCGTGTATAAAATGTAGGACATAGAAGCTGAGACCGATAGGTACTCTGGGAAATGACAATTATTCTGATGTATTCATTTGAGATGCCCAGTAAGATGTGAAACGTGTTAAAAGCCTCTATGCTCTCTGTCAGTGAAACAATTTATATGCATTCCAAGAGCTACATCTTATAAACGTACTTCCCATGTACCATTTTGGTCTCAGCTTTTTTCTTTGTTTTTAGACCCGACAATGATTTTGAAATTAACTGTAAATACAGCATTTAACTCAAATGTCATGAAACAGAGACAGTCCAATATTGGCTTTACTCCATTTGATCAACTAAGACTTACCTGGACAAGAAGAGGGTTACCAAATCGCAAAGCACTTTCCAGGTTCTTGCGGAATGCATCATCGAGGAAGCTACAAGAAAATTGAAAATTATATTAAAACTGAAAATTGCTTCCTGCTTATCTAGACTCTGCATTTGATTCTTCTATTATGACTCCGCATGGGAATTTTTGGATTTCAACCGTCAAAATATTACAAAGTAAATTCTGAATCAGCCTTTAGTAAATTTGATAATATATGTGTTTTCGTATGCACGAATTAAAAGAATGCGCAGATATGTCCGAGTCTGGAGTTGTATGGGTAACAGAGATGCGAAAAAAATAAACGCTGCAAAACAAAAGAACGTAGGATTACCTTGTCTTGCTGATTCTCTTTGCCTTGTACTCATTCATAATGAACTCAGTAGCCTGTCCTGAAGGGTCGATCACCAGTGGATAACGGTTGAATCTTTGCAGCATGATGGCATTCTCCGTACACAGATCGTCTGCTGGGAGAGAATTGGCTTGCCATTTGAGACGATCATCAGCTGTTGAAAGGTACTGAAACAAATACAAAGTATCAGGAAATAAGCTCGAAATATTCAACTATCCTAGCTATATTAGCATCATTAGATCAGCTACTCAGTGTACAATCCGAATCACAATTCGTAGTGAGTAAGCTATACGATAGAAGAAGTTGGGTCTCAGTTAGTAATGGTTATTAAGTGCTAAATAAAAGTTGGAAAGCATTTGATGATGGTTGGCAAGTTTTCGAGAGATCATTCTCAGAAAATGGTGGTAAGTACGTCCAAGTTAGTAAGTGGTCTGAAAAAAATTGGAAAATGGTTGGCTGCCAACCCCTAATAACCATGAATAATCTATAGACTACTCTAGCCACATGAGACTACTCTTGATTGACGATTAGATAAAGGAAGCTATCATCATCAAAGTAACAAAAATCATTGGAATTTTTATTTATCATAGACTCGTTCATTATCTTAACAGCAACAACATTAGATGACAATCCTATTAATTTAGACGATTTATTTACAGTACCTCCACACGAGCTATGTCTGGTCTGTATTGTATGCCAGCTTGTTGAAGATGATGAGCCCAGGTACTGAACAAATTCTGACGGTACTGCTGATCAAAGTAACCTAACGAGCAGAAATACCAACACACGTTAACATACAATGAAATGAATGAAAAATAAATTAAGAAAAAAGGACCAAAATGCAAAGGGATTTAATGAATAGTACTGCCGCTGGGGTAACTAAAGAGATACTAAAGAGATGTTTCTTTGGTTGTTTGCTTGCTTCTTTGTATGTTTGTTTGTTTGTTTGTTTGTTTCATTCATTCATTCATTCATTCGTTCACTCATTCACTCACTCACTCATTCACTTCCATAGATAGCAATGTCCATTGGGTAACTACAGAGATTACTAAAGAGATGTTTCTTCGTTGTTTGTTTATTTCTTTATTGTTTGTTTCTTCCTTTGTTCCTTTGTTTCATTCATTTATTCATTTGTCCATTTATTTCCGTTTACCGTCCGTTAATTCACAGTATGCACATCAAAACTTAAAAATGGTATAAAAATAAACGTTTGCATATTTCTAGTTCTAAAGTACCTCCATATGATAGGAATGCAGATGACAGGAGAACATCACCAACAATAGTACCCATCTGTGTCTGGAAGGCATTGCTTCCCGTCTCCCACCTTTGTCTCTCGACTGACAAGCTACGCAGGAGGGCAGTACTGCGACTAACCTAAAATAGAATATCCAGGCAGATACATCATACCTCTATAGAAGCTAATAGTGCAGTTATCGTATGACTGTGAAAAGTTCACGGCACGAACACGGTCGTGACACAGAAAGGGATACGCCAGAAAGGCAGATACATCATACCTCTAAAGAAGCTAATAGTGCAGTTATCGTATGACTGTGAAAAGTTCACGGCACGAACACGGTCGTGACACAGAAAGGGATACGCCAGAATAATCACATTGCACGAGAATTTACTCTCCATCCAAACAAATACCTGGAACAAGGTATCAACACGGCGCGGACACAGTCACGCAAAGATCACGGCACTTTTAGACCAATCACATTGAGCGTAAAATAAACAGCCAATTAAAATTCTAGAAAGTATCACGGTCACGGCACGTCACGCTTCCGGCACTGAGCTTTACACAGTCATATGAAAACTGCTCTAGCTTGGCACAAAGCTGTATTTACGCCGCTTGGATCCACACTACTTTGACAATGTGACGCAAATGATCGTCAATAAGAGGACAGACACATTAAAAACTGATGTCTATTTGGTTTTACAATAACAAAAACGATAAAAACTTCTCATTTTTTAGTGATTATAACAGCCAACGGAAAGAGCGCGCGCTCGTTGACGTCAGCTTTATCTGTCTGTCCTCTTATTGATGATAAAAAACAACCAATCAGCGCGAGAGAAATTTGTAAGTTATTGTAAAATTGTTAATAGGACTCACCTTGGCTTCTACGGCTGCCAAGTCAGCTTTGATGACCTGTGCCTGACTGATAAGACCAGCATACTCCTCCTTGTAGCGGGAAATACTCTTCTCTAGTTCAGTTATAACCCGGCTGATTTCATCGTACTAAATCACAACAAAAATAAGACAGCTTTAGCTATATGCTTTACTATCATAGATTTTTTTAAGATACGTGAATAAGAAGAAAACGTAAAGAGCATGTAAAAATGTTTGTAACAATTATTGGGGTACAACCATATGACTTCGTGATATGAATAGCAATAGAACAGCCGTCATGTTAGTTGATCTAATAAGAGAAGCTAATGAGGAATGCTTTGTTACTGTCGTCCAGCATGAAACGCTACGAAACCCTCTCTCATTGTATTGTAGAAACCCTTTCTCATTGTAATGTAGAACCCTTTTTTATTGTATTGTAGAAACCCTTTCTCATTCTCCTTTCTTTTCTAGAACACGCAACTAAACATTTTTTTATTATGGCCAATAAGTTACAGTGGTGCTGGATGAAAACACACCTTTATCCTGGTGGATTGGGCATCCATTTCTAGTTTCTTCAGCTCATTCCTGAGAGGCTCCACGCGGCCCAACATATCAGCATATTGAACCTAGTAGAAAAAAACAAACAAACATAAAGTTAGTCATCTATTCTAATGAAATATAATTATAGCTAGTAAATTTTCAAATCATATGAAAACCGCTGACTCTCAAAAGAAGCGAACTGTCAGTTAGTGGAGTAGCGAGAAGCATTACCAGAGTTGGAATGACGAGCACACGCGTTTTGGCGCGAAAATTCCTGCCAAATCCACAGGTAGGCCAATGAAATCGGTTGGGTTGGGTTGTCGCCCCTCTAACTACTGTCACTTACCTGTGCAACAGCCCACTTGACCAGAGGACCACAAGCTTGACTAGCTCTATTGGCCTTTTCAAATGAGTAATCAGGACTGTTAAGGTACTTGGACTGCATGGTGTTTGTTACCTCATCACTGCAAAGATATGCAAGTCATATCAACGAGAATAAAACAGAAACACTGAAGCTTAAACGAGTTGTTGTTAGTTAGCTGCTTGTTTAGGGTAATGAATAACAATGAATTTCATACTGTATGTTTAGGTTATTCTTAATAAAGCAAAACCAGAACCACCACCATAATGATAATCATTGCCATTATCATCCTTATCAGTTCATTGCACCACCACCACCACCATTCGTCGCAATTATTACCATTATCGTCGTAGATTTTATCATCACCATTATCACCACCACCACCATAATTATCAATATCATCATCATCACAACCATCACCATCATCATCACAACCATCTTCACCACCACTATTATCGTTGCCACCGCAATCATTTTCAAAAATCAAATTTTTTTACCAATCATCATCATCAACATCACCACTGCAATCGTTACCATCATAATCATTAAATCCCCTCAAGTGTAGTATCACAGTAATTCAACTCTTTCATTATCCTAATACCTGATGTCCTCAGTGTTGAAGTTAACAACAGTAGAAATAAAGTTGTCTTTTATGATAACTGCTCGTATTTGTTTCCAGTCTGTTACTCGCTCACCAAGCAGCAGGCAGATGGATTCTAGTGCTAGTTTAACAGCTGCTGGTGGGTTGACCATAGCACGGATCTCAACAAGGTGCTGTTTCTTGATTCCCTTGACAGCTGCAATCATATGCATTAATTATCAATTAATCATAATAGATTATTAATGACCAATAGGTGATTAATGATTCATCTAAGCTGAAAAGTTGCAAGTGCAGTTATTATTGACATTACTTTTAACATAACAGTGTTTAATACTATGCAACCTTGGCATCTTCAAAAACAATAAGTTGGAAAGTTTTACATTTCTCAACGTCGGCAGTAATGATAATAATAAAAACAAATCTAATTCTCAACTACAGAGTTCACATAATTTTGAAAATTGCTGTAATTAAACTGATGTGCCTTGGGTGTGGCGAGTAATAACCTCTATTTATACATTTTTATTTCATTGCATGCTAGTGGACCCTCCTCCCCCCACGTTTTAAAACGTAACAAACAAGAATGTGGCCAAAAACTTAACAAACTGCAAGGTATTTATCTTTAAGTCCCTACCTTGTCTTGCCTCTTCCACTGCTGGCTCCACTTTGGCCAAGTCTTCCATAACAAACTTCTGTTTTTCTTTGATTTGTGTTGTTTGGAGCTAATAATAAAGGTAAACGAAATTTTTTTTACTTTGATAGATAACGCAGGGAGTGGCTGCCCAAATTTCCCAAGCAAGAGCCTCATATATAAAGCCCTCAAAGGTGCACCCTTTACCCCGTCAGACTATCAATGCTCTTTATAAGCTAAAGCTACACAGAACAAAGAGAAGCCGAACAGATGTGGAGATCGATCCTGAGGATCGAAAGGTGGACCTCTAACTCTGAAGGCTGCACCCTAACCAACTGAGCTATGCCTGTGACTAATCACAAGAAAGAAGGATTTCTTAATTCTGCATTCAGAAATGGCAAAGGAAGATTTATGGCTTTTGACTAGAAATTTCTGGGCTAGTAGTACCTCAATGGTCGTTTGGATGTCAATGGATGAAACTTTCTTCTTCTCTGCTTCTTGTTGATCTTTAACCTAGAGAGAAAAAAGACAGTTAAGATGGCCTCTAAGAACATGACAGTTTCAGTGGAAATTCCAGCACTATCTTCAGGAAATGGAAATAACAATGAGAAATTCGCTTGAATGTGGATTTATCAGGGAAATATCAATTTGACAGATTCAAATGTAAAACAAAACTGTTTCTTATCATCTGAATCAAGGCTGGTGTATGGATAGTTCACTGGCTTCTCACCTCTGGGGTCTCAGGTTTGATTCAAGGACTAGCCTTCATGTGTTGGATCTATGAGACAACTTTACACTGACTTTGATCATCCCAGAGGTCATTTTAATTAAATTATTGAGTATTCATTAAAATGTTTACAGTACCCATACCTATCCTACAAGGGGTGGAGGAGGGGTAGATTTTCCCAACTAGCTTTTGAAAGGCTATATCTTTTTAGCTATTTCTCACCATTTGCTTCAGTTTTTGATTAGCCAAAGCATTCTTTGCTTCTAGCTCCTGACTCTTGAGCGATAAGCTTTTCTGTAGCTCCTCAACTTGGTCTACTGTCTCTCTGATCTTTTGGAGACCAACATTTAGATGGAGTTGTTGTTCTTCAAGATCAGATCTCTTCTCATTAAACAACTTGACCTAAGTATCATGAAACATAAATATGCTTAGTAAGCAGTCATAGCAGTCATGGTGTAGATATGATGCTAACTTCTTCATGATAATAGTCATTGGAAAATGATCATGATGGTGATAATCATGATAGTGATGATGATCATGATGGTGATGATGATCATGATGGTGATGATGATTATGGTGATGATGATCATAATGGCGATGATGATCAGGATGGTGATGATGATCATGATCGTGATGAATACGATCATGATGCTATTGATCTCTAAAGATCTCTACAGATGCCAATGATACATATGGTGATGTTTTTGAAGGGTACAGTAACAAGTGAAGTTGATGATGATGATAGCGATGTTAATTAATGATTGTGGTGATGATGATGATGGTGGTGAGGATGGTGGTGAAGATGGTGATTATATGATGATGGTGATGATGATGATGATGGTGGTGATGATGCTGATGATGGTTATGATAATGATAATCGGATAGTGGTAAAAAAGGTGACCAAGATGTTGGTGATACCATTGTCAATATGATGTTTAAATCTCAACAACAGTGAACATGATAAGCAAGATGTTTTTAAAATGTGACAGTCATGATAATACTTTAAATCAGAGAAAATCATTTTTTCTTACATAGTGATTTATAAAGTCCAAGTAGTGCCTTGGAGTGATAGCCATAACCTGACTTCCTTTCTTCATCAGCCTTGAGTTAGCTTCATGTAGAGTTTGGTGGACAAACACAAAGCCATTTATGACAGCTTCCCTGTGTGTTGGAGGTACTGGTAGTTCTTCATACACCACTGGCAGGTATGGAGGAGCAGAATACTACAATAAACAGAATTAGAACATCACACAGGGCTTAAATAAGTGGCTGGTCAATGGACAATGTCTGGCCAAAATTAGGATATATGATATAAATCCATGAAGTTAAAATATTATTGAGTGAATTGGATTGCTTACCTTGGACTTGTCCAAATCAAGTTTACTAGTGAACTCTTTTCCAACTTGGTACAAAGCACCAGTAGACCAGTCACCAAACCAGTTGAGCACACACCTAATAAGGTAAAAAAATAAAACATTAATGTAATATATCATAACCACAAAGGAGAATTATGCCTGGTACTGACCTGTTGAACAAGGCAGGAGATGTTGCAGCTCTGTCCTTCAGGCCTTCAGATGAGGGATTCATAGTGAACACAACATGAAGGTTGGTCATCACCTAATTAGAAATAATTTTAGTAAGATGTTAGTAAAATTACATTTTATTATCCTTAAATCTGCAATTTACCACATGAATCTTTAAGATCGTTTTTTTTTTGGGGGGGGGGGGGGGATCAATCAGCTGAATTACTCTCAAGTACTTCATCACCTGCTTTCAATGAGGAGCAAACACCATAATCAAAGCTAAAATGATAGGTTTTCTATTGAAAACAATTCTACACAAAATAGGAAAAGTTTTGTTATTTGGACAATATCTGAACTTTGATGTGACCCCAACACAAAATAAACCATGTGCATACTAGGGATATATACTTCTTTGCTTTTGCAATGTCTTTCCTTTTCCAGGTTACTCAGGGAGCAAATATCAAAAGCTTGTTGAATTAATAAGACAAAATTTGACCGTGACATACCATTCCCCCCCTCCCTCCAACCCCACACCCAAGTTATAAGCTTGAAAGTGTCTTGGGGAATGGACAACATGAAACCTTCTTGGTATCTGGATATATTGGATAAAAGAAAAAGCACCTGTTGCGTGAACCACTTGTAGAGTTCTTCTCCTGAGTCCAACATTAGACCCTCTCTCTGTGATCCTTCCTTGCACTGGGTCATCAATGTGGTGAACTCATCTCCCTCAAACAGACCAGGAACCTACACCAAACAAAAACATCTCATTTTAAAAAAATTTTCAAAGGAGTAACGGAAAAGGAGGATAATGAGGACATTTTTTGGGACTGTCGAAAACATCCCTGCCCCCCCCTCCCCCCTTAAAAAATCAACATTGCCCCCAACTCATAAATTATGGACAGTCCCTAATGACTAACATAAAATACAATAGAAATGCCATAAATTCTATCAAGAATAAGTGTGGCTTCTTTTGTATTTCCATGTTAGCCTTGCATCCACTATAAAATTGAGAAGGGTCCATTTCTGTCTTTTAGAACTGTGCAGTAATACATCACCAAGTGTAATTATTGACCTTACCTCTCCATTAGCAAGAAGAGTGTTCATTCTCTCCAGGAAACTTGACTCCATGATATTGGATTCATCGAGTATGAAGGCAATCTTTTCATTCTTGCAGCCTGATCTTCTCAGTACATTACGCAGGTCTTCATCAAAATCTGCTGCAGTGTATTTACGATGAATCTGAAAAAAACAATCTAGTGACTCAGTCTATGCACTTTATAACAACAACTAGGGTGAAAAGAAATAATTGTGCCTCATTGCCATACTGACCAATACAAACATTGATCATAATGACTCACTTTTATCTCTAATTTTTTTTAAATATTCTATTCTAAAACTCCTACTCGATTTATTTACAAGTTCAAAGAGAAAAGATAAAAAGACATAATTATTTTTTGATACTGAGTAAGAAATGAGACAAACTGACAAAGTACAACACTTTGATGTAACATTCGTTTGCCCATACTTAGGATGAAACTGGACATAGATCTGACAGAGGTACTTTGAACTTGTTGATACACACCTTGACTTGGAAGACACTCAAACCATTCATCCATGCTACAAATCTAGACAAAGTAGTCTTGCCTGCTCCACTGACACCAATCAAGAGAAGATGTCCCTGAGAAATAGTGATGGCAAGCATATATAACTAAGTAATATATTCAAAAATTGGCCTTGCTTCTGACTGTGATACTTTTATTAATTTTATGTCATGATATTAGGAGTCATTTCCAAGGTCAGGGTTTGACAATAAACATTCACTATGGACTCATTTAATTATTTTGTTATGCACATATCCCACAGTTTAAATGCCAAATTTGCCTGGCAGTGACCCAGTGATCTACTGTACCTGTGGCTGTCTGAATATTCTGTCTATGCGGAGGACATGGTCTAGTACTTCATTGAACAGGACCAGAGGTACATCTAGTTCTTCCTCATAGAACACCTGGAAAAAAGAAACAACATTGAACATTATTATAAAATTTGATGAAAGCTCAAAGCTATTCCTTGATATTTGCACTGTGCTCAACTCTAGAGGTGGGGCAATGATCAAAGAATTTGTAACAACTGTCAGAGTGAAAATCCACAGTTTCAAAAAGAAACAAAGTTATGCAGATCAAGTGTAAAAACTGGCAATATAGGCATGTTCTGCTTAAAGTACCCATGCACTGTGTGCAAAAACATTCCACTGATATACCACATTTTTGGCATTTTCTGCTGGAAAGCCTGTCAAAGTTGCATAATCTTCATATGTATCAGCAAAATATGCTTACTTATAAGGCAAATTTAGTAGTGAGAGATGACAAACATAAAAAGTGAACATTCCAGTGACACTGATAACCTGGCTTTACATTTTCTACTTCATACAACAGTACTGATCAAATTGAATTTAAAAACCATTAGCCACTTGTGGGTTGGGGTGCATTGCCATTAAAATAACTTTTCAGGTGCACATTAAGAGTATTTTTTAGTAGAATATTTTTTAGTTCTAATAATGTTTACCTTCAATCTTGCTTTTACAAAATCTCTTAGTTCTTCTTGTTCTACAGCCACATAGTCCTTAGACAGCCAGTTACTGTAAAGTATAGGCCTCATTAGAGCAGTCTTGCTGTCAATGTTAGGGAAGTGCTTCAAGGCTACCAGGTCCACATTCTCATCGGTCCACTTTCTCTCATCTTCTTCTACAAGTCTAAAGGAGAAAAATGTTTTCATTTAGGAATTGTAATTATTTAATTGGTGATGCAAATATTTTCATATGAAAACAAAAAGTCAAAAGGTGTGCCAGCCATATTGGTTGAAATGACCAGAGAGGCCAAGACTAGGTCTCTTGTTTAAATCTACTAATACAAATGTGGAGCTACTTTGAGAGAACCTACTCAGATGGCATAAAATTGCCAAAATTCATTGTAGGCTTTTGACAATACAATTTGACTTTGAAACAGTTACATATTTTTAATAGATGCCATACACCAATGTATCTTACCTGTCCTGGAAGAGTCTCAGAGCCTCATGAGCCCAGATCCTGACCAGTGCTTCTATACTCATAGTCTCCAGTGGTCTCATGGCTTCACAGATCCCTCTCACCCATCTACTCATCTCACGAGGACTGTAGATGTAATGAGGCTGCATGTCCTGGGTGAAACGTTCCTGTGACATTGTGTAAAACTCCACCATGGCGTCAGTAAGAGGTTGTGCATAGTTCCTTAGTGAAGGCATCATTCTCAGCATGGCACGGTTGAAGGTGCCATAAATCTGGGTCAGGGAGGCGGGGCCTGGGTAATCAACGTAGATCACAGACACATGGCGAAGGAATCTGAAAGACACAAAGTTTAAACAGTAAGTACTAAATAGGATTTAGCATTGGAATTTCCACAGAGTGGCTCTTCATCAACTGAATTAGCATCCACCATATTGTCCCATCCAAATCCCTATAAAATATTTGATTTTGTATTTAAAGCCATTTCTCCTATAGTCAACACTATTAGCTAAAACTTTTCCTTCTTACCAATATTGAGGTGCTCTTTTCATTTCTGGTGTTCATTTTGACACAACTTCTCTTTTTACAGGGGGTAGGGTTATGTGACCTGTTGTTGCAAAAGGCCTACAGTATGGGACCACTTATGCCTTCCAATCATAGTGCAAGTACGACACCAATGTCTTGGCATTTTAATGAGAGTCCTTTATCTAATGTAGATTACTGCATATAAAGTGTATGCTCATAGAATATTCTGGGATCTCTTAACAATGTTTTATTATTAATCGTTAGCTAACCTGTGGGTCAAAGGCTTTCTGCCTGGATCAGTAGGAGGGTTACAAGCTCCTACAAACTGCATTCTCTCCAGAGTAACCCAGGCCTGGTCTGAACTACGGAAGAAACCTCCATGCTCAACAATCTGTCGCAAAAATGATATCACACGCTGGGTACCTGAAAATAGCCATAATACAAATATGAATAATATAATAATATTAATAAATATGTCTTAGATAATAAATCTTGAACAAAAAATTATCGTATTTAGTCAGAGCAAATTGGAAAAATCTCAGTTGAAAATAAATTTGTAGTACTGACTTTCCATCCAATGCTTAAGAACCAATCACCGAACGAGACAACACAAACTGTCCAATCACAATGAAAGTCATTTGTAATTCAAGCCAATCACATATTTCTCATATTTGTAGGAAGTCTACAATAAGATAGTAAGCACAAGATGGCCTTACCATAGTGATCCATGTCTGGTAAATTGATCTCATCACAGAACAGAACCATCCACTTATTGAGCTGTGCAGGGGCCAGGACAATGCCATTTGGTGTACGTCTGTATTCACAGTAGTGATCAAATGTCTTGAGAAGAAGCTCTGGTGTTGTGGCACTGGAGAAATTTAAGCCTACAACCTTGAAATAGGAAACAAGAGTAGAGACCATGAGGTGAACCAAGGCCAATTTTGAGTCTTAACACACACACTTTATTAATATTAGTTTTTTTCCCCTTTTTCCAGCTACAAAATCTTAATATTTTTTTTAATAGTTCTATTAGTAGATTCTCATCAAGGTTGTAGCAACTCCTTCATTTTTTAATATGTGTTTAAAGACTTTATCAACTTAATTTTATCAACTAAAGGTTTGAAACTCATTAACATGAACAGGAAGACAACAAGAGATTGTAGGCAGTAGTAACTATGAGTGCCCCAAACCATCTGTTGACCAATTCTAGACCATTTTCTAGTCGTTTCTCAACAGTTCCTTGAATGCTTGTTTCCCATTTGTCCCCCATTTGTTGACAGTTATTTGTGGTATGTCGACCAACAGCTGACCAACAGTTGGTTGGAAGATGGTTTGGGACTCTAATAGTTAGTATTATCGAGATTGTACTAACCTCCATGTCTGGAAGAGCCCTCAAAGCACTGAACAGTGTCATGGTTTTACCACTACCTGGTGGTCCACACAAGACAAGAGGTTTGTGCTCAGCAAGCCAGGTGTAGAGGAGTGACTCATGACGAACAGTGTCAACTGTAGGAACAACAACATCTGGGGCAGCAACTTTGTGGGTCTCTACTTCAATCTGTGGCACCTTGGACTGCCAGAGAACCCATTCACCTTGAATTGTTACCTGTTGTTTGGGAAAGAGTTTTATCAGTGAAATAATATTTAATCCTGTCTTAAAATAGAAACACTATAAATTCTAAATCACACTGAATTTCTAGAGGGAATTTTATGGAGACTTGTCAATACAAAGGAGACTGCCTATTTGATTTCATATCTAAATTTGAATGTTGGGAGTGCCTGTTGTCAAACATTGACAATGATATCAATCAACACCAAATATACAGAGCAACAATAACAGTAAAAAAAAACAGTTCCAAGATTGAGATTGGGCATGTCTGTAATGTGTGCAATGGTATGGAAAGAACAGTATTGAAAGAATGGTATGAAGCTTATAAATTCATCAATTAACAATTACAAATAAATAGAGAGTTAACATAAATGCTATGGTAATTTTGTGAATTGCAGCTAAATGTGTATAGAATTACCTCAAAGTCAACGACAGTTGCTGTTGAACTTGAAGGAAGTGGAATAGTAGTGATGTTCCTGATGTGAGCACCCAGTTCTTCTCTGACTTTCAGCTTGCCATCACCAGCAAATGCCCATAGCAAAGAATACACCAAGTATCGGGGTATATACTTGTCAATCTGGTCACGCTGCAGACAAAATTTAGAGTAACAATATTAGAAGTCTTGCACAACATGGCATTGCTCTACCAACTTGAGAAGCAGTGGTGCTTTGATCACTTGCAGCATAATTAATTTGGCAGCTGATTTATAAAATATTGCTCACCTCCATTGGGAAGTCCGGATGTTGTTGGTTGTAGAACAAAACATTTCTTATTCCCTGGTGTAGCATGGAGAATAGGGATTCCAAAGCACGCATGCGGGTGAAGTCCATAACATGCTCTTGATTGACAGCAAACTCAAGACACTTCATTACAAGGCCATTAGAAACAAAGTGTTCCCTGAGATCCTCAACAACATCTCGCTGAACCTGTAATGCAAAAGTTTCAAATATTAAACACCATGTAACAATGCCATTACTAGCCCAATAAAAAAAACAAGCCTGGGATGGGGGCAAGTTTTGAATTTTTTTCCAATTAGCAAGATTGTTTAGTCATCTGAGAAAGCATCTTAATATATCAAGTAATTCGGAGTTAATGCCTTCAAAAGTGTCAAATATATAAAATTTATGTTTGGGTAGACACTAAGTTTGCCAATATTATGAAAGTGAAGACAAACAAAGACTTGATGTGGGAGATCTGAGGAAGGCTTACTGGGTGCCATTGATACCCCTCCCTACCAAGGAATGCCACATAGGAGTACTAGCCTCTCTGAAGTTGTAATAATGTGGAACAGTTCCTAGAGACAATGTCCAAGAAACACCAAGAGACTTCTGGCATCAGTGATCTATCCCTCTACAGTGTAGGACAAACATTCCCACCCTTTTCCAGTCAAAGTCCCCCCAGATATTCTCTTTTGTCTAGATATGTATTACATCTATAGAAGATTCACCTGCATTGATGGAGAAAGAACTTCTTCTTCCTGGGGTGCTCTAATATGCTGCATATCCTCCTCTGACTCTTCAATGGGTATCTTGCCCATGCGCAGCAGGTAGTTCTCAAATATCATTTCTGTCGACAACACATCCTCACTGAACCACACCATACCACAACGACTGACTGTGGCTAGGGTTGCAAAACGAAGGTCTTGGACCTCAAACATTATGCGAACCTAAAAACAACAACAATTTATGTGTTCAGTATTGTATGTTGTAAATGCTGAATGTAGTGGCAGTGTTTGTGGAATAGAATGGGATTCGTAAAACAACTGAATCGTAAACAACTGAATCGTAAAATATATAAAAGGCAAATTAGATACCCAATGTTGTGGTCTTAAATAGCTTTACTTTCACTGTTTATTTTTTCATACCACTTATTTCTTCCTCAGATATTTTTACTTACATTAGGTGGTATAGCAAGACGTTCTCCATTGGGTAGTGTCAAGAGCTTGTTGTCATCTAGCACACTGTTCAAGTTCTCAACCCATTCAGGGTCTACATCACCATCAAATATAATCCACTGTCTCTTGCCAAGCTCACCTCTCACATTCTCAATGATCCTGATGAAATAAATAAATCAACTTAAGAATTGAGCCTTCTGAATGAGGAAACCATAGCCTTATCCCAGTAAAGATTTCACTTACTTTCTAAGAACATGAGTAAAGAGACCATCAGTCCATTCTCTTGTGTTGGGGTCCAATGTTCCATACAGGAATTCCTTGGAGATGGCCTGTATAGAAAGACAATGGAATTCTGTTACAACAAAATGCAAGCATTTCCTTTTCATGCTTCATATTCCAATCTAAAAAGAAACAATTTTGTTCAGCTGTGAAAATATTACAAATTGCAGAGTGCTATTCAGTTTCAAATTTCAGTCTCCAACCAACATAATTTTTGACAGGTGAAATAGGGGTATACACAGGACTTCCCATGTGTTCATTCTCTTGAGTATCATTTTTTTGTCTATAATTCTTGCTTGAAAAAATACATTAAAATGGTTAAGAAGGATGTCTAAATGGGTCAAAGTCTATAACTGACAGTATAAAATAGCTGTGAGGTGTTTATTGGTTACCTTTGGATTGAGGACATGTGCAACCCCCTCAACACCCTCTGATCTCTCTAAGGCTTTCAGGAGTACTCTCCAGGCCATGGATTTACCACTTCCACTTGGACCAACCATCATTAAACCATGATGAATTTGACAGATCTGGTAGAGCTGAAGCACCTATTGGGGAAAGAAATTAAAAGCAGTTACTAAGATAGAGTTTCTTGTAATAGTAATGATGATAACTGATGGTCACAGGTCCCCAGGGAGGGAGAATGGGGTAGCATACTTAAAAAATGTGATCATAATGACTACTATGGCTGAAAATTGTCTTTGAAAAAATATGGTTAAAATCTTTTGACAAACATACAGTACCTTATCAACCCATGCAGCGCCCTGGTCTTCCCCTTCTCCATACACCAAATGCATCTCCTCGCACACTTTCTTGATCTCAGCCTTTAGTCTTCCCATGTCAGCACTGATGTACTTCACTCCTGGGAAGACATCTGATAACAGGCTTTGAAGGAGAGGAATGTCCTCTGCAACAAGCTTGGGAACCATTGTCTCATACACACTCTGAATGAGGATCTTGAAATGAAATAAATAGGATGAGTTGAAATACTTGCGAGTATTCTCTCTGAATTTCTTGGTTAGATATAATAGCATTAATAGTGGACAATTTTCCTGCCAGAAATGGAACCTGTACAGTCAAATCTTATTGCCTTGTCAGTCATCTTGACAAGTAAAACTGAGCCAGCCAGTGAGCATGAAAGGCGACTGACCAGTTATTTAAACCCTAACTTTAAGTCAACAGGCCTTGAATATGTAAAGTACCTCTTGTTCATTCAATCCTTCAGAGATAACGGCTTCATCTGCTGTTTCTCCCTTTTCTTTCAAATCCTCTTTGATCTTCTGAATCTTGTCTCTCTTGACATTGCCAGCACTCACAAGCACACTCTTCAATGCTCGCAGACCAAAGTCATAGTGAGACTGGTTGGAAAGTTGTTCTTCACAGAGTCTGTAGATGTTTAGGAAAGTGAGTAATTGGTAATGTTTCCATATGTTATAATGATTGTGGTGGTGATAGTAATAATGGTGCCAAGGTAGTGATAATGATGTTACCAGAATAATAATGAACAAATACAATGGTTGATTGCATTCATTGATGACTATGATGGTGATGGTGACAAAGGCGGCAGAAGTGATGGTCACTGAGTTGGGTTTGTTGATGACAATGAAGTTGTAATCAATATAGATGACAAATTTCAAATGATGATAATGACAATGGATGACAACTGATGCTTAACTAACATCAGGTATAACTAATGTGAGCTATATTACCCTGCATTACTTACTTGAAGAAGGGTACAATCTTTCTAGCAAGTTTCTCTGCTGTACGGAAACCCTGAGAGTACAACATAACTTCAGCAATCAACTGTCTGTCAGGTTTGGTCATGGCAAGGCTGCGGAACAACTTCTTCAGATTGTCAGGCAAGTTAGATCGGCCTGCATAGCCAGGGTTCATTGTGATGAATATAGCCATGTTCTTGCTGACTTTGACTTGCTTACCAACAAGTTCAATGGTCAAAGAGGCTGTCAATGAAAACAACACTTCTATTAACACAACCAAAACAAAATCCAACAAAATTTGCATCTGTTGTGCCAATGCAAGATCAATATGCAACTAGTGAACATAATTTATAGACTGCATGATCACAGTGTTTTTCAGACACATACAGTAACATTGTTTCTAGAAGGTGGAGCACTTACGCTTATATTATTGAGCTACCTAATCATTGTACCACTTACCAGTGTCATTGCTACTCTCTTTCAAGGCCTGCTGGATTGTCTGAATCTGCTGGGAGACAGCAGACAACATCCTCTCTTCCAAACGATTGAACTCATCAAAGCAACCCCAGGCTCCAACATGGCATAGACCAAGGAAGATACGACCCATAGCCTAGAAACAAATTCATTAACCATTAAAGGCAGAAGTTTACCATCAAGCTATTTATCACTATTAGAGCGTAAACATAATTTCAAACATAAAATCTGTTAATGATGAATAATACCATTGTAATATCTGAATATGGGCACTAAAGCCCCAAAGCTTGGAAACAGGCTTTTTGTTATACATACACTTAACATATAAGTTATTTGCGGTTTAAGAAACATTTATTTTACAATTATTATGAAAGCAACCTACAAAACAACACTTGACATTAAAATAAACAGGTTAATCAACTTGAAAAGCCACAATGATTTTCCTAAGTTTTCTTTCTTTTTCTTTGATGCTGCAGGATTATTCATGCTCAAGTTCTTTTGTTAATGACAAGAGCCTGAAGTTCCTTTTACATAATCAGAATACTGATTTATTATTATTTTTATTTCATTTAATATTTATTTATTAACTTTACAGCTAGATATTGAATACTAATTGAGGGCAAGGTTAACAGGACAAGAGTCCCATGTAAAGACCATCCTATTTTGTCATGGTTTTAAAACCAGAGTTAAAATATTACCTGGAAATCAAATTTCTCATCACAGTTAAAGACCAGAACAAATCTACCAAGCTGGTGTCCCAAGGCCTTGACAGACTCTGTTTTACCAGTTCCAGCAGGTCCTGAAAAGATGAAAATGATGATTAGTCTGGTTGCAATATTCTATACGTGTACAGCACCATTTTAGACTTAAAGGATATCTCTCTAGGACATGATCATTGCCACCATAATAATCTGCATGAAGTCCTTCAAAAATAAATTTTTTTCTCTCTATATACTTACCAAATGGAGATCCTCCAAGTCTTCCTTCAAGGGCCTGAGTCATAGTCAAATAACATCGGTCAGTCAAAGGGGTTGTGACAAGCTTGTCTTGCACTCCCAAGTACTCAAATCCATAGTTGAACTTGGCATTGGCCATGTGAATAGTGAGTTGCTGTAACACGTCTTTTTGCTTGGGATCAAAGTAGAACCTCATCTGGCTAAGCCATTCAAATGCCTTGTTGCCTGTCACTTTGCTGCTGACCAGTGTGCGAGTGACATCACGTTGGTGGACATGTTCAATGATCTGTATTGCGACAAAAAATAAATTTTGTTACCCTACCCTTCACCAACATGCAGGAAAAGATTTTGAGCATCTATACATGATAATATTTGTGCTTTGTTAAACATGAAGGTTTTTCTTGTTGCACCAAGACTTGACACAGTTTGTGCTTTGACAATTTTGCTGGGTAAGCATCATATTAAACAGAAAATAAGGTAAGTGTTGGCTAAGTAAAGTTTGTTAGAATGTTGATTATCTCAGTGAACAAGCGATCTAAGCTAAAGGCTGTAAAGAAAGACCTGAAAAAATGATTTCAGGCTTCAACGGGAATCAAACCTATGACCTCTGTGACCTCCGCGATGCTCTACCAACTGAGCTATGAAGCCAATCCTGTTGGTGAGCGGTAAGTCAAGTTTCTTACCAAGTGTTCCAGTTTGCGTCGTCTGACAGGTGGTTGTTCTTGGAGTACAGAGTCTGCCAGTACATTCAGCGTAGCATCAACCACCTTCAATACCTTCTCAACAGGCCCAAGATCTGATGGCTTGGACGCCACTGTTTGAAGAGCGTTTTCACAACTTTCTGACCAGGAGATCTGTGCTGCTAGGACAACTAGTTGTGCCTATGGATAAATATGGTACAATCAATAAACAGATTTGCAAACTACTGCTGCTGAAAGCTTTCCTTTCAAACCAGATTATGAATTAATTCTTCTTTATTCTTATAGTGTTTTTAAACCTGGACAACAACAAAATTAAAAATATATGTTTTGGGTGTTTTTGGGTAACAGTGATTAACCATTCAATCCTGATGATATGAAAAATGTTTTTAGCCAATCAAAATTGAGAAAATTTGCAAAACTACAGTGTCACTTTTCTCTTGAAATTATGGATTTCCAGTTCACCAAACTGGGGGGGGGGGGGGGGGGGGGGGGGGGGTAATTAGTTTTTAATAGCCGCTGATAAGAGTGACACAATAATCCATGAATGTTTTATTTCAATGGTGGCCATGTTTTTATTTTTCGCTATTCAATTTTCACAGGCTTCCTGAGGGACACATTAGTTTTGCAGTGATGAAATTTCTACAACACTATTTCAGATCAGCTGGATAGTTTGATTAAATTTTTTTTTCAAATTTCACCTTAAAAAAACCTTAACCTTTGTTAAGTCAAACATTTTTGGATAACTAATACTTGCATATATTTTTCTCACAAGAAAATACCTACCTGGTATTTGTCTACCCATCCCATGTAGGTACTACTGTCAATCTCTTCAGTGTTGAACTGCCGAATCTCCTTGACAGCTGAAGCGAGCAAAGTTGCCAGACTTGTGCGCATCTCTCCCTCTACACATGTCAGCCATTCATTAACCTTGGGGTTTTCTTTGAGGGAAACAGGCTTCCTGAAAACAACTTCTTCTCCTTCCTTTGAACTAAGACCTGTGACCAAGGTCTCGTCTTCATTCAGTATGATGCTTGAAACACCTGCAAACATCTTCTTGAAATGTTTTTGCAGCTTGGGGATGCTCTTGCTGTTGCCAATGATCTCAAGAAGATCTTCATCACCGACAAAGTAGAACCTGTGAATGTTCAAAATATTGATTGGTCAATGTGTGATTGGTTTATTTATATCACACTATGTCAATCCAATTTAAACTCCAAAAATTTGGCAAAAAAAGAAGTCTCGGAGATGGCATCGCATGTGAGTAGAGTTTGTTAGCCAGGCTCTCCTTGACTTGAGTGTTTCTTTTCTGGATTTCTTCCCTCCACAAAACTTAAAAACCTAAATTCCAGTTTGATTTGTGAGTTAGCCTTGCCCTTACTTTGATTGTTAAGGTTGTTTTAGGTTTTTATAGAATTTGAATGTTTTTTTAAAAGCAAGAAGGTTAATAGATTAATTCAGAGAGTATGAAGCCAGGACAAGGAAGTGCTGACTCTTAACACTCCCACCTACAGTAGAGTAAATCTAAATGTTTCATTCAATAAACTACATAGCAGATCTAGCCTCTGTATAATCCATTCAGAGTGGAGTATAATAATATATATATATAACCTGCAGTTTGAAGATTCTCTGACCCTTACCTTGGAAATGATGATCTCTCCTGTTCAAGATATTCTCCCAAAGCCTTCTGGATCTTGCCAAGCAGGTCTGCCAGCCTCTCGAGCTGTCGCTGAACTCCCTGGATATTGAGAACATCAATGATCTTGGGTGACTTTGCAACCTTCTTCATCAAGCTTAAGAACTCTGTGCTGATGCTACAAATATACATTTTAAAACTCCTGTGATGATTACCATAATAAAAGTAAAAACTAAATCAAGAGTCTACATAAAAATAAAATAAAAATAAGAAGAGGGGATTTTTGTCATAGCTGTGATTATTGGTGTTGTGTATTTTTTACAAGCTGAATGGATGATTAAGGCAGTTTACCCTTTAATGAAGGTTGACAATGGCATGGAGACAACAAAGAAAAAGAAAAATCACTGAATTCTGGCTTTAATATTAACTGCTGGATATACGACAATGTCTGGCCAAAACTGGGAGCCATTGTGACCAGTGACATTTAGCCAAAAGTAAGATATGACAAAGCTAAAAGCCTGATATCATGACCAGCGACTGATTGGCCATTATTTGAAGCCCTGTAGTTACCTTCCAAATCGTTGAGTCTCTACTGGAAGCAAAGTCTTGATGTCAGCACTTCCACTGAAGATGCCATCAAGGTAGACCCATCGGCGTTGCACATCTATCCATACATCAAAGATGTCATGGATGCGGTTCAGTTTTTCTTCCCACTGCAGGGCATCTTCTTCAAACACCTGTAAAGATATATATCATTAGGCCAAGCCTGAGTGATGCTTCCTGCTATGTGACCTCTGTTGCAATGTACTTCTAAAGCTTTAATCTTAATCAGATTACAAGAATTTCAACAGAAAATAATAATTCAGTACTCAACACTACCTAATGTTAGTCCACTAAATAAAGAAACTAATAAAGCCTGGAACTACATGTAGTAAACCTGGTTTTCACTAGCGACACAAGCATAAGACTTCATACGAACACTGAGAAACTGCTTTCCAGTGGTACCTTGTAGTATGGAGAAAGCTTCATTGCAGAGATGCTGTTGATGTGCTCCTTGACCTTGGTGAACAAGTCATCCCAGCTGCGGATCAGACGGCACTTGTTCTGGTAATTCACCAGATCAAGCTCGTAAGTTTGCCAAAGATCACGCACCTACAGGAACATGATAATGAAAACATTTTTAAACTAAGAGGTAAAAATCATTTTGCATTAAGAAAATTAAACAAGCTTTGTTTGGTTATAAAGATTGAGATAGGATGGACTCTTGAGTTTTTTCGATACTTTAAGTCTACTTTAGGTAAACTTTAAGGTAAGTAAAAGCAACCTTATTTCAGGTTTTGTCGAGCAACATGACTGTTATCAGATAGTGGGATGGGTTGCCTGTGTCAACCACTTAAAACAATTGTCTCATGCATAATGACCCACAATCAGACAAATCTTTACCTGCTTCAAGAATTCTTCAAGGGCCATTTCTCCTTGAGCAACAAGAATGGCATCTTTGACGATAGCTTCATTCTTCAGCAAATCAATGTCCCAGACTTGTCCCAGGGTGAGATCAGTCAATACCCAACTAACATGGAGTTTCCTCATCAGGCCCTTCCAGTGTCGTTCCTTGAGAGCTTCAGATTTCAACTCTACAATCAACACATTGACCTGTGAAATAGAGGATAATAGAGTAAAATGAAGCCTTCATGAGTTAAAATTATTAAGAACCCATGCCAAGAAGCATGGTTTACATCGTTGTGGCTACAAACCCTGCAAAAATTTGGCAGGGGACACATGTATTTGTAAGCTAATTAATTGTACACATGATATTTTAAATAACAAAAGTAACATTTGGAAGTGTCATCCCATGTCAGAACTGAGAATTGAAAAAACAACAACACTGTGCAAGGTAAATGTACACATGAAATTCTAAATAACAATATTAAGCATAACAGTAGTACAGCATGTGACATGTTAGAATTATAATCAAGGGCAAGATGATTGTTCAGTACCTTGAGGTATGACTTGATAGTGCTCTGGACATGCTCAAATGATGAATATTGCCTCAGGCGTGAAGGAAGAGCTTTCATCTCATTCAATAGTGCCTCAAGTGACTGACGAAGCTATGATATAAAGTAAATATGAATTAATATAGACAAAAATGATAAAGAAACAAAATCTTTTTTAATCATCTTTAATTTAAGACTTTAGTGCATACACTCAATTGCGACATCATCGTTGGGTTCAAATCATAGCAAATGATAGTTCTAAAATTTTACCGCCAATTGCATTACTAGACAGCAACCCCAGACAATAAATAGAGCTGTGTAATTTGCAATAGACTACTGTCAATCGTTCATGTTGATGCCATTTATACACATTTGGATCAGTGAGTTGGCTTTTCTATCTAACTTTCTCAGTCAGATATCATGAAAGGAAGTTCTTAAAGCAATTGCAAAGAGTTTGAGCACATCCAATGTTTGATTGACGGCAGTCTATTGGAAACTATACGACACGATTTGTGTCTGGGGTGGATGCAAGTCCTCTCTTCTCCTTCTCTTCCCTTCCAACTAAATCGTTAGATTTTATCTTTACATGGACATTTATGTATACCTTTCTTGGTTGAACAGACAACCATGGCCTTTCCTTGAGCTCCTCAATCTTCTCCCAGAACTTAGCAAGCTCTGACCAGACACCTTTCAGATCTTGAAGCTCCTCCAAGGCAACCTGGACCTTCTCTTCACTTGGGACCAATGTACCTATGAAAATATATTTAAGCATTTAGTTGAAGCACAACTTCAAAACCAAACATCAATGTTATTAAACCCTTGAAAATCCTCTACCCCAGGGCATTGGTAAATTACAAGTTGAATAGGAATTTGAAGTGGAGGATTTTGTATGGGGAGAAAAACTTGTTGAGTGTATTCTATCTTACATGTATTTATCACAAAATCTCAAACTGATAATGAAAGCAGTATTGCCCACGTTCCTTCAATCGTATAGTACCAAAAGCTTTCCACTACGATCTGCTTTTTCCTCTAATACCCTACCTGGTTCCATAAGCTCCAAAGCTTCCTTGGCTTTGGCAACATTGTCTCTGTCCTCCTTCAGCCTGGTGAATTTTCCTTCAATGACAGCAAGGGCACTGAGGGCCTGGTCAGGGCGGATGTTACCAGATACTGGTTTGGTCTTCTCCCATTCACCGAGCAGCTCAGTTGAACGAGCCTCAACTGATTGATCCTCTGAGATGATCTTCATTTGCAGAGTAGCAACCTTTTATCAGAAGATAAAAGAAATTATGAATGAATAATTGTTTTTCTAATACAAGCAATGATGATACATGCAATCTTTTTATGCGAATCATGCAGAGACTCATGACTAAAGCACTTGACATCAGTATGAATTGTAATCTAGAAGTTACATGCTGTGGAAGAATCATTATTTGTGGAAAGGCAGGATGGCATTGTGGTAAAACAATCCCCTCTCACCTCTGAGGTCCAGGGTTTCAAACCCAGTCACCCAATGTGGGCAGAAATGGTTGGTTCCCTTTCTGACCCAAGGGTATTTTCCGGTTTTTCAGTTTTTCCTCCCTAATCTCAAACCAACCATTGCTAATTCAAACTTCTTAGAGCTGTGCTCCAGGTTCATACATGAACTGTATAGCGGCTGCCAGAAATGCCTTCACATGCTTTCAGTTCATCCCAGTTGAGCTGTGCCACCATTGAACTTTATGGTGTTGATTAGCGAGGACAAATTATTTGGGGAGTGAAGAAAACCGTAGATTCCAGCGAAAAAGTACAAAAGCCAGAAAGAAGCAGCAAGGAACTCTGCTCATGTGGGGTCCAAAATGTATTTGACCATTATCAATAAAAAATACCAGCCAGAGGACTGTATTGCATTACCTGAGTTTGAATGCTGGAATCCTTTCTCTTGAGGATGTCATTAAAGGCTCCCCATTCTCCTTCTACGTTATCAACATGCAGCCAGGATGGTGGGAATGCAAAACGTTGGCGTTCCAGGATACGTTGACCCTCTTTGAACATCTGTGTGTATAACAGATAAAGAATTAGATGACTGACAAAAAAAAAAATATTTTATCCAATAGTAAAATCCTGTTTTTAAAACACATTACAGTTATTATAAAGAAGATCTCAGGCTTAGCAGTCATATCAGTGTCTAAATATTCACAAATACCAATTTTAAAGTAAAGAATGTACAACTTCAACAATACAAAAACTTTGAAATTCTTTCACTGAAAGCATACCAAATGGATATTCTGTACAAAGTCAAGGCTAAACCACCTGTCAGCAACAGAGAAAGTGAAACAAGAGCATTCCAAGGAACATAGCAATGTCGAAATGGATATTATCCTTTGAACCAATCATGCAAGTTCACCGCTCAGCCAATGAGAAATTTCTGATACAGTATTGTCATGACATCATTTTTTTCTCATAGTCATACAAAATTTGTCCTACAGGCAGTACAGTATATACCTCAACATTCTTGTCCCAGTTCTTCAGTTTTCTCTTCAGCGACTGCACCACAGTAATGAAACCAACAGCCTCAGATGTTGATGCTCCTTCTATTGACTGCTGTTCCATGTCACTGCGAGACTGTAGAATATCAAGAATATAGCACATAAATAAGTAAACATACTTAAAAATAAATTGTCATCTGACAAATGATAGAAGTACTAGAATTTGGCCTAAATCTTGGGAAATTCATTGTAAGTTTCAATGGCAAAAAATGGTTTCATATGCACAGTGCAGTAATGTAAAAGTGGAATTTCTTTTGCTCATTTTGAAAGTACATTTTTCAAATATTTTCAGCATAGGATAATTTGACATACTACTAACAACTCTCTGAATAACTAGGAGTTTTTCCAGAGTAAGCAGAAAAAAATAATAAGGTATTAAGTTTTAAAAAAATAAGCCAAAGACTTTCAAAGAACATTAAATGTTACTCAAAGATGGTAATTAAAAATCTACAGTCATATGATCCAGTTAACCAAAAAAAGTTTTAAACATTCTCAAGTTACCTTGGATACGACACCATAGAACTCCTGTATGCCATCACCAAGTCTGGAGGCAAACTTGCTGAGAACATCTTTATGCCATGTGTCATACTTCATGTTGACCTTGGACTGGACTTGAGCAAAGTCAACCACAATAGGACCAAAGACTTTCTTGCTCTCAGAAGTGTCAAAAGTGACACGAGATTTCCTGGAAAATATTGGTAAAGCATCTTTTGAGAATCTGAATTACTGTCAGAGAGTCAAAATTAAAAATCTGAAATACTATGGTTGACTATTTCTGGTGATGACATTAAGATACTACAGCTAAAAACTTTAAGCTACGGACGGCTTTTTAAAAATGCCCACTGCAACTTGATTTGAAGGACAAAACAATAGAATTTCATCCCCCCCCCCCCCCCCCGAGACCATTGGTTTGGATATTACTACTTGTCAAGTTCTACACTTTAATGGCAGCAGCAGTTTCAAATAACACTTTATATACATTTAATACAGGATAAGAATTCTAGCTTACTTGATGTCTTTGAGCACATTCATCCATTTACTGAGGTCATCACCCAGCCTGTTGTACACATTCCCGATATCCATATCCCACAGGGCTTGATATTGCAGCCAAACCTGTTCATACTCCTCAACCTTCTTTACTACTTCCTCAATAGCTCCATATGCTGCTTCCAGTACTATGGGACCCTCTGGCAACTTGGCTAGGAGGTTCCTGTAAGTTGTTTCTGACTCTGACTCATCACGCTCCAGTCCAACCTGGTGGATGGAAATAACAAAAAAGGTGATATCAATCAATAGAGCAGGGTGGAGCAATGTGAATCAGGGGTGGAGCAGGGGTAGAGCAGGGGTGGAGCAAGGTGAATCAAGGGTGTAGCAGGTTTGGAGCAGGGGTGGAGCAAGGTGGAGTAGGGGTGTAGAGTAGTAGAATACTGAAATGGTGTATGGATTACCTGGTATCTTGAGCTCTGTATCCTTGGCAACAGGGTAATAATTCCAACCCATTTGTGCAGTTCGTTGATAAGATGTTCACGAGCTCTTTCCACTGGTGGACGCATGAACAATACTTGATTCTGGATGCAGACTTCATGGATTGAAACCTGAGAAAGATTGAAAGAATTCAACAACAAAAACGAAATTTAATGAGGAATTACATGTAGAGGAAAATAATTACACACAAAGCAATCTGTAAAAAACTGTAGTCAGAGTACAGCTTGTTTGTTACCAGAATGTCAGGGTCACCACCAGGTTTGTGAGCAGCCATTGATGTGGTATCTGTGTCATCAAGGTGTTTTGTGCTCTTGTTGCCTTTAAGGCATTCTGTCCAGCTTTTAATTCCAGCCTGAAGACGGCTGGACAATCTGATTTCAACCTACAATCATCACAAAATCAGGATTAGGTTATGCTCCATTTACATAAGAATAATACTTAGATCACTACTGAGCTAGGCCATTGTTTTTGCATAAATATGTTCATTGTCATTAAAGCTTTCAATAGGGAAAAAAATACATAAATATAAGATTAGTGTAAATTTAAACAAAATTTACAAAAAATGAAAATTTAAGGTAAGGAGATAAAAACTTTAACATTAAAAGAATATGGTCTCATTCAAAGTACATGCCACGCGTTGAGTCAAAACGTCAGAAGTGTTTTGAGTAGGAAAAGAAAAACATCTAGACGTGTTATAGCCAAGTCAGAGATGATCAGCTTTTCAAACTACATAATAACAATTACACTACGGATCCCTTGGGAATCAGACTGAAGTTAGTGACTTATTGGGGTAAGTTTGCTGAGTTTTTAGAGTGGACTGCACACAGGTGGACTGACTACACTAGTTTGAGTGTAGTCTGTTAATAGGAGTACATGCATGTTACGGTGACAAACATCTGGGCCATACTGTATATACCATGTCATGTTTGTGAACTTTATTGGAAAATTATTAATCTTGTACATCCAACTTACACTTGCTAATTCTGTAGCATATATATACTACAATAATAACTGCATTCCATGCTGTTTCACAGTGCCATAATTATTAAATCTCCTTTAGTGTTACGTCAATTTAACTTTGATGTAATAAAGATATATATATTCATACCTGTTCATCAAGTGTTCGGACCCAAGAAGGCAAGTTGGAATAGGAATGCAGATTCAGCTCATCCACAGCCTTCTGTACTTTGGTCAAGATGTCTCGGAATGACTGGTTGCTCAAAGCACAGGTGTCTAGAGATCGCACCTCAATGTCAATTTTTTCTACACTGCTTAACAAGTCATCAACCTGAAAATGGTTAAGAGGAATTTGATGAAGTGAACATTAAAGTCTGGAAATAAACTGTGACTGTTTTGTGCACCCAATACTAAAACAAAACACATTGATGACACATTATGTTGCAGGAGTTGAATCACTATCTACAGCAGTATTTTAGCCACATTTTACCTTTTCCTGGAAGTTGAAAACTGCTTCTGCAAGTTTCTGGACATATGGGTCAAGCTTGTAAGACTCCCAAACAAGGCCAATACCCTGTTACAATATATCAATCAGTTATGATGAGTGGCAAGAATTATCGTAACTGCAACTGTTATTGTCATTTACATCATGATCATTATCATTTTTGTCATTTCAATGACATGATTATCTTAATGATACCAATAAATATTGAAATACGGAAAAAATGTCTTATGAGAAAATAACTTTTTTGTCAACTCAGATTAAAAATATTATGCTGTAGATACCAATCAAAAATTGTGACTTAGATAACTGGATGTACCTCTGTGATGAGAGCTTGCACTTCTTTCTTCAACCCAGCAACAAGAGGTGAAATGGAGTACTTCTCCTCAACCTAAAAAATAATAAACAGGAATAAAGCGTAAATTAATGCAAATCATAATTTTGTTCATTTGTACTACATGTACATGCAGTTGGTGTAATTTATTACAGTGGAATCTCAATAGCATAAAAAGGGTGATTTGCATTACTGTACCTTTTCACAGGTTCTTTCATAGGTGCGTACGCTCTCAATCAAGGAGATTGCAAATGGATACAGCTGATTAGCTTGGTGAGCTTTGTTGACAATAGCTAGAGGAACACGAAACCCAAGCCACTTGAGATTACGAACCTACAATATACAGAAAAAGGTGTTAGTAAAGAAGTGAAGAAAATACTATGATTACAATATTATGACTGGGAACCTACAATATACAGAAAAAGGTGTTAGTAAAGAAGTGAAGAAAATACTATGATTACAATATTGTGACTGGGTTACCTCTTTAGAAAGTGTAATGATTTCAGGAAGGAAGTTGACTTTAAGCTTCAGAACATTGCCTCTTCCACCTCCTCTTGCACGCTGACTCTCAATGGTGAAGATTCTTCCAGAAACCCCAAGATTTCGTTGTTGGACCTATAGCAAAATTTACAATGTAGCCTTAACGGAATTATTTCTATATTGGGCAGGACTAATGACAATTCTTTCAAAGGCCAATTGGCAGGCTGAATTTCTGGTTTGACAGGTTGAATTTTAGGCTAGGCAGTCAAAAATAACTGATGGACTGCTAAATGGATAGTAGAATGGCAGATGAAATTTACTGGACTTGTTGTCTTTTAAAATGCTCTTTTAATTTTGTAGGCGAGTTGTAGGCTGGATTTACATGCTACGACTCAAGTTGTAGGATGGCGCAAGGGTGTTGTATACAATAGTTGTAGGCGAAAATTGTACCATCTAAACCAGCCTTTATATGTAACATGTTCTATGGCAGGCAACTATTTTTTTCCTATTCTGAGCCAAGGTTAGTCATACTATACCTTTCTTGACCATTCATCAAATAGCTCCTGGGTGTTGAGCTTCAGTCTAAAACTGTCCCCATCAGCTTTCAACCTCTGACCTTCAACATGGTTCTCCCAGCCTTTACCGAGGACGTCCTCCACTCGACGCATGTATGCTGACAGCTGTCTATCAATCTAGATAAATAGAATGAAAAAATCAAACAATGATTTATAAAGTTTTTGATGGTTGTCTTTTCTAATGCAGTCATGGGCTCAATATTTTAACTTAAACTTGGTATCATAAAAGTAAATGATTCTAGTGGCTTTTTTCTTATACGCCAAGGATGTCTGATGGAATGTGTTTCAATACAAAAAGAAATTAAATGAACTCTACAAAGCATACTCTTCTCAGAAACCCCTGAGGGGACTTCTGACACAATGATAAAATAAAAATTTCTAAATTTATGCACATGTAGATGCATGGCGTATACCTGTCTAGCCCAGATGATTGATCCTGATATAGGTGGAAGATCCCGCACTTTGCTCATCTTGCATGCCTTACTGTGTGGATATTGCACCTATATAATTCAAAAACAGTTATTGTTAAAACTCAAATACTTGTTACAGCTCCTACAGTTAAGAGAATCCCGGTCTTAATTTCACGCTGTGATTGTTCCACACTGTGATTGTTCCACACTGTGATTGTTCCACACTGTGATTGTTTCACACTGTGATATATGAGCTAAAGCTTAACAGATTTTTATTGGAAAATCACACAAAACAATGAGAAATACCTTGAACTTGTCATGGAGAGTTTCAATGTCATCCTTGACACGTTGGATAAGCTGTGTTTGGTACTCACGGATAGCACCTCTGATGTGAGGACGAACAAACAAGGCATTGAAACGAGAAAAGATTCTAAACATTTCATTGGCATTTTTAGCTGTTCCAAGTTGGTCTCGAAGCCTGGCTGTGATTCTTGTCTCAACACGGTCAATGCGTTCATCATATCTAAAAAAAAGAAATAATAATTTAAGCTTCATAAAAATCTTTGGAGCTCCAAGAGAACAGATTTTGCACTTTCTTCAGTGAGCTCCGAAAGTTTGTCAGCAAATAATGGTGATCTCTTTACCTCTTTATGGCTGCTTCCCATGCTTCAGAGCCCTCCTTTGTCACATCTAGACCATCAACTTCCTTCACATTTTCATAGGCCAAGTTAACCTCCTCAATGGCATTAGCATCTGCAGGGTCTAGCACAACCTCTGGCTTATCATCCTCATTCTCTTTCCCAGAAGGCACTCCAGCATTTCCACCTGGAGTTTGACTGACAGCAGGGGGCTGAAGGACACGGACAATGACGGCTCGCAGCTGCTCATGCTGAAGTCTGAACCTGTATGGAAATTTAAAGACTACTTTTTACAATTTGAATAAAACAATTAAGCTGAAGTCCATTGGATAGATAGGTAGATGAATTAATAAAAGGGCGATGAGAGGGAGAAATGAGAGAGGGAGAAATGAAAAAGAGAGAAATGAGAGAGGAAGAATGAGAGAGGAAGAAATGAGGGAGAGAAATGAGAGAGGGAGAAATGAAAGAGGGAGAAATGAGAGAGGGAGAAATGAGAGAGGGAGAAATGAAAGAGGGAGAAATGAGAGAGGGAGAAATGAGAGAGGGAGAAATGAGAGAGGGAGAAATGAGATAGGGAGATATGAGAGAGGGAGAAATAAGAGAGGGAGAAATGAGAGAGGGAGAAATAAGAGAGGGAGAAATGAGAGAGGGAGAAATGAGAGAGGGAGATATGAGAGAGGGAGAAATGAGAGTGGATGAGAGAGGGACAAATGAGATAGGGAGAAATGAGAGAGGGAGAAATGAGAGAGGGAGAAATAAGAGAGGGAGAAATGAGAGAGGGAGAAATGAGAGAGGGAGATATGAGAGAGGGAGAAATGAGATAGGGAGATATGAGAGAGGGAGAAATAAGAGAGGGAGAAATGAGAGAGGGAGAAATAAGAGAGGGAGAAATGAGAGAGGGAGAAATGAGAGAGAGAGATATGAGAGAGGGAGAAATGAGAGTGGATGAGAGAGGGACAAATGAGATAGGGAGAAATGAGAGGAGAAGAAATGAGAGAGGAGAAATGAGAGAGGGAGAAATGAGAGGGAGAAATGAGAGGAGAATGAGAGGAGAAATGAAAGAGGAGAATGAAGAGGGAGAAATGAGAGAGGGAGAAACATGTATGTAGAAAGGATGGATTAGACAGTTGGTAGCTGAGTGGGCTTGGTAAGTGGATAGATGGATAAATGGATGGATAGCTGGGATAAGGAGCCAGGGTAGTGACATTTGAAGACTAGAATGTTTAGTTGGTACAGTAGGTGGGTGTATGGATATTGGGTTGAAAGGACAGCTAGAAATCTTTATACCTTTTCTTTTATCCACTGAATCAACTTACATTGTATTTGGATAAAATATATAATTGGATAAGTCGGGAAACAAGATTCTAATTATGAGTTTCCTGTGTAACACAGGTATCCCACCCACACAAACTTACTTCCTCATTTGATCAAGTCTAGCTTGTAGTCTCTTGTGTGCAGGATTGACTCTCCAGACCATCTTCAAGCTCTCTTCCCTCTTCTTCTTCACAATGTCTCTTAACAATCCTTGTAGTTTTTCATATTCGTCATCCCAGGTTGAAAACACTTCAAAACATGCAAGCATGATCTGAAAAAAATTATATATATTCTATTAAGTTTATGCATAAGAAACTGGTTTTTTTCATAGTGGGATACAAATTAAGTATAAATATATATTAGTATGACGTTTGCCCTAGGCCTAAGTTTCCATTTTGGCCCACCGTCATTCACACCCTACCACTACCTTAAAGGGGAACACCACCCTGAGAGAAGCGCTTGTGGAATAAAAGTTTATATTATACTCAACACATTCTTAAGGTCTTAAGTCCCTCTCTTTCGTAGCTTTCGAGAAATCCTGCCTGAAAGTAACGATAAATTGAATCCCAGGAGGCCGCCATCTTGAATACAACACTGAGCCTGCAATAGGTCAGCAGATGCTCTGTGACGTCACTGTGTGCTTCGTTCATATCAGTGATGAGAAAAAAGTTCAAAACAAAGAAGAAAAACACAAAAATAATGAGTTCTTATTTCAAGGAAAGGCTTAAAAATTCTTCAGAACCATCGCTGGATGAGACTGTGTCACTAGAATTCTTTCCTCGGAATAAGAACTCATTATGTTTATGTTTTTCTTCTTTGTTTTGAACTTTTTTCTCATCACTGATATGATCGAAGCATGCAGTGATGTCACACAGAGCATCTGCTGACCTATTGCAGGCTCAGTGTTGTATTCAAGATGGTGGCCTCCTGGGATTCAATTTATCGGTACTTTTAGGCAGGATTTCTCGAAAGCTACGAAAGAGAGGGACTTAAGGCCTTAAGAATAAGTTGTGTATAATATTACCTTTTATTCCACAAGCGCTTCTCTCAAGGTGGTGTTCCCCTTTAAGCTTACATTTTGGTTTTTATGGAGGAAGGAAAAACAGAGAACCTGGAAAAAATCCATCCTGGCTCAGGAGAGAACAATATATCAAAAAAACCTCAACTCACATACGATCTAGCCTGAGCCAGTCGATACTTTAATTATGCAAAGTGATAAAACAAGACAACCATGTACCTTTTCAAACTCATCATGAGGGATGTGCATCAACCTCCTTGTACCAAGAACCTACAAAATGAATATATATCATGCTCAGAAATTATATGAAGGTATATACAATACCATGATGTTATAGCTGTTATGCTAGGATAGAATACACTCCAATTGAAGGGGAGCAGGATTCAAAATTTAGTCAAATCTATTATGAGAATAGTGTCATACACTAAGGCGCATTTGATCATATTCACATGCAAATTTGCGCCATATAAGTATTAAACTATTAATTATTATTAATTTTTTTTTTTTTTAGTTTTGTAAATTTTCAAGTCTTTGTAAAGTCATATTCGAGTAGTAAACTTGTAAAATTATTCTTATAAAAACTTAGCTAAATTTCTCCTGTCTGATTTAATGATTCCTACATGCAAAATATAGTTGTACTTTGAGTTTTTCCTTAGCAATGATTAACAAAATCATCCTTATTGACTGTTTAAATTTGGAAATCATTTATGGCTTTCATATGATTGTACCTTGAGAAGTTGGGAGCTAAGGTCTCTAGATATGGCCTCAACCAGCCTTAGTGCTCTTTGGATTGGATACTTGGTGGTGCGAATCTTTTTCAGATGAGTGAAAATAGCAACCAATGCCGATCGGATTTTGTCAAGCTCTGAGGCAGACAGCAGATCATCTAAAGGAAAATCCTTCATCAAGGGGCTGTAGTCATTGACTGTAGCTAAAGCCTGCTTCAAACCTTGAAATAAAAAAAGATTTATGGTATCAATATAAAACACAACATCACAAAAACTCAATTCATAAAAAGCACCCAGTGTAAAATCCACCACCAACTCAAGAATCTGAGTGGAAAAATGTTTATGATACATGAGCACCCTAAGCACCCTAATAAAGGGCTTAAAATAAAGGTGGACATTGGACAATGTCTGACCAGAACTGGAAATTTCCAGTCAAATCTTTGTCTTGCCAGTCATTTCGACCAGTAACGTTAAACCAGAAATGATGTATGACTGAGCTAAAACTAATTTGGCATGTCATCATGACCAGCAACTGACTGGTCATATTAAGCCCTACAATGTAAAGTGTAAAATAAACTGATCAATCAAAACCAATGAAATTTAACACACCTGTGTCAGTGTCAAAACTAACAGTTGCATGGAACCTCTTGCCATGTTTCAGGATGTCCAAGGTCAAAGCAATATCAGGACTTTCTCTGATATCTTGGATTCTCAAGAGAGCTCTTTCTAGATTAAGCCAGAAGCTGATTTCTTGCAAGGCTGTTCCTGATGCTGGGTCACGGTCAAGCTTTGTGACCTAAAGAAAAAACATACTCATATAAAGATTGAAGATGTTTATAATATAATTTCTCTCATATCTTTCCTACAAAAAGCTTTCCAAAGAATACTACAAAGCAAACTTTATCCTATGTACCCTGTCAGGTACATTTTTTTGGGGAACCTTTACTGATGCAAGAATTTATCTGAATATCTAATTTTTTGCAATATACCACAGGTAGCCCAAAATAATATTTCACTTCCATAAAAATTTCAGAAAATACAGGTGACCTTTTGTTTAATTTTTATGTATCATAATCCATACCTTTTGGATCTCTTTAATCCATCTATTCACACCATTCTGAAGCTGGTTCAAGAAGACAGAATCTTCAACCTTGTCTCCAAAGTCTTGCACCTTTGGTCGTCTTTTCTCTTCAGACATACACTTCTTTACCATCGATGTGACTTGCTGGTGAATTGGAAGGGTGATTTCTGGTATGTCGATATTCTGCTGTAAATGCAACAATCCCATTTCCAACTCTGCTATTTTCTTCTCCACTGAGGGAACCATTTTGTCCCCATCTCTGAAGAGCAAAAAATATTAGTATTATATTCCATATCATTTTATTTTTATTTTTTCATAGTTTTAAACGGAAAATTTAAAAATGCACCCCTTTATTTCAAAAGCTGCTTCATAAATCAAACAATTTACATTTTGAGAATTACAAAGTAAATAAATGACCAAATCTCTGACAACGCCTTTTTCGATCAGAATATTTTACATAAATAATATTGTACAATCCTACCTGTCTGCCTTGCCAGATCTTCGAACAAACGACTTAAAATAAGGCGAAACTGCATTACTGATGTAGGCGTGTAGTGTTTCATAGGGGGATCCTTCATTCAAGTTGAATACTCTAATCTGAGAGGCGATTTTCTTGTCAGCTTCGACAATAGCACCTCGTTTGATGAAGGCAATGCTTGCGAGTTTGGGCCCCTCATAGTGAACATCCAGATCAAACGCATACACTGCTTTGCCGTTCTCCGCGCCGGTTTCCGAAGCAGCACTCTCGTCGCCTTCTTCTTCATCTTTTAGAGGTGTCTTAGTAACTAAAAGACATCGAACTTGAGGATCATAGAGGTATTTTTTGATGTATTCTAGGTGTACCGACTCTTGTAGGGCAGCATCAAGTTCGAGAGGCACTTCAGCTTCACCGTCAAATAAAGGCGGGATAACTCGCCTTAGATAGCTCAAAAAATGACTTGTTTCGACTACCGAAGCTTCCTCTGGAGCTTCCCCACCATCCGAGGAAGCATCCATAGCGTTAGATCAAGGTATTCCCTTCAGAATAGTTGAAAATAAAATTATAAATTTTCCTTTCCAACTTTCGCCTGTCTTGGCCAGGAATATTGATCGCTTGGCCTCGAACCGGTGATCCACGTAGCCAACCATCACGTGACAAATATCCATGTGATTTTCAGAAAAATAGCTGCAAAAAAAAAAAAGCTAAAGAATGTATTCCAGTAAAAGCCAGATAAACATTAAATGTTGAAAGTTATTTTTCTTCCCTTATCTCCATAATATTTATTTCCATAACAAACTATGTTTAACAAAATGAGAGACACAGGAAGCCCAAACAAATCACTTCAGTGCAATAAAAACAGATTGCAGTCATAAATTCTAAGAATTTCCGTAAGCTTTTTCCAAATTATAGTGGGATCAGGTACCTTTTTAATTCTTAATTTGCTGGGTCATTTATTCACAATTTTTCTCTTTTTGGATAATTTTTGAACACGTGATCAATTGATAAGTCCATAGTTAGGAGAGAGACTGAGCACTAACAGCACATTAAACAAACGAAGCAAAATTTCTATCTCAATCGTTGTCTCTTTTGGCAAAAATATTAGCAAAATATGGGTAGAAGAAGATCTAAAAGAAAGGCTGAACCAAAGAAGAAAAGAGAACCCTTAGATGTACAGTTCAACTGTCCTTTTTGTAACCATGAAAAGTCTTGTGAAGTCAAAATGTAAGTCTATTAAACGTAATTTGATCATTGATCACATGGCGTCTGAATTTGTTTGAAATTGTGTTATGATTTTCTTGCTGGTAAAATCACAGCTAACGACTTGAATATCATATTGTCAATAACAGTATTTTAAACTTAAATGATGCCATGTAATGATGTGTTCATGTATTGTATATCGATATAGTTATGATCGGATAAAAGTAGACGATACAGTGACTCATTTTGTGGTTGTTTTCTGTTTTTTTCAGAGATCGGGTCAAAAACTTAGGCTACATATCTTGTCGTGTTTGTCTAGAGACCTTCCAAACAACGATTACTTGTATCCTTTACATTAGTTTGCTATCTATACCTTGAATCAACTACTATGAACTGAAACTTTGAGACCAAGTCGTTTTGGTTAGTAATCATCATTTTGAAGGTTATGATGAGAATGATGATGTGTATGTTATCAGTTTTCCTTATTAGCATTATGGATAGATAAAGTTAAGGTACTAAAAACTAAAATACAATTAAGACTATGTTGATGACATAAAGAGAGATGATGCTATGAATATTAATTATCAAAAGCTCAAATGATCAGTTACTTTCCTTAACTTACAACCAGATCTTTCAGAACCTGTAGATGTATATAGTGACTGGATAGATGCATGTGAGCTTGCCAATCAATAACCACTGAGTGATTAAAAAGCAGCAGTGATGGATCTCTATGTTAGCAGTATTTCTTGTCATATACAATTTATTGTTCTCATAATGTAAATACAAACTACTCAAAGAGACTTTAAGAGAGTTGAAAACAATGTCTACCTAAGGGACTCTGGTTTCAAGTTCTCTCTCATTTAGTGCTAGCCTTAATGAACCCTTCTCTGAATTGTCTTCAATGAGAGGCTTACATGGAAATACAAAAAAAACATTACCATTCCACCAAGAACAATTGATATTTCTTTTATATTTTTCATTGATTAGCCTAGCATCCAAGGCAAGCATAATAGTTGCTAAATAAATAGCTCTGTTGGCAGTTGAGCCTGCTGTCCAGTAGTATCCCAAATAATGAAAGTTAGCCTATAGGGTGAGCTTGAGATAATTATTTTAAAAAGCTATGTAAGATATATGGAGTTTCATAGGATAATTTGCAGTTCATGATAGTAAGTGCAGATATCTTACATGGTTTTTCCTGAATTTGTTGCAAGCTTGACCCAATAGTCTCAAATTACTGTATACTTATTTAGCATAATGCCGGGATGCAGGCTCATCAGTGAGAGGGGATATTGTACATTGCTCTTCTATATGAGATATATGTTGAATGTTAGAATTTGCCTTTAACCTTAGAGATACAGAAAAGACAGCTACAATGTAGTCAAACGATATTTATAATTAGTTGTCAAGAACATACGTATTGTTAGAAAAAAATAGAGGACATTACATGGCCACACAAAAAAAATGATTCTAACCTTGAGTGTTGAGGTGATATCCTACAAGTGAGTGCAGCAGCCATGTGGTATTCTGTTTAATATTATTATTGTATTATTATCAATGAAATACAATTTTGGTGGATTTTTACTATTTAATGCGACCCCTTATTTTTTTTACCAATCACGTTATTTTCACATATCATGTAATATATACATATGTAAAGATACCACTTTTTGGTAATAGAGAAAAATAGATATTTCATTGACAATTTATGTGTATTAAATATAGAGATCATCACATGTTCGAAGATGCTTATAGTATCCCTGAATAATTTGAAAGTTTTGTAAGAGAAAAATATCATCAATCCTTTAATCCTATGAACTTCACTCACTATCAAAATGTTTTGGAAGGTTTACAGCTGTAATTGGAAAATATTTATAATAAAAGTAAAGAATAACAATGGCATTCATCGGTATTTTGCTTGTTTAATTTGTCATCTGAGCTGAGTGTTAAAGTGTGAATCCAACTAGTTGTGCACATGAAGGTTTCATTGATTTCAACAAACAAGGCAGGATTACTAAAGTATAGTCTTGAATTTAAGATTGAGGTCTAGCAGTGCAAGTGGATTTGAAATAATTGTAACAATAACAAAGAATAACTGTAACAAAAACAATTTCGTTTGAAGGGCATGGGCTAAGCTTAGTAAATAATAAAACAAGAAGAAAAACATGAATTAATGACCCTGTTGCCGTCTAAATTAGTATTAATTGCATTGTGGGAATAAGTTCCCATGAGCCTTTGCTGTCGTATTACACATGCGTAGTAGTCTTCCTGTTGACTCATTCACATCAGAATGGCCGACATCCCAGAGGTGAGTGAATAAATTACTGAATTCAACGGAATTTTCACCTTAATTTAAGAAATAACACCTTAGAGGACGTCTTATTTTAATTAAGACTATTGTTTAATTTTTTCCTACTGCAAAATTCGTTTGAATTTTGAAAAATTTAGTGGTGTTTTGGTAGTCGTTTTGTCCGTGTGACAGTTAACTCGCTTCATTTTTTTTTGAATCGTGCTAAGTGTTGGTATAATCTGCAAATTATATATTGCAAGAAGCCAGTAGCTTCTAACCGAATATTCTCCTCTTGTACTGTATTATAATGTCTCTTTCCTTTCTTCTGCAGGCTCCAAGAGAAAATACTGACGACCAAGGTAAAGCAACCGGCCTTACGTTAAAATTTGTCTCTTCCAATAATTTAGGAAGCATATTAAAAGCCTTATCTGTATCTCGCATTCCTGCGAAATTCCGTTCGATACATAGCTAAAAATTTAACTCAAACTCATTCTCTGAGCTAATTTTTTTTTGTTTGTTACTGAAAATTTTTTCCTGTAAGTTTGTTACATTAGTTTGAAATTGTTTCGGATTGCTGTTCTAGATATTGCGACATGATAAAGTCGGAGGAGATTTTCACTTAGATTTTGAATAAATTTTTTTTAAACATTAACATATTTATTTATTTATCTAATATATATGGATGCTGTAAATCTTTGGATGTTGCATTTTATTAACTACTGAATTTAGTTAAAGAAGGGTTTTTTTTAACATGCCAAAAATTGTGGAAAAAATTGTCATGGTTTTCCTCGAAATTAAGATTTGCACATTTTGGATTATTTGTGTACGTAGTTGTTACTTTAGGTTTTGGACATTCAATATTGTTTTGTAATCATCATATTTTTTCATTTTAGAATAAATTGATTGAACGATAAAAACATGTTTAAAATGTGACGATGTTTCGACGTTGCACAACGTCATTATCAAGTCAAAAATAAACTAGAAAAGTAGAATATATATAGAAATAATAACAATAGATATAATATATATTTAGGCACTGCCTAAAAGCGGAGCTCCCGATACTGAAGTCACAGGGAGAACAATTTGAATGAAACTGAAAGTTAAAAATAAGATAGGGGGAAAAATCTTCAACTATTTTTTTATTCAAGATGAAGATAATTTCTCCCAGAATAAAAACCATGCAGTGAAATCAAATCGAAATGCACTACATTGTTTTTTTTTTTTTGTTTAGCGCGAGTATATACTCTCCCACTTAGGAATTTTGTACACAACTCACCACCACCCCCAGGGGCTAGTTTTGCTCTTGGAAGATTTTTCGACAATTATTTCCAAAAAACCAACATTTTTAGGCTTTGAATCTCTTTTACTTAAAAAAAACGAAAGATAACTGCAGATAATCCAATACAATATCAAGTTTAGTGAAATTTACCTCGGATGTCTTTCATTGAAATCGAAAATCTGGAGATTTAGGACAAATCAAGACCAAAAAACAGACTTGGAGCAAAATATAAGCTTACTTTAATAATTACGTCTTTTACAGAACGAGACGTTTTACATTCAGTTAAACTTAACAAGAACAACTGAGACAAAATAGAAAATAAAAGCAATGCAAAAAGGCAATACAAAATGACGAATTTCTTTGTCAGTAAATTGGCGTTTGTAAATGTTTTTGAATATTTTTTACGGCTTTTAAAGTGAAAGTCTAGGTCTTTCTACAACAACATCTCTCAACAACACAAATTTAAGCTCATTTTTGTAATCAGACTTGCTCGAATAGCTTAACAAACAGTTGAATATTTGGTGTAAATTTGTA
Organism: Actinia equina; assembly: GCA_011057435.1. NCBI lineage: Eukaryota > Metazoa > Cnidaria > Anthozoa > Actiniaria > Actiniidae > Actinia > Actinia equina. The sequence goes on from WHPX01001214.1 coordinate 275,358, forward strand.
TTTCATTCAATACTTAAATAAATTATCTGTAGAAATAAAATTATTAAATGAAAGTTTCGTTGTTTTGAAGATGGGACCCCGCGATAGGAGGCGAGTCTTTCTTGAACGAAAAACATACGATGGTTGGTTTAAAACGTTTTTCAACGTTAACCGAATTGCTAAAGATTTACAAAGCTAAATAAAGGACGAATATTTGTTGTAATATGCTCTTCATGTTATATTTACTCCAACATTAAAATAAATTAAGCTTATCTACAGAAATATTAAAAGTCTTAAGGGAAAGTCTTTGATTTGTCGATTCGTCGAGAAAAAATGCTTGTCAAAAAATAATAAACGATTGCTGCTAAACAACACACCTGAATTCTTGGAGAACACTCTTAATCCATCTTTGAATACATTAAAGTTTTTTCAATTGTCTTTGGTCTATAACTTGCCCTAAAGCGATTTTTTTCTGTGCATTTGAGAGTCGCCTTAGCTAGTAGTTTTGCTTCAAATTCCTTTGTCTTTCACGCTCGGCATTTTCTCTTTGTTCATTCGTTAAGTTTTGACTCAAATTCCTTTGTATTTCACGTTCATTTTCTCCTTGTTCATCCGTCAAGTTTTGCCTCATATTCCTTTTTCTTTCACGATCATGTTCTCCTTGTTTATAATCGAAGTCTCGCCTGGATTTGCGTTCTCTATCTCTATCGCTTTTCTTTGGTGAGTCCTTCGTCTTTGCTTTCCTTTCTCAAGCCACCAGAGTTTTTCCTCTTTCGAAAAAAACTCTTTTACTTCAGGCCTTTCTTTTTTGGCTTCATTCTCCTCTGAGCTTTCTTTCGACATATTGATTTCGGGAAGGGGTTCCATCGTAAATAGAGTTAATATAAATTATATAAGCTTGAATAAAAAATTATGTTGTTATCTTATCTTGTATTTCTATACGTGTGTAAAACGTTTTTTACAAAAGTTTAATAGCCGGATTTACCTTTATGTGTACCCGGATGTTGCAACGCGTCGACATTCCCGCCAAAAAAAAGATAATCTAACCAGCCAATCGGAATGCTTGTGTACACGCCCGGACGGACGGACGGACGGACAGACGGAAGTGACGTCAGCCAATCCATGAAAAATCAACTCGATAGTTTACCATTTTTTCTTAGGTATGGTGCTCTGCTATAATAACATGATCAGGCAAAAAGTTTGGCATGTATGGAATCTGATTGTACATTCAAACTAGGTTTGAGTTGTTTGATCAGCAACATCTCATTAATAGGCAGTCCATTATTTCTTTATTATTATTATTATTTTCTAATACTGTAAGTTATAATTAGTTTTTAAAGTGCATATGACACGAAAAAATTTTTATTCTTAAAAATGTGTAGTTTATTGATATAAATAAAAATATCACAATTAAATTCGTTTCAAAAACGTATTTCTCTAGAAATTTAAGGAAATTTAGCACAAGTTGTGACGTCATTTTGTTTACACGTCTCCAGATTTAGTTGAAAATATACGAAATATGTTTTAACATAGAATCTTAATTTCAGGTAGTACACTTTTTAGCTTTCCAACATTTGGAGAGTACTACATAAGCTATCAAATGAAGCTGAATAGAATATGCAATTTGTTGTTATTTTGCACGAATTACAATTTATATTTATATTTATATTTACATTACTACCTAATCTAGAGTACGTGTCAACAAGATGACGTCACAAATTGGGATTAATTTTCTCAAATATCTCAAGAAATATGCTTTTGAAACAAATTTCATTACGATATATTTTTTATTACTAACAAACTACATTTTAAACGATGAATGTTTTTCATGTCATATACACTTTAAGTTTTTGTAATAATCAAAATCAAGTTATTCATACCTGTAGAGTGGATGCAATTAAACCATGAAATAAAATCAAACTAAATACTAACCAAAAGTTTCTATTAAGTGACTTATAGTACACTCAACAAAATTACTCGACTCTAATTGGTCGACAGGAGTACAATTATAGCGTTAATTAAGTCGCTATGGCAACATGGCCAAAACAATGTCAAAACAATTATTTTTTATCATTTTGTACCTAAAAGCATATAAATAAAATTTTAAAGTCGTAAGAACAAATTTTTTTAATGCATTTAAGTTGCGTAATGGACTAAAAATTGGCGGCCAAATAGACATAGATGAATGGCGTCACTTCGCATTTTTTACTGAAATTTTGTTCAGTGAACTATTGACAAAAAATCGCATGATCTTTTCACACAATTTGGAATTAATACACACTCATAATGTTTTGAAAGTTCTTTAATTGCACTCGCCTAAAGGCTCGTGCAATTACCAAAACTTTCAAAACATTACTCGTATCTATTAATTTCCAAATTGTACTGGAGATCGTGTGATTTCCTATACTAATAGTCACTATTACTCAACCAGAACATTTATTAAACACAAATGACAAAAGACACAAATGTGATGTGTATTTGTCTTTGTATGATGAATGTTCTGGTTGAGTGATAGCAACTATTAGTCACTAAATAGATACTATTAGTTAGTATTTAGTTTGATTTTATTTCACGCCATGTGAAGCTGATGGGTATAAATGTACTAACATTTTCCTGAATATCTTATTTTTAGTTTCAGAACACAGTACTAATGACTCTACAGATCAAGACTTTGATATCACAGCAGACATGATGGTTCATGATATAGATGATGAAACCACACTAGAGGAGGAAGAACTGATTGAAGACAAAGAAAATATTGAAGATGAGATTGCAGAATTAGAAAAGGTATTATCATTTTATTCCTAGTCATCTAAGTTCTGAAAATTCTCACTGATTTGAAAAGTTTTCTATTAGTTTTTAGCAGAAGTATATATATATTTTATAAACTTCATATCTTCAAGCCAGCAAGTAATTTTCTTTGTAATATATAGATGCGTTTACAAACAAAAGCTTGTTGAAAACATTGGTAAAGATGTCCTCAATATCTTCACTAGTATATCTCACTCAGGTCCTGGATGTAGTTCATATGCGAAATATGAGTGGCATATTTCCCAGTAAAGCACTAAATATTCATACAATAAATGTCTGTAATGTGGGTTTTTTTGCAGTCAAACAGATTTTCCAGTAATAGGAGTCACGCTCTTGCTAACATAAACATTTTATTTGTAACAGGAAGGGGACATGCCAATTGAAGCATTACTAGCCATGTATGGTTATGCAGGAGACCCTAGTGAACGGTCTCATCCTATCCCATTGGAAGATATCCAACCTGAATCCCTCCCACCCCTGGTCAGTGCGAGTGGTGATTCCCATGAACAAGATGTTACTCCAAACCAATATGAAGCAAAAGCTGACAATCACAATAACCTCCCCTCAACAGAAGAAGATGATGATTCATCTGTACCTTCCCCAGCTGCACAGGATCAATCTGATTATGCTCCTTCTCCTTCTGCTAACAAAAACGACAATATGTTCCCAGAAAACCAAAGAATCACAAGAGGAAGTAAGTCATAAAGACTATGGTAGGAAATCATACTTGGTTTCCTTCCATCAATAGTCCACTTTTAAAATTTCTGATTGTGACTGATTCTTAATAAAGATCGAAATTTGGTTTCTTAGAAAATAAAGAAATCATAATCTTTATTTTGTTTCATTAGAGCCTATTTTTTGTTCACACTATTAGTGAGTAAATCCCAGAGAAAGTGAGCTATTCCAATGAGCAAATTTTTTTTTGAATATGTAATTCGTACTATTTCATAACATCTTAAACTAGTCATATGCATGTATTGTCAGTTTATCAATTATTCAATAACAATTTTTTTCCATTGAAAGACCTTGTACAAAAATACTTATTTCAAGTCTGACTTTGAGTTTTTTTCTATTCCAAACAAATCAGTTCTTGCTGCATACAGCTATTTTAACCTGGGTGAGAGTTCCTCTTCTGATGATGATGATAATGAATATAATCCAGAAGAATGGAAGAAGGTACATATAGACGTACATATATTACAGGGTCGCACGAAGATATCAATTTTATCTTTCAGTGGTGAAAATATTTCACGAGTGAATGCAGAGAATAAGTGCCATATTTTTCAACATGGGAAGATAAACTTCATATCTTCGAGCCAACGTGTAATTTTTTTATCATAAAGACACATTCACAAACAAAAACTTGTAGAAAACATTGGTATCATTGATATCTTCACTAATTCAGCAGCAATTTTGCTGTTTATAAAAGAGGATGCTGAGGAAAACATGTTTATCTCCTTATATCTATATCTAATACACGAATGCTAATGTTGGATTGCACAAAGTATTTATTCTGTTCTCTATAAATCATTTTCTACAGGAAATCAGAATTGGCCCTGATCATCAGGCTGAGGTTCCTTTTTCAATGTGTACAGATAAAGAATGTGAGTCCATGTAGGAATTTTACTTTATTATAAGCTGTGACTGCAAGGTTCAGCCATTTCCAAAATATATAAGAAACTTAAGAAATGCTTGTCTCATCTACCTGCCTGCCTGCAGCGCTCCAAGCCAAGAGGTGCAACACTGGCTAAAACACACTGTCTGACAAACCCTTTCTTTTTAAGCCACAGCTTTAACCTCTTTCCAAGATCTCCACCCTTTTTCTCTATATTTCTGCTCCTTGTCATGGGTCTTCCTCTTGCATTTGTTCCCTCCAAAGCAATGGATTTATCTGAACTAGGAACCACATGTTAAAATTTTGATATATTGAACATGGCATCATTATATCTTCATTTCTAATGCTATAAATCTGGTCCCAAGCCTCCTGTGATAGAGGTCTCGCACTAAACCACGTGAAACTAAATTACTAATAATACTAATTTTTAGCACTAAATAGTGATAAAAAAACAATAGAAAACAAAGGATTCTGTATGAAATAGTACTATTTATTGTGCACAGGTTTAGTTTGTGCACTCTACAAGTTCTTGTGACTTAAATGGTGAATATAATTGTTGTTGTTTTCATACTGTAGATCATTATGATGGACAGGATAAATGTTTATGGAATCCTACAAAGATTAGTGAAAAAGAATGTAAGTGATAGATTTCTTCTAACATTTTGTAAGTCATTGCTAATAATTATTATGATATATGTTGATCATTAATATTAGAGATATTAATATTAGAGGGAGGAATCTGATCTCCAGGCAAGAAAAGATAGCTTGGCAAAACATGTTAAATTAAAATATTAGATATTTCGAATCCTCATGATCTGTAATGTTTATTTACAGTACAGTCTTATTTAAATATGATAAGTCAACCTGTTGATGGTGAAACTATTACAAGAGATGTGTTACGAGATGATGAGCAAGTAAGATGATTCATTTCTTATTATTCCACAATCTCTTGTCATCATTAACACTGCAGTTTCATGTTGTCTGTTGCTCAGGGCTAGCCTCAGTTTTGTGAATAATATTCATGTGTTCAGGTGAAAGTGCCTGGAATTTCAAAGTGTTTATATTGCTGAAATTGTGCATTCTTTACTTTAGTGTGAGTGAGTGACAGTGGACCAAATTGGAGACCTGTATATATAATAAATTTGTATCCCCCTACAATAGCCCCAGTCACACTACTTATGTAAGTTTCTTCATAGTTCCATGTTTGTTTCCTCACCAGCGATTCTTGTTCTTGTAGGCATTGTACCTCTTACTACAGTGTAATTATGATGTTAAGGAAGCTTTGAATAAAAAGCATTCTCAAACTAACCCTAGAGCTGGTATGTCAAAACATCGTAGTCACGAATTGATACTTGATCTTTTATATTTCTATGGGACGAAATAAATTCATTTTCTCATCTTTCCTTTTTTTTTTGTATTTCAGAAATGGCATTATGGTCAGAAGAAGAGTGTAGAGACTTTGAAAGTGGTAAGTGATTAGGTATTTGTAGATATTTCTGACTCAGGTTTTGGGAATTTCATAGTTAGGCTCTTCATTTTTGACTTTTTATTGTATTCCAACACCTTAGGTCTTAGGATATTTGGAAAGGAATTCAGGCAGATACAGCAAAACAAGGTAAGGCTTTCCTTTAACCCTTGGTTCACCCTGCAGAGGTCATCACACCAAGTGGGTACATATTGCAGAATTTGTACCTTTGTCATTTCTTACTCTTGTAGAACAGAGTGCTTTGGCCTTTTGATTTTTCATTGTGAACGACAAAATTCGATTCTGTGACACTCTTGGATAGTTTTTGTCGATCATAGGAAATACTTAGATAGAATTTTCAATTTCATGATCATCATCTTACTTATCATCCTACCTCATTGTCATATTATCATCATCATCATCATGTTATCGCCATCATCACTATTAAAATCTAATGCGTTTGGACGGCTTATTGCCTAACAGGTTTTGCAACCCAATCGTTAAGGCAGCCAACAGATCAAATTAGCATTTAGAAGGTCATTTTTGTGGAGGGAGTAAAGACCAGAGAACCTGGTGGAAAAACCTCTAAAAGCACAGGAGAGAACCAACAAACAGCTCAACTCACATACGACACCAGGCTGACCAGGGCTCAAACCCAGGTCACATTGGTGAGAGGTGGTGCATTAGTAGAACACACCTCCAATACCCACACTAATCATTGACCTAGTATCTGTTCTTACTGATCAGGTGACATCAAGGAGTGTTGGAGAGATCGTTCAGTTCTACTATTTATGGAAAAAGACTGAAAGACACGATGCATTTGCTTGCCAGTCAAGGTTGTCAAAGAAAAAATACTCATTTCATCCTGGTATCACGTAAGTGAAAAATATACTTTAAAATGATAATACTTCATTATGGATTAAGGTACATTAATTGAATAAACTTGTGCACCAATTGTTTTATTATTTGCATGACCACGTTAATGGCGGTCCTGTCCCTAACTAACTAGAGACGTTAAAAGAGTGACCACGATATATCAGTTGAATTACTGTCAAGTGCTATCCTCTATAAACAAAGTTTATTTATTTATTAGATTTATTTTCATTGTTTTATCAAATACTAAATTCTTTGTTGTTATAATTTTGTAGGGATTATATGGACAGGTTCCTAGATGATAATGAAAGTGCAGCATCAAGTAGAGCCTCAAGTCCTCATAACTTTCCTGCTCGTTCACGTGTTGGTAATGGCTACCTCCAAAGTCAGGTGTCAAGTCATAACTTAATGCCAGTGTCACAGCCTGAAGTCCATTCTGTACCCTCAGGCTCTCACCACACTACAGTCTCAATGATGTCTACTCTACGTCCTTCACACCACCCCCCACGAGAACCTTATGGTACAACACACCAGTCAACAGGCCAACCACCACAGCTACTCCAGTCATGTGTCCCAACATCTGTCATTGTGTCCAGTCAAGAAAGAAATGAAATCTCTCCCAAAAGACCACGTTTAGAACATGACAGCATGCCAAGATTAATCAGCTCGGCAATCTCCAGACCACCGCCACTCAAACCCATCTTTTCTGTCTCAAATCCACTCCCTCAAAAATCCACCTCAAGTGAGTTACCATCCCACATGGGAGGTACGTCATCCAGCGTACATATACCCCAAAATAGCACATCTAACATACCAGAATCTTTACAAAGAGTCTCTGGAGCTGATATATTTCCTAAGAAATATTAATGAACTCAATTATAAATTATTTGGCGACATCAAAAAAGCGCCTACAGTTCCTTACTTTTATAATATACGAAGACATAAGAATTTCACCTTGTCATGGTTTGCTATCATATTGTTATCGGTTTTATTTAGTGCTGAAATTCTGAAAAGTGTAAATACCTAGCTCACTCTGTGTTTTCAATGTTTTCATTTCAAATAGCTGGCAAGCATTGCTATCTTCATAAGGATATAATTTTCTACTTTTGGAACACTAAACATTCAGGAGATATGCTGACTTGAATGAGATGTTGAAACGGAAAAAACGTAAATCAAAAATGAGTCATAAAAATTAGTGAATTTTTCTCACTAATAACCTACTGTAGATTAAATTTTCTGAGAAAACGTAGTTCCTAATACTAATGTAACTAAAGTTTAAAATAGTCTAATGCGTTAATTAGTTTTGAGTTGGTGTTGAGAGGAATTCTCTTGGAAATCTAATGTAATGTTGTTGTAAAACTAGTCATGCTTCTCACCTCTGGGTGACTCGGGTTCAATTTTTGGACTTGGTATTACATGTGAGCAAAGAATGTTGGGTTTCTCTGGGTTCTCCAGATTTTCCTCCTTTTGAAAACGCTAACACAAATTCCAATTCAATTTGTGAGTTAGCCATGCGCTGATTTAGTCAACAGCCCAGAGGTTGTTTCAGGGTTCACTCCGTGAGTAGCCATGCCCCGACTTACTTCAGCCTAGACAAATGCTGTTTCAGTGCTCGATAATAATAATTTTAAATATCTTTAGAGAGGAATTTCACATTCTATATGAAAGAGCAAATTCTTCATCCTTGGTCTCTAGAGAATGACACACCCCACTGGGGCTTTCTATTAATAGGTTACATTACCAGCACGTTGCCAGCACCTTTTATCAGAACATTGAAATCATCTATGCTATAATCTCAAAGTCAGATTTTCTTCATAACTTAAAGTTTGTTAGAGGAAGAGATTTCTTTCTTGGAAAAGAAAGTATACAATACTTGAACACAAAACTTCAATCTTAACAATAAATCATTTCTTGGAATGCGATGCAGCTTTGACTTTGATTTTGAAAATTGAACAATGTCGGTCAATATTAATTTTGCCGATTGTCTCAGTCCTTTGTAAGGTTTTTTTTCTCGATGGCTAATTTTACAATTTCTATTTATTTTCTGTTTCAGTCATTCACAGACTTGACATGACAAATTTACTTAAATATTGATAAGAGAGGAAGAGGAATAGGTCTCGAACATTTTCAGTTGACCTCTTTACATTATACTACTTTCAATACTCGTTTGCAATACTTGAGAAGATTTAATATAGATACATAGATGTCAGACAAACAAATTAATTGAGCAAGTCTGTCAAATAATATTTATTTTTCATTGTACAGTAGCTTTGCGTTTTTTACGTATCATTCGTTTATTTATTTACAAGATACCGTAAGCCTTTTCTGGAATAGCGAATATGGTATGCATTATTGAAGAAACAGAAAATGTGTGCTGTGTAGTGCAGTCACAGCACGCGGCGGTTGGCAGAACAAGAGAACGGTTTTGCCAATCCCCAAGTGCTTCATACCTTCACAGAGCAGAGCAAGCATTGTTTTCTTTTTTTAAATACAAATTACGATAAGCATTATTTTGGATAGTACTGACGCAACTGGAAGTGCACGCGCGTGCGCATCTCTATGCTCTCATAAAGCACTCGCTTCCAACCAATAATCGGAATGCTGGATTCATAACTGGTGCTAATTCGTAATGTCTAGTTTCCAGATGGTACCCAAACTAGACCAGAATGCACCTTGGTCTTTAGCAAACACGGGCTGCAGTCCAGTTTGGTTGCATCCATATATCGATCATGCCTTATATGATGTTGGTACCCAAGGTAACCCAGAATGCACCTTGTGATGTAACCGTGATCAATTACCTTAACTTGTGATCAATTAACTTGACAACTGGATTCTCATTTTGGGAACAAAAAGGGACATTTATATTATTGTACAATGTACCATAGTGAAAATATTCAGGATGTAGAAAATAAAACAATTATATCATAGTACTGGTCGTTTATTTTCTCAGAATCAAGGGTGCTGTACAGTAGTGGTTGTACTCTCACTCTGTCTAGTGTCTCGGATCCGACTCCCAAACTCGGCATAACACGCGAGAAATACAACACGCTAAACTTCAATTTCATCTCGAGTCATAGTCTTGCCCTGACACTGATCAGCCTAGAAGTTGTTTCAGGGTAAAATTTGAACGGCCAGTATTTAGAAGATCACTCGATCGATAAGCATCTAACAAACGCGCTAAGTATCCACATGCTGAAAGCATTTAATGGGAGTTCTTGTATGTGCAAGGTTTGAAAACCCTCAAATTTAGAGAACATAACTTGAACTTAATAATTTTAAGCTAAATATCCCAAGCCTCCACACATTGGGTTTTCCACTGTGGAATTAGAACATCCGAGAAATTAAAAATTAATTTGATCAAATTAATTGATCATTAGAGCAGAGCTTAATTATGACATCATATGCAATTATTAGCCTCATTTAGCCGTGCAGTTCAACGCGCGCGCGCGCGGTTGCACATGGCGATTTGAGTAGAAATGAAGGTTTATCCTGCGGGAGTCCCGGAGCCCGAACCTACTAGAGAAAAATGGTCGCACAAGGCTGATTTTATCCTGTCCTGCGTGGGTTATGCAGTAGGATTAGGCAACATTTGGAGATTTCCATCCCTAGTTTACAGGAATGGGGGAGGTAATGTAGAACTATATACGTCTGGTCAGTAGTTGTTGATTTGTTGTTGTTGTTGTTGTTGTATTTTTGAAAGAACATTTTAAAAATCCCATACTTAACGATCTAAAATGAATTAACAATTCGAACCAATACTAGTGACCAAAAGACGTCATAGTTAACAAGATCGCGTTCTCCTCGTGACGTAATGATGACGTATCATGATACGCGCCTCAAAGTGAACAAATCGGGGTTTCTTAAAAAATATATTATTCTTCGATTGCACGTTACGTCATCGCGGCCATGTTGGTGCAATTTAACAAAAGATTTCTTATTAGCATCCATTGTTAATGGCACAACAATGGCCGCCATGCTTTTGTCTTTTGACTCTCTTGGGAACATCAACCCATCAATTTTTCTCCAAGAGTGAGGCAGGAGACAATTCAATCATAATTTACAATTAAGATGACGCAGTCAAGACGTCTAAAGTATAAAGAGTAGATTCTCAATGATACTGACTCAACCAAACTAGACATTATGAAATATGTACTATTCTAAACCTTGCGTTTCGATCTTGGTTGGGAGCGCGTTCTTCATGAAAGCACACAACACGCGGGCGCACTTTCAGTTTCGTCATTACTATCCCTTCGCTCACAAGATTATGCCATTATCATGTTAAGAGTGTGTGGGATCGCTGTGTTCTATATAAATTAAGGGCAGTTTTTGTTATGACTGTGAAATGCTCAGTGCCGTAGGCGTGCCTTGCCGTGACCCTTATGTTTTTAAGCTTTAAATTGGCCGATCCTTTCTCGCGCAATTTGCCGGATCGGTCTGGCAGTGTCGTGACCTTGGCGTGACCATGTCCGCGCCGTGTTTATGCCATTTCTGGGTATTTGATTGGGTGGAGAGCAAATTATTGAGCAACGTAATTGGTCTGGCGTATCCCTTGCCGTTCATCATAACGATTACGTTCGTGCACTGAGCTATTGACATTCATTGGAATACTGCTCCTTTACACAATGCAATGTTTATTGTTTCTTTTCCATTGGTGCATGCCATATTGATTCTGTCACCCTTGACGACCATCACGTATTTGTGTGGAATCGCATGTGTTGATATTATTAACTGTGTTAATAAATGTTTACCAGCCTCGTTTCTCATTCCCTATGGCATCATGTTGCTGTTGTGTGGGATTCCTTTGTTCTTCATGGAACTGGCAATTGGCCAATATTTCAATAGAGGTGCTGTGCGCTCTTGGACAAAAATGTGCCCGGCATTTACAGGTAGCTTAGGGGACATATAGGACGGGCAGGCAGGAAACAGAGGAGAGGAGAGGAGAGGAGAGGAGAGGAGAGGAGAGGTTTGAATAAACTTTATTGACATGACCTATAATTTACAGGTATTTCTAAAGCATTGAACATTAACAGGAATGTTTTTGTTATATTCTACAAATAAATTGTACTAAGAAAAATAGATGAGAGGAGAGGAGAGGATTCTGTTCAAAATATAATAGCCTTAAAAATTGAAAACAACCTTAATTTCCTGTCTTATTTTCTATCCAGGGATTGGAATCGCCATGCTCATTATCTCAGCTTTTATCAGTATATATTATAATGTAATCATTGCTTGGAGCTTTTATTACTTTGTCACGAGTATGAAGTCTGAGGTGCCTTACAAAACCTGTGGGAATCCATGGAACTCACCTCTTTGTCTGTAAGTAAAATCAGCTAAGCTTGAAAATGCATGCATGATCTAGTGGGAAACAACCGACTGCCTTACAAAACCTACGTAATCCATGGCATTCACCTCTACTGCTGTAATCATAAGTAGAATCTCTCAGTAATCGATATGACCTGGACTTATTTTCCCCTTTCATGCCATGCGTCGTTTTCTTGAGAATAAGACTTCGTTTGCGTTGTACCCATATTAATTTGTCTAAAATGATACTCTAGTGGAATGACAAATGGTGTAAAATGGGAAAACATTATACCCGAGAGCTACGTCCCATGGAGATAATGAGATCTGATAATCTGAAAATATTTTTACCACAGGGAACCCGGTAGAAATGCTACTCTCGTGTGTATGGATCTTGGTCTGCCTACAAACTGCACCTTGCAGTTGACAACACCAAGTGTGGAATACTGGAGGTAATTCAGCCTAAATACAACTAGAACTTGTATTATATATAGAGTGGTTTCCGTATAAGTGGGAAATGTACGGCACTGACTTACGCATAGTAGTGACACGGTATGGCATGCAGTAACATTGAAATGGCTTTCCATAAGAATGGGTATCATAGCTGTAAGAAACATACGGTACTTACCTACAGCACGTATACGTACACGGTATGGCATGCAGTAACATTGAAATGGCTTCCCATAACAATGGTTATCATAGCTGTGAGAAACATACGGCACTGACTTACGTATAGTAGTGACACGGTATGGCATGCAGTAACATTGAAATGGCTTTCCATAAGATTGGTTATCATAGCTGTGAGAAACATACGGTACTTACCTACAGCACGTATACGTACACGGTATGGCATGCAGTAACATTGAAATGGCTTCCCATAAGAATGGTTATCATAGCTGTGAGAAACATACAGTACTTACTTACAGCACGTATACGTACACGGTATTGCATGCCGTAGCATTGAAATGGCTTTTCATTATTTTCCAGTAATTCATCCAACCACAACGTGTAGTTAGGCTACGGTATATAAAGACAAAGTGCGGCAAGAGTGTACGCGCGGCTACGAAGTTACCGCGTATCTTTTCCCACTCATATAAAAACCGCTTTTATTATGATTATCGAAAATTTTCCCCAAAAATGAACATGTTTTGTCCTCGTTACAAATATTTCATTTTTTAAAGACATCGAGAGGTAATGCAAGATATCATAAAGTGTTGGATTCAAACAATGCATTATGCGCTCAGATTCAGATCCGTTACCAACAGACAAGAAAGGACGTACTAAAGACGCGTTTTTATGAAACATTAACTATTTTTATTAGAAATGTGAATACAATAAACAACAAAGGTAAGAAAGGCGGCGGCTTTTAAATCAACCAGGAGTAATTCCAGTAAGATTCCAGTGATTTCTGATAGACTTCAAAGCTCCTTGGATTCAAAGCATTTTCGAAAGATTCCACAAGTGTGTGGTACTTGAGGCTAAGATTACTTCCACAAGTCTATGGACTCAGTATCATTTGTTAATCCGAACCAAATAGTTGAGTTTAGAGATCAAGACACTTGCGTTTTACCAATCTTTAGACATGGAAGACACACTGACAGAGAGAGCGTTGTTGCTCATCCTGGACCACCTTCGACGTCCTCTCCTCGACTGTTGTTTCTTAAGCCACATGTCCTTGACATTTTCCTTGGTCAGGTTTGTTGTCATTATGCTGTGGATAAACATTCAAAATGGATGCACCTTTAATAGATCTGTTTGACATTTAAATTCTGAGATTTCTTGTGATTAAAGGTATCGTATCACGACACTCAATTGGTTTCCATTTTGAGTCAATCAGGAAGCAAGAAAATATTCGCCATTTAATCACAATGCACGTTTTTAAGAATCCATATCTTTTTCTCACTTGATATATACAACAAGTCTTACCTTCTTCTAATGTTCTCAATCTCCTTTTCTCTGATCGTCTGCTTGCTTGTATCAGGGCGTGGCTCAACAGTTGTTTCATTGCTCAGTTGTTGTTTCTTTGGTTTTTCCGTCACTTCACTCGTCTTTCCCTTTTGGTCCTTCAGGATCTCTTCTTCTTTCTCTGGGCTTACAGGAAATATATCTGTAGTTTTACAACAGCAGAACTGCTTGCCATTATCTGATGCCAAGCTGCACCATCGGTCGTATGCAAGTAATGTCATGACAAAAACTAGCTTCATCACTTTCAGGCCAAGCCACGCCATAAGTACCAGCATACATGGTAGATAGGACAGTATAATGTAGACCATGGCATAAATTGCTAGACCACAGATGTGTAGTACTATGTAGCACTCCTCGAATATCAGCCAGATAATATAGGTGAGTAGTGTTCTTGCGGTCCATGGCTCCAACTCAAAACTACGACAGATTTGCAGGATTGCTTTGTGGGCAAGGTAGATAAGGTAACAAATACCAATCAAGGCAACCCCCAGTACTAAATGTCCTGATACTTGTAGCATCAAAGGTAGAGAAAACATAATCAGATTCACTCCACAACCAGACAGGACAGAAACGACTTTGAGAACGACAACACAAGCCAACATTGTCTTGAGTAAACAGACAGGTATGATGAGAGGTAAAAACAGGGCAAACATCAAAGGATGAGACTTCTTGTACTGCAAGACGTATTCAAAAGTTGCTATATACCATAGGCAATGGACGGTTTTCTGGTAGTGGATTGGTGATTCCATGACAAACAAACCTTCCAGGTAACCTGCAAATGAACGAATAAAATCATTTTTCAATCTTCATCGGTCCTTTTTTATTTGTAGAGAGAAAGCTGAACATTTCTTTCGCGCAGTCTATTCTTTGCGCATTACATTTGCTTCTCATAATTCTCTACCTCTTTCTTTGTCATTCGTTTTCAAAAAGATTACAAATTAGTCGTTATTGCAAATAGAATACTTTCGTACTTTCGTTTTTTGTCTTTTTTTCTATTTTTAAGTTACAATCACATTTACTGTAGATCTTTGTCTTCTCAGCCTCAAATTCTTTGTGTGCGTTCAAGTTTCTCATTTTCTTTTCAGTTCGATTGTTTACTGTCAAACTTTCTTTAATATCAATTTTCCATTAATTGAACTAGAAAATAATAAAAAAAAACCGTTTTAGTAAGTCACATTTCTTACCTGAAACTGTGCTATGTGCTATTAAATCTCCAAATAATCCGCTTAACAATTTATCGCTTGTGTAATTTTTTACCGCTAACGTTCGTTTCTCACTTTTCTCTTACTGAACAACTTCATCCAAAGCGCGCGCAAGGCTGAATATCTGATTGATGATGTAATGCGCGCTCTCGTATCAAGTATCACTCTTCCCTAGAGTGGGATTATGGGTAGACTGGCTTATCAAACATTGACACTGAAGTTATTTGTGCAATTATTTTGATACCAATATCACATATAACCCTAACTATGGGGACAACCATTTTTCAGTGAACGCTAGCTCGGGATTTAAAATGTTTTCCTGGTCATATTCAATGAAAACGAAACTCTATCGAGTGGACATTCCCCATTAAGCGGACGCTAGGAAAGATTTATCCCGAAGGTGTACCCTTAATACAGGTGTCATAAGCTTACAACTCAAATACTTTGTTATTGTTGTTTATTCAGGAACTTCATACTTCAAGTTACATCTGGTATTGAAGTACCGGGAGAGATTCGACCACCTCTGGCCCTTGCACTGTTTGTAGCCTGGGTTATTGTATTCTCTTGTGTATTATACGGCATCAGATCATCTGGAAAGGTATGGGTTGACTTCTGTTTGGCTCAAGCTTCTCTGAATTTTACGTTTTATGCTTAGGACTATGAAAAACGATATCTCTCCTCTGAACCAGAATAATGAGACAACTCATTGTGTCACGTTCATGTGTTACCCCAAGGGCGCTAGGGCAAAAAATGGTGTTTTTTTAGCCGTTTGACTCTGTTATATTGGTGTTTTTTAGACGTTAGAAACTGTTTAAACTGTTACTTATCTGTATCTGCTATGTGCTGGCTTGATTCGAGGCAGGTATAAGATACAGTAGTTCGTTATGTACGATTGAACTGTTGGTCACAGCAATATTTTTGGCGTGTATAGACGGGAAAACTGAACAAATCAAGCCAGCACATAGCAGTACAGATACGTAACAGTTAAACAGTTTCTAACGTCTAAAAAACACCAATATAACAGAGTCAAACGGCTAAAAAAAACACCAATTTTTGCCCTAGCGCCCTTGGTTCAACAATGTGGAGAATTCAAAGACCGCAAAGCTAAAGACACGCGTGACGTCTTTTAGTGCTTTGCTATCATTTTTAATATTGTGCATCTAATACGCTGTTTTATCTGTGACATTTAATTCTATTTGTTTTTCTTCAGGTTGCGTATTTTTCAGCTACATTTCCTTACGTTCTACTAGCGATTCTCATCGTTCGAGGCGCAACTCTACCAGGAGCCTACGATGGAATCATGTTTTACTTAACACCTGATTTCAGTATTCTACTTAATCCACAAGTAAGACATGCCTCTTGTTAATGAAACTACTCCAGCTACAGATCCAATGTCAAGTTGAAAAATAACTGAGTTCTTTCGCACGCTCTGATTAGTCGAATGGTCGAAATATCCTCTTAGATTATAACATGGTCACGATCAGTAACGCGCGCTTCGATTGGATAGATATCTATGTTTTCTGTATGATATGGATATATACTTGATTTCAGTATTCTACTTAATCCACAAATATATATATGTATAACACTTGGGATGCTGAGAGAACACGAGAGAAGCGTGGGAAACCACGACGCGTAGCGTTAACTTTGAAAATTCAGAGCGCGTCTAAATAATAGTATAATATGTATATATATTTTGTGCTTAAACAATGCAACCTCCCTCGTGTATCCATAACTGGACATACCCACGCTAAACATTTCTTAATAAAATTATCTAAATCGGTGACGTCATTTTTCCGCGCTCTGAATTTTCAAAGTTAACGCTACGCGTCGTGGTTTCCCACGCTTCTCTCGTGTTCTCTCAGCATCCCAAGTGTTTAGGTATCGGAGTAACTAAAACGGATGACTTTACAATCGTACAATTTTTCGTCGCGACAAAGTAGGTTTTTGGTTTACGCGTAATTTAGAAGCGTCTCAAATCAACATATTTATTATATTCAAACTTGAATACTTTCAAATCGATGTCAGTCTTGAAAAAAGGCGAAAAAGCATCGATACATTTGTCGTTAGGCACTAAGTATCCATTTGCCATGTTCATCGTACTCGTCATTAATCTACGTTTATTCCTTTTCAGGCTTGGGTCGACGCAGCCTCGCAGATATTTTTCTCTCTAAGTTGTGGACTCGGAGGGCTCATTGTCTTTGGAAGTTACAACGACTTCCATAATAACTGCCAAAAGTACGTAGGATGATGTTGAAGGATAGTTTTAGGGGGTGGTGAGGGGTTGACTAGTCACCCTCTACTTTTACTCAAATAAAATGTGTATATGACGGAAAGCATTTATCCGCAAAAACGTTCATTGGATTTACTTGAAGCTCTCCAATTTGAGACGCCATTTTTTTTCTTTTTTCCCGCCTTTCATAGGTTTCCTGTGGTATTGACGGGTGCGTAATTTGTCTCATCATATGACCCGTATCTGCCCGGGCGCGCGCTCTTAGAAAAACCTTCGGGAAAATGGGGTGCGCAGGGCCGTAAGACTTGACATAATTTGCAGCTTTTAAAATATCTTTTTTATACAGGGTCCTATTATAAAATGCTTATTGACTGAGTTAGGTCGAGTCGTACGGGAAAATATTTGGCTCTCGGTCAATTGTACGGACCTCGCTGCGCCTGGTCCGTACGGCATAACCTCGAGCCAAGTGTTTTCCCGTACGGTCCTCCCACTCAGTCAATAAGTACATAATATTCTTGGGGTGTAGCCATGTGTTTCAAAATCCCTTGAGATATAAATAACAATGAAACAGCCGGCATGTTGGTTGATCAAGCAATAGAAGCTAATGAATAATGCTTTGTTATCGTAAACCAACATGACGGCTATGACGCATGCACCCCAAGAATAAGATCAATAAGACAACAGAATTCCTGGATCCGTTTCTTTGACGCCAAGATAAAGTCCTAAGTCATTTTCTATCTTGTTCGTGTTTAGGGATGCCGTATTTGTGTCCATTATCAACTGTTTTACAAGTTTCTTTGGAGGTTTTGCTACCTTCACAGTCATTGGATTTGTTGCACATACCTTAGGAAAGGACGTCAAACACGTTATATCGTCTGGTAAGTCACCATCCCATACCAGTCATGGTGTCTAGCCCATCGTTATTGGATAGACCTAATCCACTGCTTTCTTGTTTCAGACCATGTGTTCCCTAGAGTATCATTTCTTCGTTTTAAGGTTGCGCATATCGGTTTTCGCATATTAGACCACATGTCATTCCCTAGAGTATCATTTCTTTGTTTAACGGTTAAGCATATCTGTTTTGCCATATTAGACCACATGTCATTGCCTTGAGTATCATTTCTTTGTTTAACTGTTGCGAATGAGAATACACATGAATATATGAATACAACGCAAAAAAGGAATTTTTTTCTTAAGGGTATGACGTGATCTGAAATGTAAAAATATTATTCCCGGACGAATTATATGTTTATTATCACGACTGATAGAGGTTTTGCACCACCACGTGACCGCAGCCACATTAGATGTCAGGAAAAATACAATCGTTTTACATGAGAAAGAATATAATTCCCAAGAGCAAAGGGATGTTATTGTACTTCCATCTAACCACAGAAAGCCCAAGGAGTATTATGGGATGGGCAGGTGATGGTGTAAAACTTCTATAGCCAATCTTTGGTAGAGATACCTCAGCCTTTGTCCAATCATATTATTTGTACTGTTTTCAGGCCCAGGACTGGCATTTGTTGTGTATCCTGAAAGTATTGCCCAGATGCCCATTTCTCCCTTGTGGTCCGTTCTGTTCTTTTTTATGCTTTTCCTTCTCGGCATCGACAGTCAGGTACGACACGAGCAACGACATTTTTTTGGGTTCTGCTGTATTTGCCTTTTCAAGGTTGAAAAAAAGTTGGTCGAGTTGGCATAGTGAAATTAGGGACTTTAAGATTTGCAAAATGTGAGACGGCGACGTCTACCGCCGTCTATCGCCTTCAAATTTTGTCTTCCCTGTGAATTAGTTGACCTTATTGACTATGTCTACAAAGGAAATCTCCAATGAACAGAACCCCAAAGAAAAAATACTTACACTTCCGGTTGACGTCATCGTTGTAGATTTTGCATATCTATTTCATGAGAAAACACATTTCCAAGATGGCGTCTATTTCGTAAAACAGCCCCACGATGCATCCAACTCGACCCAGGTTTTTTCTCAACTCGGAATGGCTATGGACAGATATTTCTTTATTCACAATAAATAAATACATTATGGTAGGATAAATGAAAATCAGTATAACACAACGTCTCATGTGATGGTGTAAAATCTCATGTTTTTTGTAAACTAGGGACTGAATATTTTCATATTTCCCCCCCAAACAATAAATTCAACGGCTGTGGAAGTAACAGTAGCATTTATAAAAACGTGATGTACTGGATGAGCTACTTTCTTAAATCTGATGGGTCAACTTGTTTGTATGATTTCTTTTCCAACAGTTCGTGTTCATTGAGACCATCATGTCATGTCTTACTGACGAATTCAAGTTGGTCAAGAATCACAAGAAGATGGTTTTGGCTGGACTTTGCTGCATCTTTTACCTGCTGGGCCTCTCGTGTGTCACTCAGGTAAGAGCTGCTTGGAACTGGTTTGTGCCGCTGAGCCATCTGAACCCTGACCCTGTTCCAGAGTAAAATCGCTGAAATTCATACTCTGTTCCAGAGTAAGAATCGCTGAAGTGCATACCCTGTTTTGGTATTGCGGATACTCTGTACCAGAGAGGATAGAGCATGATTTCATTTACCCTGTTCCAGAGCAAGCATGATTTTATACGCCCTGTTTCAGAGTAGAGTCGCTGAAAACCATAACCTGTTTAGCCGCACGTACCCGTATAGCGAATATAGGGGGGGGGGGGGGGGTTGCTTGACGACACTAATAGCGGCTGCTCAGTAGGAGACTAGTCATTCCCTAGAGTAGCATTCCTTTGATTAACGGCTGCACACAAAAAGAAACATGAATATGGACACAAATGAAACAGAGACCGTAGTACGACATTACACTCAAGCTAAAGAGGTTAATTCAAAATACCAAATATTCAAAACATATTTACTTAAGCACACAGGAAGCCCATCAAAGACCTTTGTATATTAGCTCAAACATATAAAATGTACTCATATAAAAATCTGCCTGATTCAATCAACAGGGCGGTGTTTACGTCTTTCACATTATGGACAAACAGTCTGGTGGACTGTCCTTAATATTTGTCTCCATATTTGAGTGTATTGTAATTGGTTGGTTTTATGGTGAGTTATCTTCTATTAAATTACGGTGGGACATGCGAGTTGCTGCAAGTAAGAAACGTTTTGCTGCAAATATGTTACTGCAAATAAGAAACGAGTTGCTGCAAATAAGAAACGAGTTGCTGCAAATAAGAAACGAGTTGCTGCAAATAAGAAACGAGTTGCTGCAAATAAGAAACGAGTTGCTGCAAATAAGAAACGAGTTGCTGCAAATAAGAAACGAGTTGCTGCAATAAGAAACGAGTTGCTGCAAATAAGAAACGAGTTGCTGCAAATAAGAAACGAGTTGCTGCAAATAAGAAACGAGTTGCTGCAAATAAGAAACGAGTTGCTGCAAATAAGAAACGAGTTGCTGCAAATAAGAAACGAGTTGCTGCAAATAAGAAACGAGTTGCTGCAAATAAGAAACGAGTTGCTGCAAATAAGAAACGAGTTGCTGCAAATAAGAAACGAGTTGCTGCAAATAAGAAACGAGTTGCTGCAAATAAGAAACGAGTTGCTGCAAATAAGAAACGAGTTGCTGCAAATAAGAAACGAGTTGCTGCAAATAAGAAACGAGTTGCTGCAAATAAGAAACGAGTTGTTGCAAATAAGAAACGAGTTGCAGCAAATAAGAAACGAGTTGCTGCAAATAAGAAACGAGTTGCTGCAAATAAGAAACGAGTTGCTGCAAATAAGAAACGAGTTGCAGCAAATAAGAAACGAGTTGCTGCAAATAAGAAACGAGTTGCAGCAAATAAGAAACGACTTGCTGCAAATAAGAAACGAGTTGCTGCAAATAAGAAACGACTTGCTGCAAATAAGTTACTGCAAATAAAAATCGAGTTACATGCAAAAAAGAAAATAAATAAAAGAAACAAGAATCGCAATACTGGTCGTGAATACGGTGCTCCAGATGCTCTATTATCCACTAAATTTTTCTACTGGATAAGGATTTATTCGCCGGATAGCGCTATCCAGGCTCCGTACAACCGGGTCCAGGAGGCCAGCTATTTAGTATCCGTCAATTAAGAACTTCAAATATTCTCAACCTGTTTGATGTGTCTCTATCAGGAGTGGATCGCTTCAGTGAAAACATTCAAGAAATGTTAGGCAAGAGGCCTTCTCTGTACTTTCGATTGTGTTGGAAGTACATCAGCCCGACCGTGGTAACAGTAAGTAAAGCTAGACTGTATATCTATTTGGTTACTATGATATCCCATATACTTAAATATACGATATTTATAAGAAAAATAAGAAATTTAACAGAAGTCGGGAGGAAGAATCCAAACTCTTCGACAGTCGAAGCGTTAAGACTCTTTCTCATCTCTCTCTTATAATGTTATAAAAACAATGTTCTAGAATTAGACAATGATAAAGAAAAATTCATTAAAAAATGGTTGGCAAATAAACCTCACTATGGTAATGTTCGTAAACACCAACTAGCTCTATTAATTTTCTAACGCTTGATTCTCTCTGCTCTTTTAGTTGATATTCCTCTGGAGCATAATCCAGTATAAAGGACTGACTTTTGAGGAGTATGTGTATCCGGTGTCTGGTGAATTGTTTGGTTGGGGCCTTGCTTTAGTTTCAATGTTGTCCATCCCTCTTTATGCATTCTGGTATATTGTACGATTACCTGGATCTTGCGCAACGGTAAGTTGATTTTTCTAGTCTATGATTTATTTCATCCCTCTTTCCAAACCGAGCCTAATTCACACTGGTTAGAGCTGTGTTCCAGGTTCATACATGGACTGTATAGCCGCTGTTAGAGGCAACTTCACATGCTTTCAGTTCGATCCCCGTTCAGATGTACTGTACTTTACGGTGCTGGATAGCAATGAAAAGCTTTTATGTATTTTACTATTTTATTATTGGATTTTCTTTCAATAACATTGCACATCAACTAATAAATAAAAAAACTGAGGAAAGAGGAAGCTGCGTTGTCACTGTCAACGCATTTGCTCACGTGACGTATCGTAAGGTTTAGTTGTTGGAGTGCGATATTACTTGCTAACATCATAATGATAACATCACCATGCAAAGGCACAACCACCACTGCTACTTACTACTGACCTCCATGCATCGCCAGCATCCTACTATCACAACCACCACTGCTACTTACTACTGACCTCCATGCATCGCCAGCATCCTACTATCACAACCACCACTGCTACTTACTACTGACCTCCATGCATCGCCAGCATCCTACTATCACAACCACCACTGCTACTTACTACTGACCTCCATGCACCGACACCATCCATCATCACTATCACTAGCACCATCACCATTACTACTAACTACCTCTCTCCATGCACCGACACCATCCTACTATCACCAGCACTACCAACATCACGAGGCGAAGCCACCACCATCACTACTACTAACTACTGACCTCCATGCACCGCCTCCATCCTACTACCACTACCACCATCACCATGCGAAGTCACCACCACCACTACTACTAACTACTGACCTCCATGCACCGCCTCCATCCTACTACCACTACCACCATCACCATGCGAAGTCACCACCATTAATACTACCAACTACTGACCTCCATGCACCGCCTCCATCCAACTACCACCACCACTACCACCATCACCATGCGAAGTCACCACCATCAATACTACCAACTACTGACCTCCATGCACCGCCTCCATCCAACTACCACCAACACTACCACCATCATCACCACCACCATGCACCGCGAAGCAGAATATTCTAAACGGCATTGTAACTTTTATTTCAGAGAATAAAGACTGGTTTCGAAGTATTGAAAGCCCCGTCACCTGGGATGTCGAGCAACAATGGAGTCAATACCAAAGTACCAGCGTTAACGGTCGTTTCTCACGCCCAACATTCAAAATCCCTACATTCCACCACTCAATTCCCTCTTCATCAGCATCTGTGGCGGATGTGCACTCGATTAACAAGGAGAAGATAGACGTACCGAACCGCTGCGAAAGGTAGGGGTATGAGTCTAACGGACGGGGATTAGCTTGTAGGGAGGGGAGGGGGAATATGTCTCCATGCCGCCCAAAGACAGGTTTGTTTAGTACATGGGCAATGTAAGCTCCTTTTATAATTTGGTAAAAAGTTAATTTTGTGGGTAAAGCTCGTCGTACTAATCCTTGTCTCTCCGGCACTAAAAAGGTTTGTGAAATTATCTCTTGTAGTACACCAATGGACTTGAGAAAACTAGCCATTCTTCGCTCCATGGGACTTCACCTTCAGGTCTCCAAGGTGTGACAAGAAATTAATATTGAAGCTGAAGTCAAGACGAAAGACTTTTAAAAAATCTTGTTCTGCTCTAAAACTGAAAATTTTGTAAATTTCCGGAATCCTTATCTTAATTAGAGGAATTACACACGCATTCACTATCCTGATTTATCTTCTGCCTGGTGAACTGGCCAAGCACGCTGTCAGTGAAGGCACCAAGGCTGTCACCAAGTACACCAGCAGCAAGTAAACAGTTTTGAACTGTTTGCTACACAAACACAAAAACGGTTCTCTTAAGAGCCACCCAAATGAATCAAAAGTCACGACTACTATGCTGTCTCGACAACAAACAATTGCAAACCAAATACATGTCACTATAACGTCATTTCAGATATCAACAAATGAAGCCCTCACTTTTAATGTAATAAGAAAAACCACAAGGAAAAATATGAATTGCCGAAAGCCGGTATTGTTCAGTAGATTGTTTAACAGAAACAAATATATGTCACTATAACGTCAAGGAAACAAATATATAACATGATATATATAACGTCATATTAACTGTTTAACCCCTAGCTAGTAAAAGCTGTTTAATTCCAGTATAACATCTCTAGATAGATAACAAAACAAAATGGTAAGTATAAACTTCCTCTGTGTTAACAGTGTGACGCGGGGTGCCGAGGTTGACCCATGGCTAGGTTGCCATGGTTACCTCTTGCCAATTGCTAGCCCTTGCTGTAGCCTTGCGGCACCGTTGGCACCTACCCTCCATATCGGAAAGCGACAAGTTAACCCAACACTAACAGCACCCTGAAGATCTGTGGTCATGGATCACGTGGTCTGTATTTTTGTCCCAACACTAAGGGCACACTGAAGAAGATCTGTGGTCATGGATCAAATGTTCTGTATTTTTGTCCCAACACTAACAGCACACTGAAGAAGGTCTGTGGACATGGATCAAATGATCTGTATTTTTGTGTACCAGAAGTCTTTCCAACCTTTTACGAGACCAAGCAAATTTAAAAGTCAACCGCTACGCAAAATACCCGCATGTCTTCCGTGACAAGCCATGCTTAATTGTATTTCCAATAAGCGCTTATCTATCAATGAATAGTCGACCTGAAATCTCTACCGCACTTCAATACCAGAGGTAACTTGTAAATTGAATGTCCTGTTAAAACAACAAACACAGATATGATTTTAGAGAATACAAGTCATTGCTACATCTTAATTCCACTGTAGGGACGAGTGATCCTGGATACGAGAGCGCGCGTTACATCATCAATCAGATATTCAGCCTTGCGCGCACTTTAGATGAAGTTGTTCAGTGAGAGAAAACTGATGAGGAACGAACTAAAGCGATAAAAAAATTACACAAGCGAAAACTTGTTAAGCGGATTATTTGCAGATTTGATAGCACAGCACAGTTTCAGGTAAGAACTTTGACGTACTCAAATGGTTTTATTATGATATTCTAGTTCAGTTATGTAGAAATTAAAGAAAGTTTGACAGTGAAACATCCAAATGAAAAGAAAAATGAGAAACTTGTACGCACACAAAGGTTTTGCGGCTGAGAAACAATGATCTACATTTAAGGTGGTTGTTACATTTAAAAATTTTAAATTTGATTATTAAAAAAAGAAAAAAGACAAAGATCTAAAATAATTACTATTTGCTATCATGTCTAATTTGAAGAGGATGTTAAAAGAAAGATGAAGAAAGAAAGAAAGAAAGAGATAATGCGCATACAATATTTCGCAAAACAATAAAAAGACATACTACACATACGAAGTTTTAGCTTTTTCCCTCAAATTATTAAGGACAGATATGAATGAAGAATAATCGTATCATTCATTTATTTGCAGGTTACCTGGAAGGTTTGTTTGTCATGGAATCACCGATCCATTACCAAAAAACCGTCCATTGCCTATGGTATATAGCAACTTTTGAATACGTCTTACAGTACAAGAAGTCTCATCCTTTGATGTTTGCCCTGTTTTTACCTCTCATCATACCTGTTTGTTTACGCAAAACCATGTTGGCTTGTGTTGTCGTTCTCAAAGCCGCTTCTGTCCTGTCTGGTTGTGGAGTGAATCTGCTTATGTTTGCTCTACCTTTGATGCTACAAGTATCAGGACATTTAGTACTAGGGGTTGCCTTGGTTGGTATTTGTTGCCTTATCTACAAAGCAATCCTGCAAGCTTTTTTTTCAAACCAACACTTGAACCAACCTGATATCATGGTCTGAAGAGAGTGTGATTGAAAAAGAGTTTAAATTTTGGTCGACGAATCAGCCTTGTGCGACCAGTTTTCTCTAGTAGGTTCGCGATTCGGGATACCCGATACTCATCTATGTCACGTATAGAATATATTACTAAGAATCCAAGTTTAGTAAAAGCTCTCGTCAGTCAACTGGTCCCAGACAGTTTTTTCCAAACCAGGAGAGCACAGCTCGACGACATTTTAAAATAAAGATGGCTTCACTAGAATGAAAGTAGACTTCCTTTGTTAAGAAAAAAAATAAGAATATTCATTTTCTTGATTTAATAAGAGTCGTTTACAAAATAATTAATAAATGAATGAATACGAAAAAGATCTAATGGAAAAGGGAAAGAAGAAGAAAAAAGCTACTCTTAATATGGTGGGAATTGAACCCACATTAGATGATTAATTCCAAAATACTGAAAAGAAAAGGAAAATTAGTGCCTTCATGCCATACCCCAAGACATCCGCTGGGTCATCGTATGGACTTCGGACATGACGGCAATTAAGTCCCTCTGCCCTTGGGTGTACGGATTACGCAGTTAGTGTTCTAGCCGAAGCATCAGGGAGAGACTAGCCGGCCCCCAGACCATATCTACAGCTAATCCCTTGCACTCTGCCACGCACTGGCACGTTGATTTGAAGTGGAAAATAATCTAGTCTATCTGCTGCATTGTTGTCATGGCTATTGTTGTGCTAATTTCCTGAAATCGTGGCCCAGTGGAATAAACTTGGGCTTTCAAGACACTGAGTCAAGCACGGTTGAGGGAGATTAGTATTTGGATGGGTGACCTGAAATCTATAGTTACCCAACTCTGTTTTTTTTCCTTCTTTTTTTTTTTTGCTGTTAAGATTCTTGGACTAATATAGACCTTGATGTTTCCCCCCTTATAATCCCGCATAGTGAAACCAATTCCTGTCTACCCAAATGGTTTGGAAAGTCTAGGAGGAAGAGATTAGCAGCCATTTTCACATATTGTATATACTAAGTAGTGATAAATAATCAATCAATATATGGCTCTATCTTACAGATTACATATTTTGGAACTAGAAAGGAAGAGAAAATCCTTTCCTGTTGATGAGTCAGAGACCCAAAAGCTTGCTTTCACGAAAAATATATTAAACAATTACAGGCTGTTTTCTCGGACAAGGACTTAAAACCGTAGGCAATGTCTCTCAACCCTTCCTAACCTGCAGTTAATGGGGGACATAAAAGAACCTGTTGAAGTATTCGTATAAGAGTAAGGGATTGTCTCCCGGTTCTTGTTGATATGGGATTAATTAGGCCGTTATATAATGAACAGGTAATGGGATTTCATGCTCCCCAATCAAGAAATAATTAGACTCAAAAAATTCTTCAGATTTGTCAGTCCTCAGAATTTTCCTTGTCCAATTATTTGATAATTGGACAGCATGGAGTCCTATTACATACACTTATTATTTCTTTAACTATATTTTTATGAATATTTCACAACCATCACTCCCCGTATGGAGGCTTTTCCGTGAGGTTCGCTCGACGTGCACTACCACTACATCGATTTTTTTTTTGATGATTAGGTTTTGATTATCTGATTTCAAATATTCCACGCACTAAAGTACATTATTGACCAGGATTAAACAAATATTACATAGTCATGATAGGGAATGACATACTGCTTTAATATTCATATCTAGAGCTTATGAGAACATACAAGAACTCTGATATTTTCCTGTTAAATAACATAACATTGTTTAAAGCTGCATTGTACTGACAAGAGCGTTGATCCCTGCGAGTAATCCTTGCGCTACGCTGCTTAGTGCATAGCCACTTCTTGCACTCATCGACACTTCGTATGTGTACTTTACCTTCAGTCGGCCATAGACCCAGTCCACGCTCGATCCACCATGTCTTCCTGAAAAGTAATAAATTGTATTCCATTGGCATTAAAGTGATTTTCAATGTCTTACTTCGACGATACGGTAGCAATCTTGTATCGCAAGGCATTTTGGGACATCCAGGGGGCAAATAAAGCTTTGTAATAGTAATGACGTCGATTGATAATAGCTAACCACAAGAGAATACCTCACCTTTACCCAGAAAAGAAAGACAAACGCGCAAACTTTATGTCCCGCTATCTTTGTTTGTTTTTTTTCCCCTGGCAAGATGGCCGCCCTATCGTCGAAGCAGTCCATGGTTGGTGATTGTGACGCGAACCAAGGCTGGTAGTGCACTCAAACCTCATCTCTGGGGTCCCAGGTTCGATTCCCTGACGATATCACATATTTGGGTCTCTCCCTTGATACGAGGGTGTTTCCTTCCTCCCTCCGCAAAAACCTTAACCCTATTTCAATTTGATGTGTGATTTAGTCGTGCCTCTAGTTAGATAATGCGTTGTTTCAGGCAGGGCCACTAGATTTTGTACGGTTTAATATTTGTCTTTCACTCGAGGAGATAGGATTTTTACAACATTTCGTGCGATCGCATGCTTTATGACACAAAACTGTGAACCAAAAACATGCATATATGTGTCCCATTCCCTCTGAAGCGATAACTAATAAGCCGTTCCTAAATATTCCTCATGATGAAAACAAAAACAAAACAAAACAACAACAACAACAACTAAGTATTTACCGGTATAGACTGCTTCACAACAGCTATAATACGATTGACGGTAACCAACTTTGTGTATAGCCCTAACTGCTTCAGTAGCAGCCCTTTTCTGTGAAACAAAATAACGCCATGGAATGGTAAGTAAGAATTTGAAATGTAAAAGAGAGTGTTAACTTAAATATTAAAATGACTACTTCGACGATACAGGGGCTATCTTGGATCGCAAGGCATTCTAGGGCGTCCAGGTTAACAGCAATGACATCAATTGTTATCAACAGTTCGATCATTCGCCACCAGAGAATACAACAAAAGATAACTTTTTTCACATCTTATTGACAATTTAAAATTTTTTCTCTTTATACCGCTAACCAATTATGTTTTGGCGCTTCACTTTGTTGTTTCCATATCGCTACATCGATGTAAAAACTCTGCCTATCGATACCTAAACTCTTGCGCCGATGTCTAGCACGATTAAAGCAATTCGAGTTGTTCAAAAGAAATCAAAAACTTGTAGGAGTGTTCACGGTACGGCGAGTAGCACAGTAAGACAGCATGACATATTGATCACCTTTATCCATAAAAGAAAGACAAACACGCAAAACTATATACGTTTTCCGTCATCTATGTTTCATTGCCACCGTATCGTCGAACGGTAGTCTATTAGCTGAATGAATCTTAATACCCCCAGCCCCCCTCCTCCCCCAAGATTTCTGGAATTAGTGAGGCGCACATACATGCTTCACTTATATTTCAACAATCATAGCATCATAGGTATCCAATTACTATGATAGATTTAGTACTAGTTTAGCTTAACTAGTAGACTTCGAGTTATATGCACGTTGTGTTGTGTAAAGAAGTATACATGTATGTATGTATATGTATACACAAATGTAATGATTTCAATTGATATATAGAGATTATCACATGTTAAGAACTTGATATCGTTTTTATTCACGAGTTTTTCTATCATATCGCGAACGAGCGAGTCCTCGAGCGAGTGAGCGATATGATACGGAAAAACGAGTTTAATTTGTTTATTACACATTTAAGGTCGATAAAATGAAAAACATTCCAGTTCCCAGTTTACCGTGAAGTGATATCGTATCACTTCACTGATATGGTTTTTATTCACTGCTTTATTACACGGATATCGACCCTAAATGTGTGATATATTGATATATTTATTCAGAGCGGAACCAAGAATGATGACCCCTTTATTTCAGTTTAAAAAAAATGTCCATTACATAATAATGTCGTTCAAAGTTCTAGAACGACGTTATTGACAAAATGTCTTTCAAGATTATCACATTAATAGTAGTACCCAAGCCTCATCGCACGTAAAAAAAAAAAAAAAAAAAAAGCAAAGTATCGAAAGAAATTTGCGCGGAATTTCAATATTCCAGCTCCAGGGACAAATTATTTTGTTTAAGTAATCTCACCTGTTCAGCTTTGTCCGGATTAGAACCATAATCATATTTCCACGGCATCTGAAAAGCCCGTCTTCCATGATCGTGAAAGTCAAGGAAGCCTTTCAAGTTCTTTCCAACGCGGTTCAAATAGTTACGAACGTTCCTTGTTTCGACCTCGGAAAATGCACCGAAGCCCCTGAAGGTGTTGTGGCATCGTTCGATTGTAGGGTCGAATTGATTTTTAACAACTGGCAAGAAAAAAAGAAAATAGTTGATAGAACTCTTTACCTTGGGCGTAATCTTTTCCCATTTCAGATCACGTGCCATTCCCTTGGTCGAGTCTAAGATTGTTTGTTTGTATTTAAGAAAGATCAAAATACTTACAGCCCCACTGATAACCAAAGTTTCTGTTCAGGTCTACACCGTAGCACTTTTTGCTGCCGATGTAAGTCACACGTCGCCTGCTTTTTGGCCAGTTACGCATCTACAAAAGGAAAGATTCCCATTCTGCATAAATACACTTTATTGCAATTGCAAAATTATTATCGGGTTCAAAATATAGAACATTAGAAATGGTATATGGGAGGAACAGTTATGTATCTAGTGATATGACTCGTGGAATATATCCTTGCATTGACAGCTAGAAAGCATGTAGGCTTTGCATCCCATGCAAGCCATGCCATACCATATCATACCATGCCATGCCATGCCATGCCATGCCGTCCCCTCCCCTCCCCTCCCCTCCCCTCCCCTAACCTCCCCTCCCCTCCCCTCCCCTCCCATCCCATCCCATCCCATCCCATCCCATCCCATCCCATCCCATTCCATCCCATCCCATATCTTACAGAGCTGTATGTTCTGGTGTAAACATATCCATCCACATTCATGACAGGCAAGATGACGATGTCCATCTTATCCAGGGTCTCGGTGACTTTGGAATCTGATCCATACAGCGAAGACAACTAAAAAGACATTGAAAAACCATTAGTCAAACACCGCTCTACGGGACTGTGGTTCAAAGGGATCTCATTAAACAGATTTTGACTTCTTGTAGCAATTAGTTCCCGTAAAATAAAAAAGAGAAGTAGATTCAGGCATTGGTGATCGTAAAATGACATTGGGACAATCTATCCGCTATGAGTACGTTTTTCACAGAAAAAAGAATTTGAAATATTTGACTCCCACTACCAAGATGCTTTGCGAATGTTCTTTCTTATTTAAATTTGTATTCCCTCATGAGAATAGTAAGACAAACGGTGCTAAATAACTGAACAAAAGAATGTGTGCAAGGGAGTCTGGTAGTAGAGGTCAATGACGCTATTATGCCCTCCACATGAACATAAACCTTGATAATAATCATTGATTGGTGCATTACTGTAAGTACCTTATCAGCAAAATACATGCATTGGGTTCCTGTAATCCATTCATTACCGTGGGACAAGCACTGGATATACATCACTGGTTTGTTTTCGCTCTTCTTTCCTGAAATCTTGGTCAAATAAATCTTTTTATTCACCTTGAAGACGTTTGCTCATGCGTGCATTCGGCAGGTTTTCCATCAACTGCTGAATTGCACTTAATTCCGTCCACCAATTACTGAGTTGCACTTAATTTCGTCTCGTGCGGAATGTTCATCAGCTGTGAATTTATTTTGCTCGACATCACGTACATGGTGATCAATGTTTGACCACCATTTGGAGCAGATAATGAGATTCAAGATTTTTATAGGCTGATTGAAACCCAAGAATACAAGAGCGCTTGTAAAAATAAACAGTCAATATACAAAGAAAATAATTATAGTTACATATACGAAGAAATCTTGATTAAACTTTTGTGAAACCAATATACTTTATCAATAAAGAAAATATTAAAGAATCAGGCCCCCTCCACATTATGCCGGATAAATTCGAATCCGCAAGTTTCACACCCAAACCGAAAAAAGGTTTTCCGTCCAAACATGAAAACGGATAAAAGTCCGATCAGAGGCGGCACAAATACTTCATTGCACATCATTGAGCATGTGCATCGAAGTTAAAATTGAGCCCGCGGTGAATTTTCACCCTTCCCGCCATGTTCCCATGATGATCGTGACGTCATCGTATTCGAAAAAAACATTGTTTTCGGGGAAGAATTGTTCCGGATTCGCCCGGACTAGTGTGGACGGTAGGCCTAACCGAAGAAATAAAAATTCGGATTCAAAATTATCCGGCATAGTGTGGACGGGGCCTCAGAGTTGTGACCCAAGAACTGGCTTTATGTTTTAGCATTTTGCGCTATCCAACAAATAAATCCTTATCCAGTTATTATCCAATAAATTGATTTACTGAATTTATCCGTCGGATAGCGCTATCCACCCTTCTTTCAACAGGGCCCTGGTGTCAAGTGGAGATTTTAGAAGTACGTAATGGTTTGTCACCCGAAAACTCAAGTTTGATCTTCCGAGAATTCAAAATATTACGTCATACCTTTATGGCGTACATTAGTCTCCCCTCTGTAGACTTTCCCAATGAAAACAACTCAGTGTTCTCAGACGAGCTGTTAATCTCTTTTAGCTTCTCTACAATCTAAAAACAAAATGTTTTAATATTAGTTGATCTACAGATCCATGTCAAATCTCTACAACCTTTATATTCTAATCGACCCACTAGAAATGTCTACGTCGTTCTGTCGTTCATGTCATTTATCCGTTCACCGTAGCAATGGTAACTGAAGGGTAGGTCGTAACCAAGAATATTTCTAACGTTTGGCTGTCGTTTTTCTCCGGTTTTTTAAATCTGAAAGGGAGGTTTTTCTAACACGCTAAAATTTTATTTCAGAAGCGAAAGGTTGGCTGGGGAGAACGTCGTCACGCTAGGGCGTCAGGGATGCTCTCCTGTTGCATTTGTATGAGTATAACTTGTTTCGATGACTATATTACTGTATCTTGCAGGTACACCGCAGTTAAATGTAAGCATATTTAACCATGCCCTGACTTAGATCAGCCCAGAGGTTGTTTTAGGGTTCAATCTGTGAATTAGCCGTGCCCTGACTAATAGATCAGTCCAGAGATTGTCGCAGGAAATCGATCAAATTTAAAGTTTTTTTAGAAGGTCTTGTGTTGTTGGTGTTTTTACAACTTCACCGATCAATTAATAATTAACTTGTATCAATAAACATCAAATAAATAAGCGAGTTTAACTGCACAAAAAAAAAAAACCTCCATCCCGTACTCACCTGATCGAGGTTGTGGTAGCTGTTATGCCAGCTGTCATCGCTAAAGAAAAAAAATGTTTAAAAAGGCAGAATTAAGCCTGATACGTTCCAAGACTTAAAAAACAACATCAGAATTAATGCTTTAGGTTAAGTGGTATTTAACTTGGGGAAAAGACGAAGTGGTTGGTAGGACAAGGACAAGGAAGGGGACAAATAAATCATTACCTGTGTACCAGGAAAGCTTGAAGCAACGCTATAATGACAACGAACACTGCCATCATGTGATTGACTGAACTAATAGTATATTCGTGCACACACGTTCCTAGTGAACCCAAGTAGGAAGTGAATTATCGTGACTTTTGGACGTGATTTATATACGTTTAAGTCATACAGTTTTGTTAGTATGAACAAACGTGTGTACAAACTTTGTTTATACAAACATTTGTTCAAGCGTGTAAACATTAAGAGACTCATAAAATGCGAAAAACCTTGAAAAATTGAGCCGAAAAATATACATTTTCAAACATTTTCAATTGTATTGTGTATTCTATTTAATGTGGAATTTCAAGGTCAAAACTTTTATTTCACTGGACAAACCAAACCATGCATTAAAAAAAAAACTGGATGATAAAACGTTTGTTTAAATTTTTTAATTAGTTTTTGAAAAAAAATTGTTCATTACCTTCATACATGTGTACACAAAGGTTAAATCTAATATTGCGTCCATTTTGCACAACCTTGCCAGTACACAAGACAGTACACAAGACTGGACACACACTATGCAGTTAATTAAGACAAAAACAGCTTTGCTAATACTGATGTCAAGTCTTGTTCGTGCGGAGAATCACACGTTATAATCTCTTGGAACAATTCTCGTCAATTAGAATACATTGTTCTAACGGATAATTTCCGTTAATAATTTTGGATTGTAGACTAATGTTAGCAGGGGCTTATATAGGAACTTTAGTAGAGGGGTGACTATTAATAACGGTGTTATCAGAAATGCGAGGAAAAGAGAGGTGACTGTTACTAACGAAATATTGAGATATTTGAGCAAAGGGGGGAGGGGGGGGGGGTGGGGGGTGACTAGTCACCCTCATTACCATCCCTGGATCTGCCCCTGTATAGCATGCGTGAGACCGACTATAACTCTGGTTACGACCATCTTTACCAGAGTTTAATGAGGCTTCACGCATGCCATCATACGTACGTGCCGTACGCGTATCATTACCGGGGCGGAGTGGCCCTATTAGAATTATGATCCCTATATTATGAATAATGTTGACAAAAAAGTCGAACAGTTGGAGACTGAATTGATAATTGTTCTATGTCTCAATGCTATACGATCTTCTATTTTTAATTTTTTTAAAGATGTATTTTGATTTATTTAATTATTCCGTGAAATTGTGAAGTATGACAAAAAGGAAAACGTAAATTCAAGATAAATATATCATATGAAAATACTGTTGTGGAGAGCACTGTTTTTTTTTTTTTTCATTTGCAAATCATCCTTAACTGAAATATATGGTTTTGTACACTTTAAGGTTATTTCACTTCAAAACAACTGTCCTAAAGTAACAAGTTATCGTAGATTTATAAGTTTTACACCGTAGTGAAAATAGAAAACTGACGTTTCGGTCGTTAGTCCTTCGTCGGAGTCAATGTCCTAAAGTACACTGCAAGATGTAAAACATTCTTGAATTTTCTTCATCGATCTCATTTGCATATAGATATTTCAAATGTTTATATCTTTGAAAATATAGAAGTCCACATACGAAAGTACTTCAACCATACTACTACACTTCCAATGCATATATAAGTGATTTTGAAAATAATATGTTTTTCTTGTTATACACTATAAGCAAAGACACACAATAACTAAAGTAAAAGTACACGAAACAAAACGTGCGAAACGTCATTCAAAATAGCAAGTTAAAAATATGCTTCAGTAGGTATCCTCTTCTCGGTCACTGAAAACCAAATTTCTGAACCTTTTTTCTAATTAACCTTGGGAAGGAATATTCAATGAATGAAATGTGACGAGTTGACAAAGCT
The DNA here is from genome assembly GCA_011057435.1 of Actinia equina. NCBI lineage: Eukaryota > Metazoa > Cnidaria > Anthozoa > Actiniaria > Actiniidae > Actinia > Actinia equina. Next base: position 310,577 of record WHPX01001214.1, read on the forward strand.
GTTCCAACTAAAGTTTGATTAAAGTAATTTTTAGCTGTCAGTTAAGGGTATTATTGAAGGGAATGAAAAGGAATTGATTTTATTTTTGATTTCAAACTGTCAATCTTTTTACCTTTAAATTTGAAGTTAGGGGTTTGGATTTAGGAAGGCTATTGTCTAAAGGGAATTTCGCAGCGATTAAGAATGAACTGAGAATGGAAAAGAATGATTAAAGAGAAAAATTGAGAAAGAAAGAGAAAGAGAAAGAAAGAACAAAAAGAAAGAAATCAAGCAAGGAAGCAAGGAAGCAAGGAAGCAAGGAAGCAAGGAAGCAAGGAAGCAAGGAAGCAAGGAAGCAAGGAAGCAAGGAAGCAAGGAAGCAAGGAAGCAAGGAAGCAAGGACGGAAGGAAGAGTTTCGTCCTGAAAAATGATTTCTTTATTAGGAGAAGACATCATCAAGTTGGATTTACCCCCTTCAACACCCTCTAAGTCAACACTAAAAAAATCCAGCTGAGGTGACCTTCAGAAGCAACTCAAGGTCAACCAAACATGATTGAGGATTCAATATTATATTCGAATTCATTAGGTATAACTGACAAGAGAAATCTACATTGCACTGGGTTCCTTATACACTGCGAGCATCAGCTCAATTTGATATATTTTATTCATCCATCCATCCATCCATTCATTAATTTATCAGTTATTTATTTACTTCACAACTAGATATACAAATACCTAATTAAGGGCATAGTCAACACTGAGTCACATTTAAAGGATTTCAAGACTAGCCTTTAGTCTTATTAAGGTTAACTTGAATCAAAATTAAACTAGCCTTTAGTCTTATTAAGGTTAACTTGAATCAAAATTAAACTAGCCTTTAGTCTTATTAAGGTTAACTTGAATCAAAATTAAACTAGCCTTAAGTCTTATTAAGGTTAACTTGAATCAAAATTAAACTAGCCTTTAGTCTTATTAAGGTTAACTTGAATAAAAATTAAACTAGCCTTTAGTCTTATTAAGGTTAACTTGAATCAAAATTAAACTAGCCTTTAGTCTTATTAAGGTTAACTTGAATCAAAATTAAACTAGCCTTTAGTCTTATTAAGGTTAACTCGAATAAAAATTAAACTATTTTATAAGTGCCAGCAATAACAACGGAGAATTAACATTATAATGAGATCCCATGGTGAACTGCTTTGCATATATTAAGCCAGCATCGGGCCTTCTTGACATCGCGGCGATCCCCATCCCCTTCAGCGTGAATACGTTCTTCATTCTTCATACTCTTCTCTCTCTCTTCTCGCTGTCCACGCTGTGGACGCACAACTTTTCCCCAGTATGCATATCTCATTCATGTGTATTGTCGGCACTTAGAATATAATACAATTTATACGATAGATAGCGATTCTCAGGACATGATGGACTGTGTTACTATGGCAACAGTTAATCACATGACAACAATCTTAAGTGTGGTGAGGGATTTTGTTCCCATGGCTGCCTTCCACGTGATACCTTGTTCTGTGTTGGTTACCCATTTTTTTAGTTTCTCCGATTTAAACCATAGGTTATTGTTATCGACGTTTTTAAACAAGCTTCTGAGTTGTTCTCCTGTTAGAGCTCCCATCTCGATCTTTGAGGTAAAAAAAATCGTGAGGAAAAATCGTCGAAATAAGCCAGCCATCCAGCTGTATCGTACCAAACAACATTCATAATGACAAGACCATCAACCAAAAAGCAAACGAAACAACCAAATTTAACCCTGTAGTCAACAATCCAATCACAATCGATTCTAATAATAGGATGTCAAGAATTCAGTACTAATTAGTGATCTTTTTACCTTGACGAAAAATCCCATATCAACTAGCTGAGGTACTTTCCACATAAAGACAAGACTAAGTGTTTCTTGGGGAATCCTAGTTATCTGATAAGATGCTGCGCCTTCTGTGCCAACAGCACTGTCTAACATAACCAAACAAAGAAATGGTATGAACTCGAAAGTAGCATTTAACTAATTGTGCATGGTGTTGGGCCATTTCGGACCACCAGGCATTTCTTTGAGTATTTTTGCACGCGGGATGGTAGAGTGCATACCATATTTCCTTTAGAAAACTTTGTAAGGAATTGCAAGAATTTGCACAAATTAGTAAGTTCAGTAAAGCCCCAGTGGACCGTAGACCTAAAACATTATGCACAGTTTGTTAGTTAGCGTTATACTGATATATGGTATACTTTAGAACGTGCATCATTCGTTTTTTAGCTCGTAACGCAACACTGTTGTGTTTTATTTTGAACGATTTTGTTGCCTGTTTTACCGTTGACCCTTCAAACAGCCGCGTGTTCCGAATTCTGCTTCTCTCGTGCTCTACAGCTGTCATTAGAGAACTTTAGATCTGACGACGAATGCGAGAACGAGTATGAGTACGAGTGTTTAAGAGAGGTACTATCTTTTTGTAGTCGTGATAGTATACGTAGATTGAAACTTTAGATTGTAAAAAATCGGAAATCGACTACGATTCAGTGTTAACCACGTGCACAGGACCCTCACTCGATCTTGTACTTGTCGTCGTATCTAAAAGTCGCTATTGTGTTGAATAATAGCAGTCATGTTGAATAACGTATTTACAGAGCCCACGAACTAGTAGACAACATGACGACTCATGATTATTTTGATTTCCTAATTACTCTTACTAAAGTACCTTTGTTTTGTTTTAGAGTCGTAAAAAAACGACCCCATTATTTCTCTTTACCGGTTTATTGAAATAGGTGTATATTCTGGTGTGAGAAAAACCAAACACCTACCCCCCCGATACGTCTTTTTGTAACCTGACTTACTTGGCTTTTTGAAGAACTTAATTTTCGCTGACGGTTCGTTCTCTTCGATGAGGAATGGAGGAAGAATGGCAGCATGTCCATGGAGCATGTACCATTTGGGATCATTGAGAGAGGTCGTCATTTCGTTTGATAAGTCTATTTCAATTCCTTTGTCACTCCACGCTGAAGACCATAACGATACCAGAACATTCCCAACGGTAAGTGCTTCTGTAACGAATGCTCTTCGCTGAGCTGAAGGTACAATAGAGAGAGGTTTAAAATTGCTAACAGAAACTCTCAAAAAAACCTCAAGTTACGATCACGAGGGTTTTTGAAAAACGGAAAAGGATTTGAAGCGATCTTTAAATTTAACATGAGTGTGAGACACAGCTAGCCAAATCAAGACTTTGTTTCAGGTGGTACACTCACGTGCCACATCAGAGACGTTTTGAGGCTTGACAACCAAGTGATATCCACGGTGGCCAGTAACAGAGTTTGGCGGGAAAGCTATCAGCCTGCAGAAGAATTCAATATTCATCAATATCATTATCATCATTATTATAATTATATAATAATAATAATAATAATAATAAATGTAATAATAATAATAATATATAATATATAATAATAATAATAAAAGTAATAGTATATATAATATTATATATATATATATAATTATAAAGTAATGCGTATCGTCATACGATATACCACTAACATAAGAGTGTCAAAACATCGCAAGAGAAATAGGCCATTTGCATTATGGCGTCATTTTACTACCACTACCAAAATGCTTCGTGAATTTTCTTTCTTATTCAAATTTGTAGTTCCTCATGGGAATAGTGAGAGAGTTGATGCTAATTAACAGAACAAAAGACAGTGTGCAATGGAGTCTGGTAGTGGTAGTAAATGACGCCATAATGCAAATGGCCTATTGCTATCTTACTTTTCTCGAGTTCGTTGTCCTTGTTTCGGTTCGCCATAAAAAATACTGGAATTTTTTCTTTCTTATTTTCTTATTGTTTCAAATTTAGATGTTGTACTTGGCTTCTTGCATTAGCTTATGTATAGTTGAATTATGTACACCTTCTTACTAGATAACGGCTTTTTCGATAAAACCATGCTCGGGAATCAAAGCACGTTCTTTTATCAAATGGGCCTTATACACGCGGAAGCTATGTTGACTGAATCAATAGATTTCCGTAGTCTGGCATTTATCGGCATTTGAGTGCTTGAGAATAAATTTATGTGAGTGGGAATAAACAGGTCTGTCGTTAATATAGAAGATGAGAAGCATTAAAAAAAAAAAAAAACTCCAAAAAACGAAAAAAAAATTTTTTTTCCTTTTTCTTACCCAAAGCAAAGTATGAAAAGACGGCACATTCTTTCCATCATAGGTTCTAGAAAAAAGCAATTTACATTAGTACATACACATTACGACTTCGTCATGAAATTTGTTTACAATAAAATAACAAAGTTAGAAAAATAATTTCTTTATAATACGCTCTACAAAATTACTCGATTCTGATTGGACAAGAGGAGTACAATTAAATCCCAAAATGTACTGTGTAGAGTCCCAGTTAAATTGCTCAATTTTGTTGAGTGTATTACAAGCAAAAAATCGCATAATGGTCTCATACAATTCGGAATTTATAGATACTCGTGATGATGTTTTGAAAGTTCGTTTACTAAGTTTACTCGTTTAGTATACAAAACCTACCTGTATTAAGTCTGCTGTATCCGAGGACTAAAACACTTTGAATCAATTCTACAAACACCTTTTAAAATAACAAATTATGAACGACAATGATCTGCTCACCTGTCCAGCCAATCATAATCCGCCTGATGTCATTTCTTTATCGTGACGTATTTACCAATCAGCAATCAGTTTTGACTTTTAATTGACTTCGAAATATTTCAAATATTTGTGGACCAATTTCGTGTTGATCACTAAAACATTTTAATGCAATAAAACAGAAATTTGAAGAATGTCGTGAATTTTCGATTTCAGGACAATTGAACACCAGCAACGCTGTTCTGATCCAAGACTCTAAGATATTGGGAGAGTTCAATTAACGCATAAATCATTCCCCTATCTCCTCCTTCTACCCGCGACAACCCTGTCCCATTAGACGGAAATTCTTGAGAGATACCGGCTGAGTGATTGATCTCGAACAAAATCTTCGTAGGTCGATTCTTACATTCTTAATAATCACTACATTTGAAGAGCTTTATAATTATAATTATAATTATAATTATAATTATAATTATAATTATAATTATAACAACAATGCGCAATAAATAGTTTATGACAAGATAATACTGGATCCTGATCCTTAGTTATCATATTTTTTTAAAAACAAAATTTTACTCTAAAATGTTGGATGTCGTCTTCGCAGCTTATTTTGAAAACGAAGTTTAATGAATAATGAATACTGTATAGTGAATTACACAGCTGGGGTTTCGCGGTAAATTTTAACTAACGAAAGACACTCAAAAAATAAAAACATGAATAGAGTTCTACCAAGTTAAAAACCTAATGATAGATATTTTAATAAATGACTAAAGTAGTTTATCAGGGTGGCTGTTTTCACGTGGAAACGCCTCTGTGGAATTTCTCAACTTCGCGGTCGAATATTTTAAATAACGCTTTAATGGAATCACGAGTTTGAAAAACGTAAATGGACTGTGATTTCGATTCATTTGTCTTCAATTCGTCTAGCAGTAAAGACTGAAACTGGTGAGTAATTTGAATTGATACAATTGGTACAATTTAGTATGTACGTTAACCGAAAAAAAAAACAAAAAAAAACAAAAACAAAAAAACAAAACAAAACAAAACGAAACGAAAAGACAAAAACAAACAAACAAATAAAACACAAAAAAACACGCACAAAAACAACACAGCAATAAAAGCAGCAGCAACGATGTCCAACAACATTAAAAACAACAACAAAAATAAAAACAAACTAAGACAAAAGAAGCATACGTTACTGTTATACTAAAGAAAAGTAATTAACGTTATGAATCTCTGATTAAGTAGTTTAACATTATGATGTTACTATGTTATCGTCGACGCTTGGTGTTTGATGTTTCCTTTCCTTTCCTTGGTCCAGTGTAGAGAAGAATAAAAATGAATTGGATCATTTTGCTTGGGTAAGTCGATTTAAGTTTGTCTTAAAATGGTTTTTAAAACTTAGCAAATTTAATGAAATTCTGCATGTAACTTTGTAGGTTGGTGATAGGCAGCTCACCGTTTGCTCAGAACTCGGGGCTGACATCGAAAACTTTTGACACAGGAGGTGAGTGTAAACTGAACTTTTCAAAACTTTTATAAGCGATTTACGGGTTTTAAGGTGGCTTACATGCGGTAGTGCACTCGCCTCTCATCTCTGGAGTCTTTGCTTCGATTATTGGACTTGGTTTATTAATGTCTCTCTTTTGAGGTTCTTTGGTTTTTCTCCCTACATAAAAACACGTTGAATTCCAATTAACTGATCTGTGAGTTAACTGTGAGCTGACTTAGATGAGCCAAGAGGTTGTTTCAGGTTTGATCTGAGTTGGTCGTGCTCTAGCTTTGATCAGCCAAGAGGTTGTTTCAGGGTTGTCGACGAGTTAGTCGTGCCTTGACTTATGGGTTAGCTTAGAGGTTGTTTCAGGGTTCGATCTGTGTGTTAGCCGTGCCCTGACTTATAGGTCAGCCCAGAGGTTGTTTCAGAGTTCGATATGTTAGTTTGTCATGCCCTGAATTAAATGAGCTCAGATGTTGTTTCAGGCCGGGTTCGATCTGTGAGTTAGTTGCGTCAGTCCTGACGTAGATATGCCCTGTCATGCATGTAGAAAAAAGGGCACGCTTTAAACAAATTCAGCAACGCCTTCCTTTCCTTTCCTTTCCTTTAGCCAAACGTCGTGACTTTGAAGAATTCAAGAAAACCGCAAAAGAATATAAAAATGCAGCATCGGAACTTGGTACAATGATGTCTGGTGTCTTGTCCATGGTTGGCGTGGATAACGCAGTGACCATATCCTTGACTAATAACCATCCACTAGACCTGACTGATCCACATTGGTACATCGTGGATGGCAAGCTCGATGCGCCACCTCCTGATGTTCTTCAAAACAACGAAACAATGGTCATCACCTTTGAGAGACATCCAAGTAAAAATATTTAAGTATTCTAATTTATATAGAGATAAAACTACGCTTGCTAGTTCATATTCAGTGCTAACTGTGTTTGAAATCCAAACAGATTGACAGGAGGTGTTTCTTTCCATTCTTTTCCTTTCAAATGTAAATACTTTCTCCCTTTCTCCTTCCTCGCTTTCTTTTTTCCTTGTTTCTTTCTTTTTTTTGTCTTTTACATTACCATGGCTTTCCTTTCCTTCCTTCCTTGCCTCTTTCAATTTATCTTCCTTCGTTCATTCATTTCCGCCTTTCTTTCGTTTCTCTTCTTTTTGACTTTAATACTTATGATAACATCCTTTTGCACATCTTGCAGTTCTTCTGGGTTGCCAACTAAATGAAATAATCCTTAATACATCCCACTAGTAAAGCAATTTGTCCGTGTATCTCACTTTCCCGGTGTTTTATACTCCTAGGTGCATTTTGGGGACTGAAGGGAACAGAAGGTGTTCTCACCTACCAGATGGGAAACAGCTATCTAGTGATTGTTTGGAGTGCTGTTTGGAGAAGTACGAATAGGCTTCTGGTAAAGGTATATAAAAATGAACGATTGATATTCATCGGTTTTTAAATTCCTTTTTAACAGTCGTTCTATAACCGAAGCGCAGGTGCTGTGTACTCAAGAAAGCCATTTGCATTATGGCGTCATTTACTACCACTACCAGACTCCCTTGCACACTTTCTTTTCTTCAGTTATTTAGCCTTAATTGTTTTACTAATCTCACGAGAAAATACAAATTTGAATAAGAAAAAAAATTCGCGAGGCATTTTGGTATTGGGAGGCAACTGGCGCCATCATAGAAACGTCCTATTTGTAACAGATATTTTATAACGTAGATTATAAATCAAGATCCCAACCCTGGTAGAAGCTTGGAGGCTTCGGCTTTGTTCAAAACATACAAACAAGAAGCTTGGGAAGCAGGCGATTACGGGAAATGGCACTTTGGAACAAACACAATGATCAACTGCAAATTTATTGCAGCAATGGGTAATGGCGACAAGGCTCCCCTTCAAGTTTTTCTGTCCTAATAAGCTGGCAATGATACATGGTAACATCACCCTCAGAAATGGCTTCTTCTAAGGCGCTTCGTATTATAGATCTACTCATTTCAATAAAGTTAGTCATGTTAAAAGCTGCAAAGCTGTGTTCTACTGACTCATAAGGGTTCATAATTCGTAAACATTAATTTGATAGTTATGTCGAAGAATGGAAAAATAAAAATTGAATTATTTCACCTGTTGTTCCATTGCTACCGATTGGAAGACAAGACTAGAGAAAATGGGAGACTCTGCAGGCCTAGGCCGTTTTCTTTAAACTACCGCCGACCATGGACGTACCAAACGAGTTCTGAAACAGGTTTTAACCGGAAATAGGTAGTAAGCATGAGGAAATGTAGAAAACCCTTTCATATTTTCTCTGCCAAGGATCGTTAACGAGGGAAACTCTGCTGGGGACAACAAGAGATCGTAGTCCCAACTGTCTTACTTCATGATAAAAATAGAACTAATAAAATATCTGCATAATGAGTTATATATAGAATACCAATATCTTACGTGTGAAATCTTTACTTTTCTCTTTTATTATCTTGCCTACCGTTAGTTTCCTCTGTGGAAGAGCACATGCAGCAAAACCATGGAATAAAAACGTTGATACTGACAAATAGTACTATTTAATGACTAATATTTGCTATCACTCAATCAGACACACAAAAACAAATACACAAGAGACCATTTACGTATTAAGAATAAATAAATAATAATATATTATTATACCGAGACAAATAATTTAATATTGTAGCTCCACGGCTACTTCGACGATGCAGCGGCCATCTTGAATCATCTTGAATTGGAAAAATCCAAAGATGCTGGAATTACAACCCCACTATCTTTGAGAAATCAGTTACAGAGCAGACTATTTTTTGATTAATCTTTTTACAAAGTATGTGAAATGTCAATTGACGTCATTACTGTAACAAAGCTTTGTATATTTGCTCCCTATACGACCAATAACGCCTTGCGATCCCAGATTGCCGCCGCATCGTCGAAAAAGTCCTTTTCTCTACTACATATGGTCGAAGTTTCTACAGCTATTTACAGTGCACGTTTTAAAAGATTTTGGTTTCTTTCTTTTAGGTTCCCATGTGGAACTCAGATATTTTTTTGACTTTCCTGCCTCCGCAGACATTTCCTTCATACTCACAATTATTATTAGAGACTGGCTTTCTCTTACGTAACAGCGCGATACAATTAATTTAGTGCGTTCCCAAACGCATATGCCTCGACATTACAGTGACTGCACGATGCAGTCCATTTGTCTTGCTCGCCATTCGGGTTCCCAGTAACAGCGCGATACAATTAATTTAGTGCGTTCCCAGACGCATATGCCTCGGCATTACGATGACTGAACGATGCAGTCCATTTGTTTTGCTCGCCATTCGAGTTCCCAGTAGCTCAGTGGTTAAAGCGTCCGACTAGAACACGGAAGGTTTAGGGTTCGATTTTTTACCTGGAATTCCCTGTCTACGCACACATTCACTTCATAAATATTCTTTCAGGTTGATATCATAAAAATATTTTAGTATTCGGCAACAATTTCAACTGAATTTCGAATCGAAGTTTTACCAAGGATTAATTTACGTTCTACTATCTAAATTATTTAACCGACTCTCAATGAAAGGAAAACATCGCTGGATGCAATGTGTACTAGCTACATATCAATGTTATATTAAAACCCCTTTTACTTTTAACTTTGATGCGACTTGGATGGCAATTTAACAAGATAATACAAAAGAAATGCACAAATGCAATAGAGAAAAAGGTTGTTTTTGGTATTTTCCTGTTAGTCTCACATCAAAGATACCTCGTAGTATTGAAAGGGGCCAAAAGGGCCAAAAAGAGGCCTCTGCGTGTCCTCTGCGTTTCAGCTTGATAAGAGAAGTCATCTATTGTGACACTGTATTATCGTAGCTTTTAACCAATCTATGTTTGGCTTTGACTGGGTTCTGAAGGCGTTTTCGCAAAGATGTGTTTCATCATCTGAAAGTAATAAATGTTATCTGCTCAATTTGGCTTGTTTTGTGTGTGTGTGTGTCTGGGAAACTTCAACTACTTCTGTTGAGGACAGTACTGATCCAGTTTGAAAGTTAAAGCAGGAGCGTACGTAGCGATGTCTCGGTCATAGGATGGGCAATGTACCATTTTCCCGCAACTTTGTTTCTTTCTTTTCAGCCAATCAAATAGAATGGTACTATCGTCGTGTACGGATTAACGAAGTACGTCATAGAGTTTCCGAACACACGAGTGAGACTTAGAAAGATTGGTTCTCTACACTTAGAAAAAAAATAATTGAAGACACCAAGAATCGAACTCGGTATCTTCGGCACCAAAGGACTACTACAATGCCAACCCCAACCCTAACCCTAAACCTAACCCCTAGACCACGAAGCGAATTCGGTTGGGTGGTCTCATTTTTTAGTCATATTTAAACGATGTATCATCAGCATGTGCACATAAATATTTATTATAGTTTAATTTATGCTATCGTAGGGTACGACTACTAGCCGATTACTCCAAATTTGCATTTGAATAGAATTCCCCTGACAATTCCCGTACACGACGATACAACCAATAGAATCAATAATTTATTCAACACGTGTTTATCATGATCTTTCATTTAGTACTAATAAAAATAAATTCATGGCTTGATCATTATACATACCTCTTTGAACTTCTCGGGCAGACTATAACAAAACTCGTCTTCATCGACTCCGGCAGGCAAAATGGAAGATAATGGATTTGATGGGTTTAACACTGTGTATCTATCCAGTCTTTCCTTGGGGATGTAGTCTTGTATAACTTGCGTCTAATAAGAACAAAATATAAGGTAAGGACATTTCTTTACTTTGATATCACGGGGAGTGGTTGTCAATTTCTCCCGAGCTAGGAGCTCATGTTGTATGAGGCGCTCAAAAGATTTCTCATATTGCATCCATTGTTAACCGCACCAAGATGCATGGCCGCCATGTTTTTGCTTTTTTAATTCTCTTCGAAATTTGTAAAAGGAGGCGAAACAAAAAAATATATATGTATTTAGAAATGAATGCATCGTTTCCTTGTTTCTGGATTAAAAATTATCATACCATTGGTTTGGGAAGCTCCTCTTCTCTCCGCGAGTCTGACAGGCGAAGAAAGACCGACGCTCCTTCAAGGAATTTTATCTGAAAAAACACAAAAATATCTACATTGCCGATAATGATTTTATGGATCGAGCTACGTCCCGCGCGAGAATTAAAAGAGCTTTTGCCAGCTTCTGTGGCTCTTTCCTCTCGGCAAAAATCAACATCCAATTGGAATCCAATAGAATAAAAGCCACTGTGTGGAACTACCATTGATTCCTATTTCATTTTGATGTCATTTATATTTGGGCACCTTGTTAGAGAAATGATTCAGAAACTCACCTTTTGGTTTCGACGGAAAGCAGCCATAACATCGTGACAATAATCATTTTGTAAAGCATCCAGTATGGACTGGTAATAAAATATTCCACCATTAATATATATTTTACTGACTAATAATTCATGACTAATGGTTTATATTGCGCCCTTTCAATGTGCATCATATATTCAAAGGAGCTAGCAATCATGAGAGGTAGTTAGTATAAGGTTTAGGCACTCAAGGTGGACACTGTCAGGATTTCTTTACATCCTCTGTGGTTTTTTTTTTTTTTTGCGTCCCTCCGATATTGGTTAGTAATGATGAAGTGTGGAGAATGCAAAGTAATTAATGCCATAATCACCCAGCCTAGGCTTTTATGTCTATGAGTTTTGCTGTGCTGTTATAAAACAGTTGGGATTGGCAGAAAACTCGCGTCTTGTAACACTTATCTCGTGTTCTGACAACCTCGCGTGCTATATAACTACACACAGTAGCGCGCGTTTTCTTTTTTTTTTCAATAATGCATGCTGTTTCAATACTGTAGGTAATTTGTTGATGGTGGGTTTCTAATAAAGCCGATCTTACCTCAGAAGGTTCTCCTTGGTAGAGTGGCAGCTGATAAGATCCATTTAAGACGTACCCTTCATTGAACACTTGTATAACCGTCCAAGCCTGCATAAAATAATGATACCAAATGTCATGACCCTAACATGCGGTTCTGCGTATGCGCTGGAATTGATGAGGCTTGATAGATATTCAGGTGCTCAGCTCGGAGCGCGGAATACTTTTCTGATAAATTTTGGAGGTCATTTTTGTAAAGTAATACAGTCAGGCAAAGTTAAAAAAATCAATTCGCGCATAGTTTATGTATTCACCGCCTTTAATAGACGATTTACTGGTCACACACGAAGCTTTAAGTCAGGCTTCAAGAGAGTTTAAAAGGATAATTCAAATTTGATCCTTGCAGCCTCGGTTGAATGTGCTTCGTGTTGGACAAGTGAACCGTTGTATGAGAAGTAATGAATAGTGAAACGTGACCGCAGCCATGTTAGATGACAGGAACAATACAATCATTTTACATGAGAAAGAATTCAATTTCCAAGAGCATTAAAAATATATATATATATATAAAAACTTGTAAAGCGCTTATACAAATCTGTTCTAAGCGCATTGAAAATAAATGATGATGAAAAATGTTAAAGCAAAAACTATGTTTTGAAAGCTCATTTGAATAAATAAGTCTTAAGTTGTGATTTGAATGAAGCCAAATTAGTAGTGTTTCTTATTGATGACGGGAGCATGTTCCAAAGTTTAGGGGCAGCAACAGTAAAAGAACCTAGACCATAAGATTGAAGATTGTAGGACTTGAAGTTTAGAGCCAGATGAGAAGACGATCGAAGATTGCGTGAAGGTTTATAGGTAGAGATGAGATCTTGAATGTAGACAGGAGAGAGATTATGCAGGGCTTTGAAGGTAAGCAAAATTATTTTAAACTTGATCCTTTCAGCCACAGGAAGCCAGTGTAAATCAATGAGGACAAGATTTTATCCAAATTCAATCGAACACATTCTAAACTAAATTCTGCTATCTAACCACAGGTACCCCATGCTGTATTATGTGCGTGGTCACGTGATGAACCTCTATAAGAAGACGTTTAGGATTAATCTGCATACAGATTGCAATGTTGTGCAGACCTTCTTTACTTGTGTCCTTGCTACTTTTAACAAGTATATAAGTATTTTAAAACATATGAAAGTGGGAATCGTTCGTCAAGGTATTTGTGCCCCGATCTTTTACCGACATGTCCCGGACATTGAATTATTTCATCCTTACCTGTCCCTTAAGACCATAAACCTCCTGGTGTTGGGAAAAGTCAACTGTTACCTCGTGCAGGTGTACGACGAGCACTAGGAACTGATGGTATAAGCGACGAGGAAAAGTCTGAAGAAAAAATAAATAAAATAAGAATAACTTTGAGTTCATCAACGCATCGAGTGAGAGAAGAAGCCTTGTTAAAAATATCTGGTTTGGCGCGTGTTTGTATTGTATACTGACAGTTACCCAGCGGTTACACCGAATCGAAAAAATATGGCGACCAATTTGAATAACTGTTGTTCTGCACTGAATAGCCTCTCATAACGCTTTTTTCCACGTGAACACGAGGTTAGTCAGTCCCGAACAACAGTTATTCATATCAGTCGCCATATTTCGATTCGGTGTATACGATTTCAAAAACATATTTGAATTCGTGTTTTAACGCAATCCTGCACCTTTATGTGCAACGTGAAAGCTTTACAGCTTACAAGGTGAATGTTGCAAGGTATTACCAACGCACAAGTAACTACTTTTCATTTCTTGCTCTACGTTAACTTACTTTCATCCCATCAAGCCATACGGGTGAACTCACTTCACTAGAATAAACCAGTTGACTTGAATAGGTTAATGGATCTGATTGGTCACCCTGGAAGCAATTAAATAATTTGGAAATAGTTCATCAAGAGTTTAAAAGCGAGTTCAATATCATTTATAGGAAAACAACAATGTCATTTGTGTCATTTTCGGTGGAGACGCTCTAGTTGCTTTAGTAATATTGTCAAAATATTTTAATCCTGACAGACATGACATTGCCAACATTACTGTTACCATCACTGTTAAATCCATCATAAATGGATTTAATCATCAGCACCAGCATCATCATCAGACATCCTCATCATCCTAAGTAGACACCATCATTCAAACCATCATAACTATCACCATCATCACCAGAGATCTTTCATAGCAGCATCACCCTCAGCAGACATATTTCCAGTCATCATGAGTAGACATCATCATTACCACCATCATCAAAATATATCATCTGCACCACCATTATCACTGCTCAACAGATATCTGTATCACCATCAATAGACATCATCACCATCATCACCAGAGATCATCCTCAGTAGCCCCACCCTCAGCATACATCCTTCCAGTCATCATAAGTAGACATCATCATTAATACCATCATCACCCTCAGAAACATCACCAGAGATCATCCACAGTAGCCCCACCCTCAGTAGACACCCTTCCAGTCATCATGAGTAGACATCATCATTAATAGCATCATCACCATCAGAATAATCACCAGAGATCATCCACAGTAGCCTCACCCTCAGTAGACACCCTTCCAGTCATCATAAGTAGACATCATCATTAATACCATCATCACCCTCAGAAACATCACCAGAGATCATCCACAGTAGCCTCACCCTCAGTAGACACCCTTCCAGTCATCATGAGTAGACATCATCATTACCACCATCATTATCATCACATCATCATCAATAGACATCATCATTATCATCACCAGAGATCATCCTCAGTAGCCCCACCCTCAGCATACATCCTTCCAGTCATCATAAGTAGACATCATCATTAATAGCATCATCACCCTCAGAATCATCACCAGAGATCATCCACAGTAGCCTCACCCTCAGTAGACACCCTTCCAGTCATCATGAGTAGACATCATCATTACCACCATCATCATCATCACATCATCATCAATAGACATCATCATTATCAGCACCATTATCATCAGCACCATCAGCATCGGCATCAACAATCGTAAACATCAACATCATCAGTCATCATCATTGTCGCCATCATTCTTAACATTATCACCAACTACAACAATATCAAATATAACGACTCTTTTGTGTTACCTTATAGAATGATCCTGGAGGTGACAGACAGTACGTCGCAAAGGTAAAACTTGACCATGGAAGATTCTGTGCCCCATCAACAGATACCTAACAATAACGAATAGATTCGATAACATAGCTCTTCATAGTTCTACTCTCCTATAAGCACTACTCAACGTTTCTCGATTATTTTCTTTATAGACACGTTACATGTGACGCCAAAGCAGCTCAATAGCTGTTTTATTACTGACAGTTGAGCTTGCAATATTATATTCTTTTGCTTTAAGAACCAAAGAAGTGAGGTTATCGGGTCGATTCGATGCTTGTTGCCTCATATTATCATTGTTATTTGCATCTCATTTGCATGATTGCATCCATAATAAATGCTCTTTGAAGGACCAAACAAAATCTCAATCTTATGAGAAATCTATTGTAATGTTCTCCAAATTGAGCTGAATTCTGACGTGCTGCAAGGGGTCTATTAGTCGTGTATACCTTGAGTCCGTGTAACTGGTGATACAAAGCAACATAATTCAAATTGAAGTCTTCAGGAGTAGCATCTATACTGCGTGTTAGCTGGGTCTGAAATTATAATGATAATGATTTATATTTATATAATTTACAAGTATTAGAGATGGTTAGTATGAAGTGTAGACACTGAGGGTGGTCACTACCGGGGTTTCTTTACGTCCTTAGTGGTTCTTTTACGTCCCTCCAATGTTGGTTAGAAGTGATAAGCGTGGAGAGACGGGAGCGCAATTTAAAGTGGTCATCCAAGCAACTTGAAAGTATAACCATTTGCAGATGTAATTACAACTTAATAAAGTGCACAGCAGTTAGGATGTCTTTTTATAGAATTTAATACTTTGCAACGAGAAGAACATCTAAAAAGTAAATCGAATTTGCTGGTAATCGAAACAATATTAATTATGGAAACACCAAGACTTCAAAATATTTGAAAACGTAATCCCGCCTCCCTCTGTATTTTACATCTTGTTTGCACCCTCGGCAACCCATACTAAGCCAGTTCATAGTTTGAGAATCATTTTCATATTCTGAATTTCTCACCTTCTTTTGTTCAATTGAGAAGAAAAGAAGGTTTAAGGTTTAAACAAAAGGTGTTACATTCGGGATAAAACCGCAAGCGCACTGAAAACGATTCTTAAACTATGAACTGGCTTATTCAAGATGGCCGCTGTATCAGTTTAAAAGTCTGTTATAACAGTTCTTTTGTGGGTAATCAATGCTTAACTAATTTACCTTAATCCAGCTGGCAATAACTCTATCCTTTTTCATGTTATTTTCCTGGCTGTTGCCAATGAGTTTAACCGACTCACGAACGGTTAACGGCTGTCTTAGCACCATGCTATGGAATATTTGACATTCTCCAATAGTAGGCTCGCAGGACAGTGAAAAATATTGACCTGTATGTAGAAACAAGAGAAACATATTGACCTGTATGAAGAAACAAGAGAAACACATTGACTTGTATGTAGAAACAAGAGAAAAATATTGACCTGTATGTAGGAAAACGGAAAGATTTGGTCACCTAATACACCATTGCGAGACAAGCTATTTTTCGAAAGCGAAGACTAACCTTCTTCATAGCGTTGCTTAGAAACCACAAGCCCTTCTCTTTCCCACTGGCTTTCAGGGAACTCTGAAGTCTGAAGAGGAATAAAAAATACCCGGCTCCTTTACCGTGCGGACACAATAACCGGGACTACTTGAAGAAAGCCAACCAATCATGACACAGAGTGAAAACAAAGGAATCAAATTCAAGTCAAACTGGAACCAATCAGGAGTAAGCAACAAAACCTGGATCTGATCATATATTTGAGAAGAACTTAGATGATCAATTTCCATGGAAATGAGAGATTACAATTATGTTCTAATAAAGTTTCTAGCCAAGCTAGACCATAATGCAACATATTTACTATGTGACAGGAAAACAGCATAAAGGCTGGCGCGGTAAACTGGTAACGAGTAGGGCGTGCGCTGAATCAAGTTTTTTTTTAAAAGAACGCCATTTTTCGATATAACGGAAAGCAAAGTCTTTTGAAAACCAGAACTAAAACCAAAGTAAATGTGAGTCGATTTAAAAATTAAAACCTGAAAAACGAGAAAGACAAATGGCCTCCCCAAAAAGAGCCCCATGATGCAGTGCGCGATACACTCCTTATCAGTTTTCTGCGCAACTTCAGAAAGACCAATACCTCCTTGGGTCTGCCGTTAGGATGACAAGCTGCTAGAACAATCCTTACGAGTAGACTGGCACAAGGAACAGGTCTGAAGGCAAAATGAAAAAAAAAAAATTTCAAACACGACAGTTATTACTAATGAATATTTACGATTTATCTGTTATCATTTAAAAAAAAAAACCAGCCACCGGCAACTATTTCAAGTGGAAGAAAAGCGAACGCAAGACGTCAAAATGACTAATAAACTAGATGAAGTAATTACAAAAATCGTTGAAGTATTTGTCAGCGCTGTTTTCTTGATACTTATCAAGAAGACCAAAGCGTTAATCAAAACTTCTAGGTGAATAAATTCTAGTGTTGTGATCAAAAATTCGAAATATCTTTTTTAATTCTACATCCCAACGCAGATGGATATCCATCAAAGTCGAAATACTGGTCAAAACAACGTACTTTAGCTTTTGTATCAAGGACGGTCCAAGAGGCTGACTGAAGTCTGGGGCTCCATTGAATATGCGTATCTGATGTGCACCTTCGTTCAGCGAAAACTGTAATATAGAAATGAAACAATAGGGTTAATATAAATCCAAACAATTAAGATGTATGACTTGCCAGATATTTTCATTTTTTCTAAGCTAGAAAATCAGCAAATTGCTGAAGGAAGGAAGGAAGGAAGGAAGGAAGGAAGGAAGGAAGGAAGGAAGGAAGGAAGGAAGGAAGGAAGGAAGGAAGGAAGGAAGGAAGGAAGAAAAAACAATTCGACGAACGGGAGAAAACAAAATAACCAATAAATCTCCAAGACCGCTTCACTCGCATAAGGTGCAGGTCCACTTCGTACCAAAGATCGGCCACTGCAGTAAGAAAAGGGGTTTGCTTTGACAAAATTTGCTTCAAGAAAGCCACAACATTTACCTTTTCAGTATCACTGTTATTCGAAGGTGGATCAGTTGAACCAAGTTTCAAGAATATTGGTAGAACAGCGTAGCCAAGGCAACAAAGCTTTTTCGATGAACGGTTAACGGTATATACCTGAAAGAAATCTTGATTAACATAAGCCGTTCCAAAGTTGTAGATATACGTTGCATTATGAGACTGTTTTGAGGGACGCTCCATCAGTCAGTTAACATCAACAAACAAAATAAATCTGAAAATTAACACATTTCAAGAATCCTAGTCAACTACAATGCACTGCGCCACTTTGTTATCGTTTACATCATTCGCATACGTCGTTGATGGCGCCGGATTTTCTACAACTACCAGAATCCCTTGCGCATTTTCTGTGGCAATAAAAATTCGAATAAAAGAAGATAATTCTTTATGAGTATCATACAGTCATGTAAATGTTCCATTAGAAATGTGCTGCGGTGCGTGATCAATAGATGAGAATACACCTTTCCTATTACAGATCACGTATCGTTCCCGAGAGTATCATTTAAGTGATCCAAAGAAAGGGATGATGCAACCATATTAAAAAGACCCGAAAATTATTTATGGAACTAAGTTAAAGGATACGGCATTATTATAGGCAAACAGATCGCAGAAAAATAGTCAAATAGACAGAAAGGCAGACATATAGTATAGGCATTCCTTTATCACACCTTAAGCATCAGCGTTGACGTGGCCGGAAATACAGGTTCTCTAAACTCCATACGATGATCAAATTCTGGATTATAAATATCTGAGTACAGCTTGCACTGGGCCTCAATTTCTGGTCCGACCCTGAAATGAAAAATGATAATAAAATTGGTGATGTTGATGATGATGATGGTGGTGGTAATGGCGATGATAATGATGGTGATGGCGATGATGATGATGGTGATGGTTATGATGGTGATGTTGATGATGATGATGGTGGTAATGGCGATGATGATGATGGTGATGATGATGATTGTGGTGGTAATGGCGATGATGATGATGATGATGGTGATGATGTTGATGATGATGATGGTGGTGGTAATGGCGATGATGATGATGATGATGGTGATGATGATGGTGATGATGATGATGATGATTATGATGAGCTTTTCTTCTAAAATCTAATGCGATTATGAAACAAGGTTAAAAAAGGACTATATCTTAAACTCACTTGTCATAGTTCTTGTCCATAACTCGCCCGGCGACCTTCAAAAGAGAAATCATCTAAAGACTTAGTGCTGGTGTTTTAGTTGAATACCCTTTCACTAGATTAGAAAAAATACAGCAAATAGACCAGGGTTTTTGTGTGCGGCTGTGTGCAACTAATGCTTCTCTTCTCTGAAGCTCCAGCCCGACATGTGTAAAACGTCTGCGCATGCTCTGAATCCGTGTGCAAATTAGTCAAAACATATGTAAACTTGACTTTCAACATGGCTGATAAATTGACTTCACAAAATGCAAAAACTTAGTGTCCATGCTTGAAACATAAGGCTAATTCCTTCATATTGTGTTTGTTAATACGGTATCTTGGTCTGACAAAAGTATACTCGCGAAGTTTTTTGTATACTTGGAGAAAACAAGCATTTATTTTCTCACTCAAACTCTTCAAAATTCTAAATGCACGCATGCGCAAACGGTTTTCTCTAGTGTCGTCCGGCCATTCCCAATAACTTGTAAGGAGACAGCGTTAAATAATGTCATAATAATGTTTACAAATCTAAGATTTCAACCAAAATTAAAGATCAAGAAATGCCTAAAATTGTGAAGGACTGTCATCTCAGCGCGCAACGTCATTATGAAATCTTTTTGCCAAGTACATAAGTGATATAAAGCAATCATATCAGCTACGGTACTTTAATAACTTTAAATAAAAAAAGTTAATATAAAATATTATGCAGTGCCTCGCCATAGGGGAAAAAGGCTTTTTTGATGAACTTGGCGAAGACCAGTAGTTAGGGTCACTAGTTTATCAGTACACCTTGTGTATCTTTTATGTGTTTTACCCTCTTGAAATAAAGTTGTTAATATTACTATCAAAATTCTCACCAAGGGGTTAGACGGGTTTTTTAATTGTTCCACCAAATTGATCAAAAAGTCATCGTCAAAACAAAAGACATGAATAAATGAATAACATTATGCAAACTGTTATTATAACTATTATATTTTCAACTGGACTGACCATTTTAAAAAAGTACAGAATTTCGTCATTTGACTCAGTAAATTTCAAATTAAAGACATTTTTGCAAAAAGTTTAAGAAGATTTCGATAAGCGGCAAGAATATTTCATCTCAAGCTCTTATTCCGCGAAATATATTATTCGAGTATTTTGTTTTCATCTGCATTATGAATAGACAATGTATACGATTTCAGAGGATTCTCATTTGGCAAATACAAAACAATACATAAATTCAGGTGAGTAGCATACATTATAATATGATGGTTAAGTGACATTTAATTCCTAATTTCCCACGCAAATCCTTTATTAAAAGACCATCACATTTTATGCACTCCAGAATTCTCCAGACGTGACTACTACCACCGCGTCTAAATCAGTTCCAAAACCATTACGATAACCTATACGTACTTTTTTCAAGATGGAAAATACAACGTATGCAGAAAGCAAGTGCCCTATTTTGCCAGCTGAATTTCAAACAACCTTCAATTTTTTCTCAAGAAGCGTACAGTACAATTTACTTATTTTGTCGATGATATGTGGCATTCTCTCTCCTTTGGTAGTTTGCACCAATTTACTGTTCTTACGAACCATGTCAAAAAATCCGTCGCTTCATTCTCCAACAAATATTCTCCTATGTTCCTTAGCGACAGCCGACTTGCTTTCTGGTTGTATAAGTCTTCCTTTATATGTTGGATGGATGTCAGTCTATGAACTCAATCTGTCTTGCTTATACAATAGGTTTGTTGTTTTCACCTGCTTCATCATACATGGCTACTCGTTTTTCACTTTCGTGCTCATTAGTTTAGAGCGTTACATAGCTTTGTTCTATCCCCTGAGATATTTCTCTATAGTCACTGTAACTAGAACTGTAAAGATTGTGTTCTTCTTCTGGGGATATTCCTTGCTAAGTTGCCTTGTGAGTGGGAGTGTTTTTCACTTCAATGGGGTAATTTGTACTGCTCTCGCAAATCTCACTATCGGCAGTGGTATTATCATGGTATCGTATATCAAGATCATTAAGCTCGTACGACGACACCGTCGACAAATACAAGCCCAGATACTTGCTCAACATCTTCCAAACATGAGTGGTTTATTGAGACAACGAAAGACGGCCATCACCATGGGATTAATTATTGGAGTTATGCTTGGATGCTACTTTCCTCTTTGCTGTGTTTACGGTGTCGTTTTGTTGAATGGATTAAATGAAACAACCATTCAAGCTCTTTTGGTTTGCTTCGCTGCTAGTATGAGCAGCTCGTTATGGAATCCAATTATTTATTGCTGGAGAAATCTAGAGATCAGAAGTGCACTTATAACTCAGGTACGAGAAATCAAGACCCTGTTTTATAGTTCTCAGTGAACACTGTGTTAATATCTTAGGTACAGTGTACGAGAGATTAAGACCCTGTTTTATGGTTCCCAGTGACCACTGCACTTATAACTCAGGTACAAGAGATCAAGGCCCTGTTTTATAGTTCCCAGTGAACACTGTGTTAATATCTTAGGTAAAGTTTACGAGAGATTAAGACCCTGTTTTATGGTTCCCAGTGACCACTGCACTAATATCTCAGGTACAAGAAATCAAGGCCCCGTTTTATGGTTCCTAGTGACCACTGCACTAACATCTCAGGTACAAGAAATCATAAGAAATTTGATGATCATTGAGTTGGTTGCTGTGCTTCCTTGCAAGCGTGACATCATTGTCGTTATGATCCTTTTAAATGAAACTTCATAGACGACGTCTCGTAAACTAGCGAGTTCTTTCAAGATTGAAATTAAACGGCAGCCATTTTCTATTCGTCTTTGTATAAACTAATTTATAACTAATGTTGAATTTATTAATAGGCTATTTTGGGTGTTCGAAGTAGTTTGTATTTGATGCTGAAGGCACGATTACACGGCGTAATCGAAAAACGAAACAGCGTTGCGACACTAGTTGCAAGAATTTTGACACAGTGCAACGGAGTCGCAATCGTTGCCAAAAGTAGAAACGAATTCTTATTTTCAAAACGGTTGCTGCAACTTGCTGCAATGCTTGCTGTTGCGACACAAGTTGCAGAGAAAATTGCTCCGTGTAAGCAGGCCTTTAAATCGGTACGTTTTTCGGACCATTTAATTTTTGATACCTTAGAGACGGTTACACTGTCTGGTAGAGATCGAGCACCATCAATATAAAGATCAAAACCACTTCCGGGAGTGAACATTTTATTGGTAACGAAGGATCTGGCATTCTTTAGCCACGCATTCTGTTGGGGGGAAAAGATATCGTAAAAAGGATATCAAAGTTGTTTTTTTATTGATATTACTAAATGTGCTGGCCTCTGGTTTGGAGGCAGAAATTAATCTGTTTCCCTGGCCACTGGTTGGGAATGTATTGTAATGTTAATGTTAGTTGCACAATAAATTACATACCTTCGGAACTTCGTTTTCTTCGGCATATTCAGGAGGAGGTGATGGACTTTCAAGGGGCCGTTGGAAGCCAGAGAATATTGTCATCGTAAGCGCAGCCCGTCCATACCTACTCCACTCACTTGGGTATTTGTCATTCTAAAGAAGTAAATAAATATTTGAGATTTGGTTAGTTCTCTTCCGGAATATATCTACAAAAGGCATACACACTCCATTGCTACGATAAGCGATACTTCATAAGCACAGGGAAAATTGTAAGTGACCAATAGGGTACAAGCTAGTATATGGTAATAGGACTACATGCTGTCCAATTTGGAAATCATTGGATGAAAAAGATTCCGAGGACTGACAAAATTGGAAGAGGACGATAGGATGAGTCCAATTTTGTCCAATCTGCACTCGATACACTCGATGTAGCACACACTTAACATATAGATCTTTACCGAGTGACAAAAACACATTTCATAAACACAATAGTTGCTTATATGGGATTATAGACTGATGATACGATTAAGAAAAAAACTGGGTCGAGTTGGTATGGCAGTGCATTGTTGGGCTGTTTTAGGTTACATATTTCCAAGATGGCGTCTATTGAGTCCCCTAAAACAGTCCCTCAATACACTGCAATGCCAACTCGGCCGAAGTTTTCTTCAACAGAAAAGGCTAATACACATTCATCTTCCATCTAAATGACCCCTATTCTATCCGTATAGCGTTTAGCTGGGATAATATTAGTTGAAATAGCGGTATTCTGTTATTTATACTTTTCATTACCTTGACTGGCATATCAGTGATCTCGGGTACCGGTGGAAAAAATAAGGGAACTGTATGAATCCCAACATTGAGCGACGAACTACTCCCCACTCCTAGCAAATTAAAACAGAATACGGTGTTAAGTGGGTGGTTAATAGAGAATAAAAACTATCGTGTTGACAAGGAAAAAGGAAGAAAACGAAACAGGAAATAAGTCATAGAAAATTACTTACTGCAATTTTTATAAAACATGAGAACTCTGTGTCTAAGAGCTGCTCGCTGAAATTTGTTTTTTCACTGCCGTCAAACCTATCAGTCGGTACCTTATTGGCCCTTCGCTCAACCCCCAACCTGGAGGACCAGGTGCTGTCTTTGTCTTAACATAGATTTTTAAAATCTGATTATCGCCGAGGTTAATATCAAAATAACCAATATCATAGTTGGGTATGATCAGCTGATTTGAAATAGTGACGTAGAAATGACGTCACTGCAAAACTAAAATGCCACGATGAAGCCTGCGAAAATTGACCCGAGCGAAAAATAAAAACATGTGGCTATTGGAATCAAGATATAAAACTCCTTACTTATTGTGTTACTGTTGCCAACCTCCTATTAGTAAGGTTTTTTTCATTTGGTGGCCTGGAAATCAATAATTTCAAGAGGAAAAGTGAAACCTCAGTATTGTAATTTTTCTCGATTTTGTTTGGCTAAAAATGTTTTCTCTGATCAGCTGAAGTACAGGTGGATATCAAGAATTCAGCCCAATGTTTTCCGGTGTCTCTATTTTTACCTTGGGCTGATTGGCGACTAAGTCTCCCATTGCTGTTATACAAGGGTATGAGTGTCCATGCTGCTAGTCTGCTTTCATCAAGTAGGTTCACTGCGTGAATTTGATCTGTGCCTGGGTCTTTTGGTTGAAGATACACGCGTACAACTACAATGGACTTGCTGTTCCATTGTACTTGACGAAAGCGAACCTGTAAATAACAAGAACAGGACGGAAAGTTTTTAATGGTTTACGAGAAAATTGAAAAAGAGAAGAGAAGAGAAGAGAAGAGAAGAGAAGAGAAGAGAAGAGAAGAGAAGAGAAGAGAAGAGAAGAGAAGAGAAGAGAAGAGAAGAGAAGAGAAGAGAAGGTGCTATAAATCAATCACGCAGTGGGTGATAACTTAGTGGGTGATAACCGGCTTTGTTAGTAATCGAATGCTTCTTAAATTTAGCCTTACCCTACTCCCGTGCGGCATCGACTTGCGCGCGCACGCTCTTTCCGTTTTTTGTTTTGATCAATGAAAATGGAAAGGAAAGAGCGCTCGTGCACAAGTTGATGATGCACGGGAGGGTAAGACGAAATTTTAACTGCATTTGTTTACTAAAAATAGCACAACCGGGAATTTACATGCCGCGAGCGTTATCAAGAAGTTTACATTTCTTATTTACGATGTCTTGATGCTTGATGAATGTGCGGGTGTGTGGGTATTTTAACTACTTAAGGAGGATGCCATGCTGTACGTTAAACTATAATATGGTAGTCTGATCGAAGCTCATAAGATCTTTAATTTTTGAAATTTTTCTTTATGTCTTTGCATCTTGTTTGAGGTCTTATACTGGCATCTTTGTTACCATTTTTATCATAAACCCGAGGGATTACCTTATTACATGAAATTTTCGCGACACGTTAATTTCGCGATTTTACGGAGTGCATATTTCGCGACACTTAAATTTCGCGATTTTGGGAATTTTTTGTATTTTGAACCACTTTAAATTTCGCGTTTTTAAGTAAGGCACTATTTTATTGATCTTATCTTTGAATCAAATAGAACGACTTCGTCTACAATATCGTCAAAATTAACAAAGATTCCACGGCGGGTCTATATGACAACATTAACAAAGACGTTCTCACAATGTCCCCAAGAAATTCACGCTTGTACATGAAATCAGAAAGCAGTAGTGATAAGGAGGACCAAGACAATGCCCCAGAATAGTTGAAAATATGATTTTGTAAACGTTTCAGTGGTAACAAACGTATTGACATATTGTGAGGGAACTTAATTTTCACGTCATGTTATGTTCGCGTCACTTTAATTTCGCGATTTTTTTCAAATCGCGAAATTCGCGAAATTAAGGTGTCGCGAAAATTTCATGTAATAAGGTATGATATTGTAGAAAACTTGTATTTTAGAAAGGAAACAAATACATGAAAATTATGTGTCATTGGCGTTATTTAGTAGGGGTTTTCACTATAGGTATTAGATGTAGGATTATAATATTCTAGAAAACTCGGTTCTTTTTCATTGAAATAAAAACAAATGGAGTGAAAAGTATGTATTATAACTTATATCCAAACCTTATAGTGAAAGATACTAACACCTAACTTCAATGATACATAATTTTTTCTGTATTTTATTTTTCTTTCTATGAAAAATTAACCGAGTTTTCTATAATATTATAATGCTACATAATCCTAAATCTAATACGTATAGTGAAAACCCTACCACAGCCTGATAAAAATATCATCGATCGTTTCTTCACAATGTTTATCTACACATTAAGAAACTGCCCAATTAGATCATCACGATACAAAAATGCAGTGTGCTTGAGTTAAGATCAAAAGCACTTCACTCAAGAACTGACCAATTATTCGCTAATTTTCGTCTACTCTTTGTTTTTACTCTTTCAGTTTCAGACAATTTCTAGGCCATTGATATTGTAAAAGTTGAAAATTATGTCTTATTTGACTAGTTATATATTTATGTCCGTGTAGAAGTAAGTAAACAAGTCTTAAATTGTATGGTTGACTATTAAAACAATGATATTTTGCCCTAAATTGAAAATAAACAAATAAAATAAAAAATAAAATAAAAAATGAGGAAATCCCTTGCCGTCGGTGTTAAAAGCGGAAAAATCCTTAATAACCGAAGCCGTTGAAAACCTTCTTCAATTTGAACACTTTAAGCTCGTTTTCCAAGTCTAGAGGCGAAGGTACATCAATAATTCACTGTTGATATACGAGAAGTCTTTTGATTGAGTTCATGGATTATTTTCACAATTTAAATGACTGGAGTTTTGAATCTGTTGGAGCTGAAAGAACCAATGAGAGTAAAGCGTCATGTGGTCAGAGACAACGAGAAAACACGCCCAGCACTGCAAGGGTTTCCCAGTCTTAAGTAAACTCGATGAACACGCATTATAAATCTGTCGTTGGAAAAAATTCGCGGTCAAAATCGTAACAGATATACCCAAAGATTTTCAGTAAATATCCCAAAGGAATTGAATTAATTAAGAAGTATATTGACAAGTATCAAAATTTAAGCATTTGTTCGTCCGCAAAATTCGCAAACTATAAATATTAAAAATGCTTCAGAATGGTCGCAGTTTCTTCTGATATATAGGAAATCCTTGAACTATTAAATTCTTAGTTTAAACATCTTGAAAATATTTGTTAATTCCCTGCTTTTAAGTCGAGAACAGGTATTATTTAATGAATAAAAGGAATTAATTTTGTGTGCAATAATCTCTCTTTTTCAGTAATAAAATATTTAACAGAAAACAGATAAGATCCAATACACACTGGCCGTGAACGTGTCAATCACATTGTGATGCACGTAATGCGAAGCCTAAGAAACACACACACACCAAGCCGTACCACTAACTCCACAAAAAAACAAAGACACTGAGCGACAGGCAGAGGCTCCGAATGCTTTAAATATTAACAATCTAAATACACCAAATATATTTTTTGGCAGCTTTGGATCAGAGACGCGGTCACTCACTTTAATGATCGAAAACTATCGATCAAAAACTTGCTAATGTTTCCTGAGGAACGAAGGAGGCGACGCTTTCATTTGCCACTGAAGATCTCTGGTCTAGACAAACTGCCAAAAACGACTTTACCAAATCTACTCTAAAGATTTTCTTAAGAATTCAACTGTTGTTTTGGTAGAATACAGAAGAAATTACTCAGAATTATTTAAAAACGAAAATTTAACTTCCATATTTTGTGGTATGGATACCGTTCGTGAGTCTGACGAGGAAGTGTTTTCTGAGCACGAGGATCTGCCTTATCTTTACGAGGGAGAAAGGAACGACCAAGGTGAACGACACGGAAAAGGCAAAGCCAGACTTCCAAACGCTGACGTCTACGAGGGTGAATACCGGCACGGCTATCGACAAGGCTTCGGTAAATATGTATTTAAGAAACTCAAGGGGCAGTCTCGAAGTGCTTGTTATATCGGTTATTACGAGAAAAATAAGAAGAACGGACAAGGAACGTTTTTGTATCCCGATGGAGCGAAATACGAAGGGAGCTGGAAAGAGGACCTTCGGGAAGGATTTGGAACTTATTATTACCCGAATGCGGACTCGTACAAAGGAGAATGGTCTAAAGATAAGCGCAACGGTCACGGGACATATAAGTATGCTGCTAGCGGTATGGTCTACGAAGGACAGTGGGTTGAGGGCAAGCGATCAGGTAAAAAAATATTAAGGCATATTTACTCTCGCAATACGATCGGTCGCTCCGTAAACGACCATGTAAACGAAAATGCCACATAAACTCGGTTTTATTTCTAAAATAATTTTCGCGGCTTGTGCTTTTTTCAAACAACCAGGGAGGAAAAGGGAATGGACTAGACATGCTATTTTTATAGTTTTGGAAATCTTAAACTTATAGGATGACATACGACTCACCGCTAACGATCTATTTTGGAGAGTTTCTCTTCTGTTTTCCTCCCCATATCAGATATTATATTTTGAAGCCCTAAATGACCGATAGATTAAACCTAGATAGAATCGAGGAGAAATTATATGAAATAATTAATGAATTCTTCATGTAAACCATTACTAATACTGAGCTAACTTACTAGGAAAATCCTAATTTATGATTCTCATCAGTATTCCAGTTTACGATGCCATACGATGATACGATGATTTAGAATATTTGTAAAAGCTGTGTCAGTCGTAATTATGATAAAACAGAACGATCAAAATTGAATGAATATCTAATGTGACCAACTTGAAAAACCACTTCTGGTAAAAACATCCAAAATTAAAAAAAATAAAAACATAAGAAAACCTGATCAGAAAATATACTTTTTCAACTAAAAGAAAAAAGATTTCTTGTGCGATTTAATACTTGATTTTTATCAATGTATGACTGGTCCAAAGCCCAGAGGGAGGTATTACTCGTAAACCTAACATTTCTTTAATCACAAAATACAAGTTTCTTATTAATTTAATCAGAACGGCATTCCAATCAGCGTTCTTATTTACTTTATGTATGGTTATTACTTTCTTGTCGGAATCCTCAAAGGTTTTCTCAGTTTATAGTGTTCTTGTTTAGTATAATCACAACGGTTTTTTTTGTTTAACGAGCGAATGTTTGGATGAAAAGATCGATCGAAAATAAAGAATATTGTAGCCCAAGGTTACTTTATTAGCGGCTGCAGATTGAAAAATGCTTAATCTAACGAAATTTTGCGGTCAGCTTTTTTAATAATAATAATAAATGTATTTACAATTTGTCTTAGTATCAGCTTCATCATCATCATAATCACCATCACTTATTACTATTTATACATTATCATTATTATCATCACCAATCTCATCAGCACTGAGCAGCTTCACCACCACAAACACTGTCATCACCATCACAACCACCACCACCACCACCACTACCACCACAATCACCACCATCATCACCACCACCATCATCACTACCACCACAATCACCACCATCACCATCACCACCACCACCACCATCACTACCACCACCATCACCACCATCACTACCACCACAATCACCACCATCATCACCACCACCATCATCACTACCACCACAATCACCACCATCATCACCACCACCATCACTAACACCACCATCACTACCACCACAATTACCACCATCATCATCACCACCACCACCACCATCACTACCACCACAATCACCACCACCACCACCATCACTACCACCACAATCACCACCATCACCACCACCACCACCATCACTACCACCACCATCACCACCATCACCACCATCATCACCACCACTAGATGTATCCTAGCAAGTTTTTTGAACCTCACCCTGGACATGTTCAGTTGCTGATTAAAAGTAGAAAATAGCCAGTTTTAAAAAACTTTTTTCGTGATTATTTGGTATTTGACCAAAAGTTTTGGCAGCAAGAGTTTGGTGGGTCACCACCTAATTTTGAGCTGGTAATCGAACTACAATGTTCAAATAGGTAAACTTTTGCCGCAAAAATCGAAAAAAATACTTTTTTTCTATTTTTCTCCAAAAATCGTGGAGATCCCTGAAGTACTCCTTATGCTGGTTCAACCTAGGATCTCCACCTTGTTTTGGTTTCACGTTAAATTTACGAGGCTTGCAAGTCTAGTGTAAGTTCTATAACTACTTGGAACCCTAGGTTTCGAAGTTATGTCAATTTTTGAAACTTGAGAAAATGTTGCCTAAAACATGACGCAAAATTATGAAACTTGCTAGACATGGTTTTTGAATGTTAAGAAGGAGGTTCGCAAAAGAATTTGCATGAATTTCGTAATTTTACGCAAAATACAGCTGATGGTAAACTTTTTGAACATGTTCAAAATTGTTCTTTGGCTCTTTTCGACTATAAAATATATCAAATAAACGATAATAGTCATGGAACAGATAAAAAGAAGCGTCCTCTAACAGCGTAAGAGATTTTCTATGCAAAACGAACGCATTTTGATTTTTTATTTAACATTTAAGGGGAAAAATTGGTAGCATATAAATTTTCCAAAATTTGTTTAGAATGTTCAATAACTTGCAATACAGCTTAAAAATGAACAAATAGTCGGGACAAAGCATGATAAGTGACTAATTTTGGGATAATATTGAAAAAAAATCGAACTTATCCTCACATGGAAATTCATGAAAAAAACAAAGAAAATACCATGCAATCGAATTTTAGCTGGCATAATGCATTGAGTAAACATCCAACGAAGTCTGTCTATACTTTTTGAAGTGACTAATAAATATTCTGGGCATTTTAAATAAATTTACGAAACCCCCGTTTTGAAGGGGGGAGGGGGAGGGTTAGGGATAGAGATACTTGGGATACCAGTTGTTTCGAGATTTTCAATTCTCAGATATTATTTATCAGGATTCAAGACATTTCTTCTAGGATCTATCTTCATCCCTTATTCTGATTTTTGATAAAGGATAATTTAGCTTATCACCCAAGCCTGACATATACGTGCTCTTGAAGAAGTACACATCCTTTACTTGTAACAGAGAAAAAGTAGACAAAACGCCAGGCCTGTGTTTTTTAGCAGTAACGGAGAGAAGTTTGATTCCTCTGCAGCAGGGCAAAGATTTGTCGAGTTTGTGAAGAAATTGGAATTGGCAGGAGAAGATCCTAAGACACAAGAAGGTGCATGCACAACTATTGGAACATAATCTGTCAACTGAGATACTCTTTTACCATTGACTGCACAAAGAAAATATATATTTGATTTTTTCCTAAATTTCCATCTCAAAATAAGTTCGATTTATTTCAACATCAACCCAACATTAGTCATTTCTCATGCATTGTCCCGACTATTTGTTCACTTTTAAGCTGCATAGCAAAGTAGAAGCAAGTGTAGAGAACCATTTAAGGTTAGGAATCATATCTGATCTTGGACATGTAAACACCAAAACTGCTATGTAAAACGCAAAATAAAAAGGAGCAACTGAGCCATACAACAACGAGGAAAAGTCCTTCAAAGTAAAACCTAACGAGCAACTAACTAACCTGTGTCACTAGCTGCAGAAGTGGAACAGATACCTATGTGGAATAGATACCTATCATATTTGTCCTAGACTCACCTATATCAGTGCGAAAAACAAGTAAATTTAAACCTACAAAATTCAGCGAGAGAGCAGACGAAGAAAGTAAAACATTAACTTGTTTAAGACGTGTTGCTCTTAAATTACACCGAAGTATCAAGGAAATAAAAAACATCAACAAGAAGTCAAAGATTTTGGGAATGCTTACTGTCGAAGAAAGAATGAGCAGAGTAGCATATATTATAAAAAAAGCCAGCCAGAATTACCACCAAGTACTATTGATCCGCAGAGCCTTGTTCATATCAGAACTGGTTTCCAAAATTATAGCAATTGAAACAAGGTCATCTATTTCAGAACGACGTTCACAGATGAAATGGCGGTGCACAAGACAGTGAAGTTATAAGAAATGAAACTGGAGAGGACATGAAATTCAGATAATTACAGCCAAGGAAATCTAGAATCCTTGAAGGTTTTGAAAACCAATTTGGATACTAAGAGTTAAAAGAAATCTGCACCTGGGAAGATGACAGTGCATGGCGACAATAGTACATCGAGAAGGTCCGCACAGAATGGAAAACAGTGAATGAAAAGCTGACAAGTTGGAAACCAACGCAAGCCATGACTAAGTGAGAAACGACAAAACCAAATTTTATCAAAAGGAGTATATCTACTATTAAAAACCAGGACTTTAGCATGGTGGCGTAAAAAAGTTAAAAATACGTTAATTGGACTAAAAAAGTACATAAGATTAAAGAAATTAAATGGGAAAATACTATTCTGTGAAGGCAAAGCTCACCATCTATAATTTCCTAAGATATGAGGAAAAAACAAAACAGTAAATTTTTTGAACATCTTCAAAAAGAGTACCATGTTCAAATAAATTACTTAGAAATAGGTAAACTTTTTGAACATGTCAAAAAGTTTACTATGTCTAAGTAAGAATTTTGAACATGTTCAAAAAACTTACCTACAAACTAGGTAAACTTTTTGAACTTAGGCAACAATGCATATGGCCATCACCACCACCACCATCACTAACACCACCATCACTACCATCACTAACACCACCATCACTATCATCGGCACCACCATTATCATCATCGTATTTATCATCATCATCATCAGCATCATATTTTATTAGTTACCCGAATAACTCAAAATTCTACCAAGTTGCCATATATTTTCTCTTAAGTAAACCTACAAGGAATGAGCCCAAATGAAGATCTTTACTCTTTATGGCCTTCAGCACAATGACCAGAGCAGACCCGTTATTAATATAAACATTAAAACCACCAAAGTGGTCATAGATCCAGTGTTACTGTTCAGTAATAATCATAAGTTATTAATGGCATACAAACTAATTTGCCTCTATATCTAATGATATCTACTCACGTAAAAAGGTACAAATTATGTCCAAATCCACCGAATCGACATTAAAGTATTCTCTAATGAGAATAAAGTAAAGTAGACGCGTCAGTTACGCAAGAAAACATTTTGTTTATAAATGATTTCAGAAGTGCCATATGATCACAAATAGTGCAGTTCAACCGTGACGTCATAAAAACGAAGACAAAGGCGAAATTCGGACAAACAACTTACAAGTTTACTTTCAGGAGATAATTTTCACGGCCGATCGCAGTTGATCTTAGTTTACATGGGTTAATATTGTAACTTTAAGTAAAAATAATAAAATCGGTTCGTATAATTCTCGTAGTGGTTAAACAGAATGCAATGTTTGTCCGAATCTTTAAGCTATTTTTAGAATCAGTGCGCTGCGCTATTTAGGGCCTGGAGGGTCGCGCGCGTTAGCAATTAGCATGCTAAATGCTTTTAGGGTTAACCCCATTTTCCACATATACAAACACTTGATGAAATTATATAGAGTAACACCAGCTATTGCAGTGCATTTTGAGGCTGTTTTAGGAGACGAAATAGAAGCCATCTTGGAAATACGTCACCTAAATTAACCCCAAATTGCACTGCGATTTCAACTCGTCCAAGTTGTTTTTTCATTCTCGGAATAGCTAATACCATCCCCGATACTGAAAACCAAAATGTTCTTAAAATAGATTTAAAAGTCTAGCATTTACCCTTTTTTAGGTCGAGGCAAGCTAACATTCGGTAAACAAAGTTACGTAGGGAATTTCCATGAAGACAAAATGTTGGGGCCTGGGACGTACATCTTTCCTAACGGCTCCCAACAGCATGGGGAATACATAGTGGTTGAGGAAGAAATAGAAGACGAAAACAGCCACCAAGATAATGAGAAAAGTAGAACCAAGCAACTGAAGATCAAGTGGATTAGCCACGGTGGAATTAACCCGCCAATTACAATCGTCAAAAAAGAAACTGCTATCAACTGAGTTTATTAGTTTATGGGATACCTGTGTTAAGGGGGGATGTCATGGCTGCAATCACGTGATGGTGCAAAACCTTTTCACTGTGATGTGCCATCATGCAACACTGTGAAGTTTTCGATATCTATTAACTAAATTTATCATAACGATTTAGTAAAATTCTTTGGTCAATTTTCGTACTAGAGATTCCTGTCATGTGGGTGCCTATTCCAGATGATACAGAATATGTTTTAATATATGTATGCATGTTCTTTATATTTATATTTGTTATACATATATAATCATAGGTAATGTGTTATAAGTAATAGGATTTCCTCTGCGTTCCTTTTAAACTGGATTTATTTCTTACAAATGTCTCAAGATTGAGAAGTAAACTATGTTAAACTATGTTAATATTTGATATTTTCTAATAAAATTTGTATTTAAGACTTATTTCAAACTCTTAATGAATAGACCCTACTTACCTTTGAGTGTGATTTTTTTTCCATTTCAGACCACGTGTCATTCTCTTAAGAATAAGATTCTTTGCTTTTGTTGTATCCATATTCATGCATGCGGTCTCTTAACAAGCGAAACCGTTAAAGAAAAATTGATACTCTAGGGAATGACACGTGGTCTGGAATGGGTAACAATACGCTCAAGGTTTATTATGACGACCCATCCTCCCAATCCCTGTAGCTCCCAATCATACAGCTACCAGATTCTTCCGTTCCCCTAAGTCTTCCGTCCAACCCCCCCCCCCCCCCCCAATGTTTATATAAGGGACGTCCTTAAGTACTTTTAGGCCATGTGTGTGTCATTCCCTACAGTTTCATTTCTTTGTTAAACGGTTGCGCATGAGAATACAAGATAATAACAGGTCTCCCGGGAAGGATTAAGCCCGTGTAGATCCCAAGAGAAAGGGTGCGGCGTACTTAAGAACAGAGCCATGCGCGCGTTTGGGGCAGTTGGGGATCTTGGCTGACAAAGCGGTAGTGAACGTTATAAACTGAGAAGGAAACAGTTTACGCTGATTAAAATTTGTGAACCTGCACTGTTCTAGCATAGAAACTATTACGTTAACGAAGGTTAATGAAAGCCAGAAGTTACATGAATACAACAAAATACAAAAAAAATTTCTCAAAAGAATGGCATGTGTTCAGTAATGGGTAAAACACTGCTCCACAACGAATTATATCTATTGAGAAAGCATCGACATCTGAATAGTGGTTACTAACTTACCTCTTGCAATCCAAATACATAGATATCCTTTAGAAAATCTTGTTTGCAAGATTTCGTGACGCACATGACCAGAGCATCCCCTGCAGCTTTTAGAATCTAAAAAGA
Organism: Actinia equina; assembly: GCA_011057435.1. Lineage (NCBI taxonomy): Eukaryota > Metazoa > Cnidaria > Anthozoa > Actiniaria > Actiniidae > Actinia > Actinia equina. The sequence continues at coordinate 345,605 of WHPX01001214.1, forward strand.
TAAAAAAAGAAATATGTAAGAATAGGATAATTAAAGATTGACTAACAGTTACGAATTATTGCCTTCAAAACATCATCGATATATACCAATTCGGTCGAAAATGGCTGTATTTGTATCTGCTCAAAATAACGGTCGATCAGTCGCCGATTATGATCACAAACTCAGTCATACTTCGTTTCTGACTAAACGTCACTGGTCAAAATGACTGGCAAGGCAAAGATTTGACTTTCAAGTCCCTGTTCTGACCAGACATTGTCTGATGTCCGGCTTTTATTTTAAACCATGATTTGTCGAGCTTACTTAAAAGTAAACGCCCTTTCCAACCAACGGTCTTTTGTGGTTTGATTCAGCTGTATAGGTCTATTTCACTGTACTGAAAGTAAATTTGATTAAATTATTAAAGAAAGTAATCGCTAAGGAAGCGACGGTACGGATAGTGCAGCGGTAAATACTCAGAGCGTACAGCTGATTCAAACCAGGAAGAACGTTTTTTGGACGTATACTTCTAAGATGATTGAGCACTAATTAGTATATATTCACAAATATACTGATCGTTGAACTATTTTTAGTATCTACGAATAAGTGAAACATACAAACCGATATACAATCCAGTCCGTCTGTCCTAGCGCCCTTGATTGAATTGGATTTAGAAGTTCATTTTTGAGGAGGGAGGAAAACCAGAGAACCCGGAGAAAAACCCTCGAAGCACAGGAGAGAACGAACAAACGACTCTACTCACATACGAACCCGGGGCGCATTAGTAAAAGGCGACGTATTAGGAGCGCGTGCCACCCGTACCTCCCTGTCGTGATGTAGTGTTAAACCGTAAAAATAGTACCTCGCCATCTTGTTGACTGTAAGCTGTTATTTTGATCTTCGCTTCTCCATCGATAACTTTATACAACTGGTCAACCTGGAATCCCGTGATTGACGACGAGGAATCTGAATGATTGTACTCACTCCTGAAAGAGTATTTAAAAAAATAAGTAAGACTTGCTTTATGGCGCCATTAACTACAACTACCAGAATCCCTTGCAAACTTTCTTTTGTTCAGTTAATTAGTAGAATTTGTATTACTATTCTCATGAAAAAATACAAAAAAGAAAAAAGTTCGCGAAGCATTTGGGGATTGGTAGTTAGTTAAAATTACAATAACTTATTTTTTATCATCAATAAGAGGACAGACTGATATAGCTGACGTCAACGAGCGCGCGCTCTTTTCGTAGGTTGTTTTGATCAGCTACGCTAATATGATGCAATATATGATGTAATTTATCGTCGATATGAGAACAAACAGATGTCTATTTGTTAAATTTAACAAATTGAGATCAGTTTTTTACGTTTCTATCTTCTTATTGACGATAAATTGCGTCATGATAATAGCCAATCATCGCGCGAGAACTTATTCAAAATTAAAGTTATTGTAAAAACACTGTTTGACGTTTCAAGGACAAAAGTCCTCTGGGGAAAAAAAAAACTTTAATAGGATTTACTGCAGCAAGACCGCACTATTCGGAGCCTGCGTTTTGATTGTCCCATAGTAAAGAAGCTCTTTTGTAAGGTTAGATTAAGTAAGATCGTTAAGAAGACCAATCTATTGTATTGTTTCTTAAACCAATCGGTAAACTTGTTGCAACTTACTTCAAAGAAGTTAAGGATATGGCACCACGCATGTCACGTCGGTAAGGTGCGGTGGGAGGTGCTAGTGGGGGCTCGTCAATTGATTCTCGTGTGGAAGGAGTTTTCCCAGCAATTCTTTGTCTACTGTAGTGGTGAACAACTGGATTATCCTTTAAAGCAATAATATATCAGTATCAGTATCGGTTATGTTCCATTGTTAACAGCAATTGGTTGAACAACGAGGACTATTTTATTCTAGATTAAAGTTCTTAAAAAGAAGTCCTTTGAAGGCTCTTCTGTCTTTCGTTAATCTTCTGGCCTGATCTTTATCAATGTTTAGTAGTTTTTCGATCTTGAATCCATGGATCTCTGACATATTTGTTGGTTGCTTTGATGAAAAGTAATTTTTTCGTGATTGGAGTTCGATCGTCTACATATGTGTGCGAGCCCATAGTGGAGTCCCAATTATCCTTTCAACATCAGCAATTTTGTATTTGAGCGCCAAAGTTTCTTCACCATTACTATCTGTTTTTCTCCTCCAGCCATTGATATCATGAAGATTTATACCAGTAGAGTATATCAGTGAGAGGAGGTTCGACCCCTGTCCCTTCATACACCAGGAACGGCTACCTAGACTATTATTTCGCACGCTGTCACAGGTTTAAGGGTCTATTTTCACCGATGTAGGGTATTTATACATATAATACTGCCAAGGCTGTGGGCTCCCTGAGGAGCATGGTATACATACCGATGTAGGGTATTTATACATATAATACTGCCAAGGTTGTGGGCTCCCTGTGGAGCATGGTATACATACCAATGTAGGGTATTTATACATATAATACTGCCAAGGCTGTGGGCTCCCTGAGGAGCATGGTATACATACCAATGTAGGGTATTTATACATATAATACTGCCAAGGCTGTGGGCTCCCTGAGGAGCATGGTATACATACCGATGTAGGGTATTTATACATATAATACTGCCAAGGCTGTGGGCTCCCTGTGGAGCATGGTATACATACCAATGTAGGGTATTTATACATATAATACTGCCAAGGCTGTGGGCTCCCTGAGGAGCATGGTATACATACCGATGTAGGGTATTTATACATATAATACTGCCAAGGCTGTGGGCTCCCTGTGGAGCATGGTATACATACCAATGTAGGGTATTTATACATATAATACTGCCAAGGCTGTGGGCTCCCTGAGGAGCATGGTATACATACCGATGTAGGGTATTTATACATATAATACTGCCAAGGCTGTGGGCTCCCTGTGGAGTATGGTATACATACCGATGTAGGGTATTTATACATATAATACTGCCAAGGCTGTGGGCTCCCTGAGGAGCATGGTATACATACCGATGTAGGGTATTTATACATATAATACTGCCAAGGCTGTGGGCTCCCTGTGGAGCATGGCATACATACCAATGTAGGGTATTTATACATATATTACTGCCAAGGCTGTGGGCTCCCTGAGGAGCATGGTATACATACCGATTTATAAAATAAATTAAATAGTACGCACGCTGTGATTGGTTGATAGCCATGTTTGCATGAGGCTATGTAAACACAGTTGTGACGTCACAACTTTCGTGTTTTCCCGGTACAAGTTCAAAAATTAAAAAAATTACAGTTTCTTTTGAGGAATAAAACGCCCCCAAAAATATATTCTGAAGACGAAGTTCCAAATTTTGGCTTGTGTCAGGGCCACAGGGATAACCCTATGGTCTCATGCTGGTCTTTCTGATCGTAATATCATGACAATCTCTCGTTGGTCACCGCAAAGAGAATTCCCTCAGGTGCTACAACACACGTCCTCCGTCAGGACAGCTTCGGTTGTTTAGCGACGTGCTTTCTCATGATTTAAGTGCACCGCCCGATAAAGAATACAAGTATTTCAAGGAAACAGTCAGCAGCTTCAAACGTTTTCCAGCGATAGCTCTTCAGCTCCACAAAATATGTTCTCGAGGCAAGACGAAACAATCAACTTCGCTGCCATATTTTTCTCGCTGTCAAATTGAGCAAAACCACGTTTCTTTCAACCGAGAATTCCCTTCACAGTGACACTTGTTATCCACTTTTGATCACTTTCGTGAAGATAATCAATTCCGAAATATTTTATTAAGATTTCTTTTCAATCTTTGATTATTTCTTTGTTTTTGTTTTAAGGCTTTAGAAGTGATAAATGTTTAAAATAGCTAGCGATTCTTTCTCGCTTCACATTTGTCTCTTTGACGTTTATTACACGAAATTTGATTGGCTAACGATCGAAGTTCGTGATGTATGGAGAATTTGTATTTTGATTTGAGATTCAAATTCAAATAAAGATTCGTTGCAAGCGGTAATGTTTTCCCTTAGTATTTATTTTATAAAAGCAATAGAAAACTTTTTTCTCTGTGTTTACATAGCCTGATAGCAACACTCGGGGGGTTGGGAGAATTCGAGACAGTTATGCAAACCCTCGACTACGTCTCGGGTTTGCATAACTGTCTCGAATTCTCCCAACCTCCCCTCGTGTTGCTATCAGGCTATGTAAACACGGAAAAAGTTTTCTATTGCTTAAGTAGGGTATTTATACATATAATACTGCCAAGGCTGTGGGCTCCCTGTGGAGCATGGTATACATACCGATGTAGGGTATTTATACATATAATACTGCCAAGGCTGTGGGCTCCCTGTGGAGCATGGTATACATACCGATGTAGGGTATTTATACATATAATACTTCCAAGGTTGTGGGCTCCCTGTGGAGCATGGTATACATACCGATGTAGGGTATTTATACATATAATACTGCCAAGGCTGTGGGCTCCCTGTGGAGCATGGTATACATACCAATGTAGGGTATTTATACATATAATACTGCCAAGGCTGTGGGCTCCCTGTGGAGCATGGTATACATGCCGATGTAGGGTATTTATACATATATTATTGCCAAGGCTGTGGGCTCCCTGTGGAGTATGGTATACATACCAATGTAGGGTATTTATACATATAATACTGCAAAGGCTGTGGGCTCCCTGTGGAGTATGGTATACATACCAATGTAGGGTATTTATACATATAATACTGCCAAGGCTGTGGGCTCCCTGAGGAGCATGGTATACATACCAATGTAGGGTATTTATACATATAATACTGCAAAGGCTGTGGGCTCCCTGTGGAGTATGGCATACATACCAATGTAGGGTATTTATACATATAATACTGCCAAGGCTGTGGGCTCCCTGTGGAGTATGGTATACATACCAATGTAGGGTATTTATACATATAATACTGCCAAGGCTGTGGGCTCCCTGTGGAGTATGGTATACATACCGATGTAGGGTATTTATACATATAATACTGCATAGGCTGTGGGCTGAGTATTTCTTCCTGTTTTACGTCACGTGCATTAACAAGTCTGATGTACAGTTCAGCCATACCAACCTAAACATACGTCACAGTAAAAAATCAACTTATGTTTATTTGCCTTCGCTGAGTTCGAAGAAAGCCTGGTATTTTTCTCAAGAAGAATTGCCCTCATTCACTATGACGTCACATCAAAACAATCTTCAACAAACTATTGTTTAAACGCGAAGGATCTTGGTCGTCGGACGGGGTCAAATCAACGCAAATTCACCGAAAATTGTTCTAAAACCCGTATCAATCCACGAAGAGAAGTAGCATAGCCAGCAAACGCTCAGAATATTGTTTAGTACATATTAACACATATTATATCTGAAAACCAGGCCATTTTAGATTAAAAAGTGTTTCGCTAGGAGCAAATTTTGTTGAATTTTCTATTGGATTTGGCGATTCTATCCCTCACATAAACAAGCCGTGACGTCATAGTGAATTAGGTCAATTGAGGATTGTTGAGACGTTATGTTAATAAATTTATGGTGCTTCCTTCGTTTAGTATTATATTTATTGTAATAAGGTAAATACCTGAGGTATTCTGTTGAGCTCGTTGTATGAAAGGTAAGTCTTGATTGGCGGCACTCGAAATGGAATTTTCCACCTAATGTGTTCGAGAAAATTTCAAACTGAGATGAAGAAAACATATTCGAGGTCTAATTTTGTTAAGGCGGGGCAGGTGTGCATTGAATACGAAACTGGTTTATTTAGACATACTCTACTATTCCACAGTTGGAGTTTGAAGGGCGAGATGGAGGATGATGCACTGTGTTCTAGCTTTGGTACACACATGTTTTGTTCATCGCACCTTATATCGTGTTGTTTGTACCGAAGCTAGACCACAATGCCTCCTGTTTATCGAAGGGGGAGGGGTCCGCCGTCCCTGATTTCGTTACTAGTTTACGTTGAACTTTTAAAGGCGAATCTTTATACCTTCCACTTATTAGTCTGTCAGCCGTATCGAAGAGATCCATCTTTGTCCATCCTTTAGAAAACAGCTTATGAGGTTCTTGAGGATCGTCTGTGCTGTTGGCTTGTAACTCTGCTATAACAGATAGTGTCTGTATTGGTGCACATCTGAAAGGCAAAGCCATTACGTCATGAATTTTGCTATACATATGGCGGTAGCTGGTGAGGACTATCAAGCGCTGTGATTGGTCGATTTGTGATAGCGAGCATTTCCGTTCATTCCAGGTATCCCAAGCGGAAATCAAGGTCTTCAATCATCAATGTCAACTTTGAAAAGCAATTGTTCCCTTCAAAGTTCCTGCCCCATCTTGAAAGGTAACCGTGCCTGTTCATATATAGAAACGAGAATGGCTGTGAGTTTGCAACGACAGAGGAGTCCTGAGACGAATTGCTTTGGGGGACAAAACAATGGAATTTTTTGCATTATAAAAGAGGCACTGACTACAGAACGGCCTCTCGGGATTCAGTGCAAGGGGTCTATAATTGTCAAAGATGTTGAAAAAGGTCTCTATCATTACAAGCACGCCGTTCAGGGATTCGCTTCGATCAATGGCACGGTTTCCTTTCAAGATGGCGAAGGGAACTGTGAAGGGGACTATTTTTGGTGACTTTATAATTGACCTAAATCCACTTACTTTGGAAAAGGATACATAATGCCAAATACAGCAACTCCTCCTGATGGGATCTTTGAGTTGTGCTTGTTCACCACGTTGACGAGAGGTAATACCTTGACATCAGACACCAACTCTGTCACATTGTATATCCCCACAGCCAGCCTACACTTAATGGATGACGAGGGCATACCCAGAACAAAGTCCAAGAACACTGAAAACCCAGCGCTGGTGATACAAGTCAAAACCAAAATTAGTCAGAGCTTGGAATATAGTTAAACCGCAAATAAATCTAGGACACTAGTCTCCTAGGTTACCCTCACCTCTTTGAAATATGATGCAATTTGGATCGCATTTGAAAGGACAACCGGGCATTGAAATAATAGACCTATACCGAATTCGCTTGACTGACCACGAAACAATGGTTTGAAGTCGAGACTGAACTTGATTCTTTTATTCATCAAGTTTAACCTCAACTAGAAACCATTGTTTCGTGTCCAGTCAAGCGAATGCGGGATAGGACCATTGAACATTTTAAAATGTTCTTCGTAAGGTCGCTTTCGTTATGTACAATGGACAGTTGTTCTGTAGCCTGCAGAGCAAGCGTTCTTTTAATGTGTTTGAGAGGAAGAATCGGGGTTTGGGGGTTCCTATTTTGACCAAGGGCCCGCGAGAAAAAATGGGACCTAGCTCGATCCAAAGTTCCCCCAAAACCCCGGTTTTTCCCCAAACCCACAAGAACGCCTTGCAGGCTAGTTGTTCTGTTATTGTAGTTGTTGTTCTAGATCGATGATGACAGGGCAAACGTGGGTATTGCTGTTTCTGTTGTTAGTACTATTATTATTCTTGTGGATGTCGACGGTGAAAGTTTGAAAGGCGTTATGTTTGCCAACGTTGTGATCCTTCTTCTAATAAGGACTTTCAGATTTGCAAAATTTACGACGGAAGTTTTCAGATTTTGCAAATCTTAAAGCCCTTAATGCTACCACTGTTATCGTTGTACCACTGTATCGTTGTTCATATGACATGAAATTATAATTTAGTTGATTGACTCTTTCAATTTAAAAAGCAAAAAAAAAAAAAAAAACATACTTAAATAGAAGTTGAATAGCTTCAAATCAAGATGGATTACTTGATTTAATAGGTAACCTTACCTGGGGTCGTAAGGACTTGGAAGAAGAGATTTCTCCATTCCACTAGTGGACATCAAAAACGGAGTCTCGTACTTCTATACGCCAACAAAACAAGTGTTTAGACAAACAACTGCGTTATAGATGTAGCTACTTTATGAATTTCTATTCGTGGTTCCCCCTCAGACAAAAGCAAAACAAGGCACCGTTGCTGCAGAGGTTTTCACAGTGAAATTAAATTCTTGTCACCAAAAAACTACACAGTACCTGTTATAAAGAATACTACGAGGATAACGAGACAATTTTATTAAAAAAATATTTTTTATTTTTCACAATTTTTGGTTTACTGATTCATCAACTTATTCTCCTGCTCACAATTTTGTTTTACACCTTTAATAGTTTGTTTATTATAGGTTCAGTGAAGCACTCACCTGTTTATCCTCATCGTCTGTCACAACCACTTTATCTTTATCCCCTTTTATTTCGTTTAGTTCCTTTTTCATTCTTTCAATCTCAGTCAATTGTTTCAGCATTTCACTTTCTTGCTTTAGACCAGCCATTTTCTCAAGATGTTCTGCCTTCAATCGCTGGAACTCTGAACTCAATTCTGAACGGCAATGAAAAAGAAGTTTGCAATATTTATTCATTAGTACATGTATAGGAAATCGCACGATCTCGAGTACAATTTGGAAATTAATAGACACGAGTGTTTTGAAAGTGTTTGTAATTTACGAGAATTTACGAGTATTTAACGAGAAGATCGTGCGAATTTTAATTTATTTTAATTTCAGAGTTACCTGGTGTTTTTCTGAGCCCATTATTCTGCTGCCTTTCCATCTAGCAAAAACAAATATTGGATCTAAAAAACCTATACAAAGTATTCAGTTTGGAACACATTGTTTAGCGAGCCCGGCAAGTCCTTCACGTACATAGTTAGTAGTGCTTTGCCTTCTGTCAATCGATCTTACAACCTTCAGAGTTTGTGTTTGATGGAAAAAACCTAATGGAACTTTTTCATGCGGAAGACATGTTGGTTGGAACAATGGATTCCTTCACGCGTAGCCTCGCATTCAAGTGCTTGAGAATAAATTACTGCAGTTTAAACAAAGACTTTTATTCTCGCTCATGATAATAAGAATGGCCGCAGTGTGATAAACGTCTACTCGTCTTCGTACAATATTTACCCATTTCAGAGAAAGTGTCATTCCCTAGAGTACAGCTTTTTTGTGCAACCATTATAAATGATAATATTGACAACGATACTGATGGTCTGAAATAGGTAAACAGTGCACCAACCCGAAAAAGGTATATTCAAAATATCAAGATGACTTGGCTAAAAGATGTGGAGAGACAGATGAAAAGAAGCATAGAAGCTTAACTGAGGTTTTAAATCCAAAATTTACGGTTCCGATTAGAATTTTTTTACCCTTAGTAGTTGCAATTCCTGTTCGAGTTTTTGGTTTGCCAGATGGTAAGCCATTATTTGCTGTTGTAAGGAAGGAACAGGAACTGGAAAAGAAAATAAACACATGAGTGATTCGGGCAGATATTGTTTTTAATTAATAGGTTTTTGGTTAAATGGTTACATTGAATATTTTTCCTATTTGTTCACTTCTGGTTTGCTGCTGCAGCATTTTGTTTTTTGTTGTTGTTGTTGTGGTTGCTGCTGCTGTTGCTGTTTCTGCTGCATGTTGGTTCTGCTGCAGTTGCTGCATGTTGCTGCATGTTGTTGTTGATGTTATTGTTGATGTTGTTGTTTTTGTTGCTGCTGCTGTTCCTGCTGCATGTTGCTTCTGCTGCAGTTGCTATTGCTGCATGTTTTTGATGTTGTTTTTGTCGTTGCTGCTGTTGTTGTTGTTGTCTGCTACTGCTGCTGCATGTTGGTTCTGCTGCAGTTGTTGTCGCTGCTGCTGCATGTTGTTGATGTTGTTGTTTTTGTTGCTGCTGCAGTTTTTGTTGTGTGCTGCTGTTGTTATTTTTACTGCATGCTTTTGTTGTTGTTGCTGATGCCACTTTCTTTTTTGAGACAGCTATAATGTTCGTTTGCTCTTTCATTTCTTTTGTTGTTTTGGTCGGTCGTTTAGTTGGTTGGTCGGGGGGAAAGAGGTTTGGGTTGATGATCAACCAGTTAAACCAGTTGGTTGTTTTGCTAAACATTATCCTTCTCTATAGCCCATGCAAAATGAGGATAAAAAAATTGACCAACAGAAAATTCTACCCGTGATGCTACTAGCATCGTACGTATATGTGCTGACAATCACGAAAACTCTGACCATGTTGCTAGCATCGTATGCATGATATGTGCTTTCAATCAAGTACCTGCTGTAGAAACTGGCTGCAAACATTTTGCTTCAAGCTCAAGCTGTTTGATCTGGGCTAATATTTCAGGGTCTCTTCCTCCTCCTTGAAGATACGACATCTCCATGGCACTGAAAATGGCATAAAACGAAAACTCTGGCATGAAAAGATCGCTCTGCAAATCTGTTCAATCGTAGTTGGAGTATAAGTCAAGTTAGCTTGCTAGTTGAGTTATGTTTAAGAATTTCATTTACATGACGTATAGATGCATGATGTTGTGAGAAGCACTTATGTTACCAAATGTTAGAGCCTTTCTTTTTTCTTTTCCTTTTTCATTCAGTTTTATACTCTTAAAACAGAGCTCTGATTGAGGGAGGAGGTAATGCGCGCACCGTCGGCTTCCTGGGATACTAGCCTCGCAGTTGAAGAAACTACCGACGTTAGGTATAGCTACTTCACCTTTGCTATATCTATGAAAGGGTATACTTCCCCTGGTGTCCATGGTCTTAACAAACTCCCTTTACAGATGGAGTTATGGATAACTTATAGAACAAACACTACTGCACGAAAGGAAAACTGATTAAAAATATTAAGAAACTTACTTAATTTCACCCAGAAGTCCACTTCCTTGTAGTGCAGCATACTGTGGCGAAGGTATAGGACTAGCTTGTTGCACATTTAATGGATTATAATTCTGAGCTCCGGTGTTGTATAGTTTTAAAATATCTGTTGGATTACATGTGCGACAAATTATACAACTTAACAAAATCCTGTTTTCACTGAACACAAAAAAACGTTGACACTGAATTTTTTGCTTCATCCCACATAGTATTTAGTCCCTTCTCAAAGGTACAGCTGTAGATCAAAGTCAGATTATTGCCAAACAATTTTTCAATGTTTCCTGGTACCCACCTGACATGCCAAGGAAACTGGAGGAAATTGGTCAAATTTACTAGTCGGTCAAACTTTTAGATACAAAAGATAATTGAATTAAAGTTAAATTCAATTTTTTGACTTTCAAAGCTGGCACTTTTCGCTACTAAGTAGGGTATAACTTATAGTCTAGTATGGTAGCTCATCCAATCAGAATGCGGCATTGATGATAGACCACCAGGGCTGTAAACTCTCCCGGATAATCTGGGAGTCTCCAGATTTTGGACCGTATCTCCCGGTCTCCAGATTAGAGTCTCAAATCACCTGGATAATCCCCGAAGCTGACCATTTCTACTCGACTTTCACAACCATAAATTCCAATTATTTCATGTTGTTTGTGTTATTTTAAAGCCCTTTCAAAATCAAAACGTTCCTCATAAACTGTTCTTGCAAGCAGGCCATTGTAATGTAAGCGATAATCTGGTTGGTCAGAAATAAACCAATCACATCAAATGTTACAAAGCGAAAGACGTATTTTCGCGCGCTTTTTGACGCGCTGTGACGTCATGTCCATTCCCTATCAATTCTCCAGATTTGAATATCACAGGGGTTGACAGCCCTGGACCACTATACTAGTTGGTTTTGATTTATTCTAAAAAGACTACTAGAGCTTACAAATTTTCCATTTTACTTAGGTTTGGATTGATATTTACCTCTGGGTTGTTCAGCAGGAGAGGACCTGACAAGAGGATAATAATTTTCTTATTATATTGCTGCAGATGTTTTGTGGTTGTTTAACATTATTGTTATGTCCAACATGTAATGTGATACAGTGTAGCAATGGATCCTGAATCAATTGAAGAAATAAAAACGCGCATGCATGCTGTGTGCAGTTATAAAGCAGGGTTGGAACAACACGAGAGAGTTTGGAAAATTACGAAATGTAGCAGAGTGCTTCTTGGCACTTTTTGAGTGTTCTGCCAAACTCCAAGTGCTTTATAACTCCACACAGAACAGCAAGCAAGTTTTTTATTTATTTTTATAAAATACAAATTACAAAAACCGTTATTGTGGATAGAAATGATGCAACTGAAACTGCATGAGCATGCTCTCGTAAAGCACATGGACAGAAGATGATATTTATAATTCAGTTATTTTATAAAAGAAGGTTAATGGTAAGTGGGATTACTAATGATTAATCACCATCAGCCTTAGCAAGTCATACCACATTTTTTATCAAACCTTTTTGTAGAAAGAGGTGTTTCTGGTGATAGAGAAGAACGTCCATGGATTTTCTTTTTAAGAGTTTTCAACTTGTCCATCTCTGCCTGATATTCATTGCTGTAAGAATGTGCAAACAAATTGCTTACTTATTTAAATAAGACATCCTGTGTTTTTTTTGTGAGGTTATGAAAATACTATCACAAAATTTTTACTGATTTATATTTTCATTTGTCACTTTTATCTAAATTGGTTTCTTAGTGCAATAACTTCAAATTGAAGAATTTTACCGATTTTCAAGAGAAATTTCTTTTAATAAATAACAGCTGTCTCAATTAAATATAAATTTGAATCCTATAAATACATTTGATCTCCTATTTACCTCATTTCCTGTGATTTATAATCAAGATATTTTCTAAGGCCTTCAAATTCTGCTGTTTGCTTGTCCTATTAAATATGTAATGTTTTTTTCAAACATTTTAAATTATGTAAACATTTTCTTTGACATGTACAAATATTTTTCAAAGTTTATTAAAACCCTGAAATAACCACTGGGCTCATTAAAAGTCAGGGAATAGCTAACTCACAGATTGCATTTGAATTTAGTATTTCAAATTTTGTGGAGGAAGGAAAACCTGAAAACCTGAAAACCCAGAGAAAAACCCAGAGAAAAACCCACACTAACTCACATTATAAAAATAATATTCCGTGAAGAAGGATGAAGATCGACCCCATTCCCCTCCTAAATACTCTGATCAATTCACAGTGACAAGCTTTATTACTTTTCTAATAAAATAATATTTAAAAAAATGATATTAAAATTGTCTGATTTAATTAAAGACTAACCACACTTCCTTGTGATACCAGCTTGTGTCTGCTTTTTAATCCAAGTGAGTTCATTTTTTCTTGAATGGCTGAAATTGGTACAAGGTGATGATGAGTAATAAAGTGCAATATGACCTCTCATAATAATACATAACGTAAAACATGCACAAAAGGTGTTTAATAGAACTCAGTAAAGCATAATTGTCATACACTGTTAACACATTGAATTTCACCCCGGAGGGGTTACTCTTGCCCGTTTAGGGTAGGGAGGTGCTGCTGAGTCCTCTGCACCTTGACTCTGTTCCAAAGTAAAATCACTGAAATTCATACCCTGTTCCAGAGAGGAGAGAGCGTGATTTCATATACCTTGTCCCAGAGTGAGCGTGTTTTTATATACCCTGTTATCCTGTTCCAGATTGGAATCGCTGAAAACCATACCCTGTTTGGCGGCACGTACCTGTATAGCGAATATAGGGGAGTACCCCCCAGGAATTCCAACAATCAGGTAATGGTCACTAGTTCAAGCCCAGTGTGACACCATATATGACTTGAATTTATTTGATATATAATGACATATTTCTCTCCAGTGCACAGGTTCTCCAGTTTCCTCCATAAAAATCAACATGTGAGTTGAGCTTTGAATGTAGCAGTAGTGTGTGTGAGATAAAAAGTGTCCCAATTAATGCTAAAGGACTCAATAATTCACTTAATAAATAAAGAACTTTATTTTAATTTTTATTATATTTTGTAAAAATTACCAAGTTTTTCCTCCTTTAATCTTTCATTATGTGCTCTCAGTTGATCTAGTTGTTCCTGGTGGTTGTCTTCAAGCTGTTTTAGTTGGTCATCAAAGAAAGTTCTATCAAGGTGGTAGTTTGTGGAAGACCTTGATTGCCTACTGTCTGGAACCTTTAATTTAATTGGAAAATACAAAACAGATACCACCTAACACTTATATATGAGCCACAGTGTATCATGCTCCTATCACAAACCAGGGATGTACAAACAAACAAAACAAATCCATGGAATATCCCACTTGTCACTTGTATATAATAGTTATACAATGCTTTCTCATGGCACACCATGGAATATTCCACTTGTCACTTGTATATAATAGTTATACAATGCTTTCTCGTGGCACACCATGGAATTATCCCACTTGTCACTTGTATATAATAGTTATACAATGCTTTCTCGTGGCACACCATGGAATATCCCACTTGTCACTTTATATAATAGTTATACAATGCTTTCTCGTGGTACACCATGGAATATCCCACTTGTCACTTGAATATAATAGTTATACAATGCTTTCTCGTGGCACACCATGGAATATCCCACTTGTCACTTGTATATAATAGTTATACAATGCTTTCTCGTGGCACACCATGGAATATTCCACTTGTCACTTGTATATAATAGTTATACAATGCTTTCTCATAACACACCATGGAATATCCCACTTGTCACTTGTATATAATAGTTATACAATGCTTTCTCATAACACACCATGGAATATCCCACTTGTCACTTGTATATAATAGTTATACAATGCTTTCTCATGGCACACCATGGAATATTCCACTTAATTGTCACTTGTATATAATAGTTATACAATGCTTTCTCGTGGCACACCATGGAATATTCCACTTGTCACTTGTATATAATAGTTATACAATGCTTTCTCATAACACACCATGGAATATCCCACTTGTCACTTGTATATAATAGTTATACAATGCTTTCTCGTGGCACACCATGGAATATCCCACTTGTCACTTGTATATAATAGTTATACAATGCTTTCTCGTGGCACACCATGGAATATCCCACTTGTCACTTGTATATAATAGTTATACAATGCTAATATTGTGGCACACCATGGAATATCTACACACTTGCCTGAATGCCTGTGTGTAGACAAAGAAAATGCAAGTAAGGTGTGGGATATTCCAAGGTATATTATTATTTGAAAGCATTGTTAGTAAGCAAATATGTATCTTATTAAAAAGACAGCTTGCTAATTCTTGTTGTCATTAAACTGATACTAAATATATTAACAGAAGTTAGGCCAATGCAGTAGTACCAACCTTCCTACTTGGACCAGAGTTTATCTTAGAATGTTGGTAGGCTTTTTGTAATGACATGCTTGCTTTGAAGGCTTTTAGCTCCTCTACCTGTCATTGATAAAAATAAATGAGCAGAGATGCAGCACTGCATGCCTACCATAACATATGTCACTAGTGTTGTGCACATGTGAGTGTCTCCTATAATTGCCTACTTCCTACAGCAGATATGATTTTCTTGTCATGCATGAAGGTTTCAATTCGAAGTTTCCTGCATAATGCTCAATGATTTGTGATAGAAGAAGAGAATTAAATTTAGCACAGACACATACTTCAACCTTTGTGCACGGCAGGCTAAGCATATCTAGTCGTGAACAAGTAGATGCCTAGATAATCAGGTATCAATATTAATATCTCCACTGATCATTAATTAAAGGTTAAAAAGATTAAATTACTGAAATCTTACCTTTTCTTGTTCTAATGCACTCATTCTTTGGCTAACATCATGAACAGAAGAGCCTGCTGTTGATATGCGTGTTGGATGATAATGAAAATTTTGTGGACTTTTCTCTCCAAGAGATACCTATATATTAGGTTATACAATTCGTATATGTTATAAGATAATTTACTTTAAATTATTTTTTTCTGAGAAAGAAAATAAAAAGAAATAATAAACTTACCAGTTCCATGGGTGAGATAGATTTACCCCTCCTGCCAGTATGCACAATGGTTTTCGCATAACCTCTTCTAGCAGAGCCAGGTGCTGGGGGTCCACTAAGCAATCCACAAAATTTTCTCTTATGGGTATCGTAAAGAAGCCTCGAGTCGAATTTCATATTACACTTCTCACATCTCCAGGTGTCCATTGCTTTCTATTCTTGTCGTTTATCTTGTTTTATTCAGTTTTTTTTCGAGTTTGATCAAGTTTTATATAGCAGTCTGTAGTTGTTCTTGCCATTTGTAAATGCTGTCCATCAGCATTGGGCAGTCGAGCTTCGCACAGATTTCTTTTTCTATAAATTCTCTTACATATTCTAAATTATTTGATTATTTGTTCGTTCTCCTCCATATCCTTCAAGGTCTGCTTTTCTTCATGATCCATAATAAACATTATTTCAATAATCTTATAATACCATATTTTTTTTGTTGATGTTGCTATGCAATTTTAATTATGAGCCCGCTGTATATACAGACAGCAGTTATGTCAGCCTCACTTCATAGTCACGTGATAGAATGCTCGGAACTTCTTTTTCCCCCTTTAAAGAAATGTCTTATTATTAAAATATCCTCTTGGAGGGGACTGAATCTGAATTCTATCAAATAACGGGCAGTTCCAAATTACCTCGTTGTAATTCTCTTATACTTCTAAACCTATTTTTTCTTCTTTGGTGAGAATTACAGATGGTCAATTCGAAGAAGGGTTGGGAAAATTTTTTTTCTTCGCAACACCGCAGACCGCCGAGCAACGCAGTCCGGTAATGGGAGCTACCGGTACTGGAAGTAACACTAGTTGCTTTCGTTACAGACGTTTGGGGACAAGTCAATATTCCTCGTTCCCGAGAAGAACCAACCAAAAATGCATTGTAAGTTGCATCGTATTTATGGTAGACAGGGCTGCCATTGACAACAGTATCCATAGGGTTACTAAAGATATTACCCTGTATATAAATAAAGTTTTCATTTGATCAATTCATTCATTCATTATGAATTAAAGGTGTCTATGACTTGTAAAAATTTACAATTTTTAAGGTGCCTGTGAGGTGGATGGCTGACTACTTTTGAACGTTAATCAATTTGAGCCCACGATGTGCGCGCGCTCAAAAACCGCTGAAGAATCTATTTATTGAAGGACCATACGCGTTTTGAACTTCAGCAGGGCGAAACCCTCAAATTTTGCACTGAACTCTATTTTTCAATAGCTTATTTGAGTTAACTTCTAAAAATCTAGGTTATGTCAACATTTTAGAAAAAGTTAAATATTCTAACACATGAAAAAATAGATTTTTGTAGGGAATTTTGTTCGACTGTATGAGACTGTTTTAAGAGCACGGAAACCATTTAAATGCTGATTATCTCGAAAACAAGCTCGGGACACCAAGTTGTTCTCTCCAGATTTGGAATCAGCATTAAATTTCAATTTGGAAAATCGAAGTTTAAAAGAAATGTTGAATGTTTTTTATTTTTATTTTTATTTTTATTTTTTTAAGGCAGTCAACTTAAGCAGACGTTTAAGTCTAAACAAAGACCAGTGTAACTGAAAATGTTTGCACGCGCGAGTTCTAAGGCTCGTGTGCTATAACGCCCCCGCCTAAACTATATCGTTTCTTTCCTACCCGCTAAGCAGAAATCTTCTTTTATTAAAAAATGATTCCAAGAGCTTATGACTGAATAATGAATATCATGGAAGTGAACTCTTCACACAGATCGTCAAAAGTTATTTCAAAGACTGAAATATGACTTGTAGATCGATACTTGTTGTATTAGTAATCGTTATTTGGGTGTCGGTAGAAAACTGATTATACAATCGAAACGATGACTTAATAGTTCCGATTCATTCAAATATTAATATGTACCTCTTCCAAATCAAATGATTATAATTGGGTTTTTTCTTTATTCTTTTAAAATGTTTTTTTTATATTTCTTTTTCCCCCAGAACGCTGATAATACTTAGTTAATCCAACATGTATCGCGCTAAGCCAACTTAAGCTCTCCTCCGCTGCTTTGCTGAACTCAGAAAAAATAGAGAGCTTATTAGCGGTGGAGCTAAAAATGTTGATGTTAATATAAGATATCATACATGTCTTGTAATTAAAATACATAACAACTAATCGTTTTTGATTCTTTAATTTTGAACACTATAAATGATCCAGTCAGGAAGCTTCTCAGTCCACTTTGTAGATAGCAATTGTACTACTTCAAAAACAATTTAGACTTCTCGTGACTTACAAGTGAAATGTCAAAACCTTATTCCCTTGTTCATCAAACTTAACTTATGTGTCTTGTTTGTCAGAAATAAATCAAACAGACAGAGGCAGTCTAGGAAATTAAACACTTGTTCGTCTTAATCTTCCTTTGTATCAGTGGCACAAACCTCTATTATAGAAAGATCGAGTGCGCGCGCCGTTAATCTCGATAAAAACTTGACGTGCGGCATTCATCCGATTAACACATATCGAATGCTCTTTATCTTTCTCTTTTTCCGCAGAAATGAGTTGAAGCAGAAAGTTTTGACATTTTTTAAAATTAGAATGTACAACTGTTTCTTCCTAAACATTCAAAGTGAGAAACAGAATTCAGTTTTCATATTGGACGTCATTCTTTGCCTCATCAACTTTATGTTTGGAATCATCGCAATCTGTTCCAACTTGTTAGTACTGGGTTCAATTCTACGAACTCCATCGCTCAAATCTCCATCTAACACTCTTCTTCTTTGCCTCGCCGTTTCGGACCTTTTGGTTGGGCTTCTCGTACAGCTATCTTTCATTCCGTATCGAGTGTTCTTGTATATCGAAGTACTGGAGATCACATGCACATGCATCGCTGGAACCGTGTTTGAGATAACCGGATGGTTCCTTTCATCTATAACATTTTTACTTTATTCGTTATAAGTTTCGAACGATATGTTGCCATATCATTCCCGTTAAGGTACAATCAAGTCATAACCGTCAAGAGAGTGATCAAAACTTTTGTTGGAATCGTGTTTTTTTCTGGTGCATTGGCGTCTTCTCGACTCTATGTCATAAGCAATAGAATCCTACGCACTATCAACGCTGTGCTCATACCTGGGAACTTCTTAACCTTATGTTGTGTGTATTATACAATATTCCTCGTCGTCAAGAAGAAACGACTTCAGACTCACAAACTGAGAACGAGATTTGGAACCAGCGCATGCGCAGTTGAGATCCAATTGGTGACCGAACTGAGGCGATTCACTAAATCGACGATGACTATGGTTTATATTGGAAGCGTTTTCTTCATCTCTTATTTTCCATTCTTTTGTACCATGATAGCTTACTTGGTTCTCGGGGACACTAGATTAGTCAGCATGTTTTATTATATCACGTTGACAATACTCTTTATTAGTTCGTCTCTGAATCCTTTCCTGTATTGCTTCAGAATGAAACCTATTCGAAGCGCAATGAAAAAGACCTTTGCAGAGTTTATTTCTTACTTGATTGCTCCTCGCGTTAAGTATAATTAAATTAAATTTTATTCCACACACTCAAACATCCTCATGCACTTTTCGGCGGAAAAATCAATTTTTGTTAGAAAGCTGAGGAGGTCTGGCTACGAGAAAGCACCCTCGATCGAGCATCTAAAATACTAAGCATATAAACAGTCTAGTCAAGTGACTATATACTTGGTACTTTGTGCAGATGGCAAAAATGAATAGAGAACTGCAGTTCACTGTTTATTCAGAACGACCTCATCGATCTTAGCGACGCTTTTATATTAGTTGTTGGGCTATTATATGTTGTATGGCTCTTTTACTCCAACGAAGGACTAGGGTCCGAAACGTCAGTAAGTTTTTTCATCTTTTCACGGTGTATAATTTACCTTTTCATCATTACTGATTCAAATAACCTTCATTTTTTCATCTTTTTCACGGCGTATAATTAACCTTTTCATCATTACTGTTTCATTAGAAACATCGACGCAGCTCACACTAGTTTTTAGCTAGTTATATCTTCTTATGGATATTATATAATACATTTAATCAAGTTCATTTATTTATATCAGATAAAATTGTCAAAATGCATGTGAAATAAAGTAAAGAAATCTTAGTTGAAAAGTCTGAGTACCTCTCTCGCCCTACGTACTTAAATGTTGAATTAAGCAGTTTTGATGTGATATTTTTCCTTCGCTCTACTTCACAATTTGACGATTTTATTAAGATTTTTAAGCCGTCGCAATAGGCATTTCCTTAATAATATGACACCACAGAAACCTAACTTGGGTACCTGTCGAGCGACAGGGAGTTTGAAAATGGTTGAGCCGGGAGTATCAAGCAAATATTATTGTCATCCTAGAGTCCGCGGTTTTCCTTCACAAATACTTTGTAGTCCTATCTTCCTGAGTCCTACAAACTAATGGCAATGATTAAGAACAATATCGTATTTCTTTAACAAGCACTTATTTCTTGTGCATGGTTTAACATACACGTCGTTCAATTACATATAAGAGGATAAAACTTAATGGGTTCCTTCCTTTGAATGCGGCCGAGTTTCTTGTTTGGGCTTATGATCCGGGAATGTTCTATCTCCATGGCAACAGCTGTAAAAAGAGCTAGAGGACGAAACCGCTACGAAAGTTAACATTTTGATTATCAGTCATTTTAAGGTGACCACATATTATTTTATCCATACTTATTGTTAGTAAAGTTAAGCTTCCATTTTTCTATTAATTTAACATATGGTAATACGAGCAACGAAAGTGGCAAACTAGAAATACCATGTGGTTTGAAGAAGCAGAAAAAACGCTTGATGAATATTGATTTTTTGGCGATGCTACTAAAGGGTCTGTTTATAAACTGCTATGAAAGATATAATTCTGCTTTTAGGGCTGTAAGAGAGAGAGAGAGAGAGAGAGAGAGAGAGAGAGAGAGAGAGAGAGAGAGAGAGAGAGGAGAGAGGAGAGAGAGAAAGTACAAATTTCTTTACCGTAATTTAGATATATTGAACTTGCAGAAAACGTCGATGCCAAAAAGGGTTCTCGGTATTCGTGTTTCAGTATAAAAAAAATGTTTACCTTGACTCTTTTTGATTTAATAATAGGTTGATTCATGAAAAAACAAATTCATATATCGAATCTGATACCTTATCATCAGATCAAACACTTGACTTTTCTCTTTGGGTATCATTTGTACAACGTCATACATCATATCATTTCTCCCTCCAAATGTCGTCATGGTAACGGTTTGACCAATTGAAATTATTGTTAGGATCCAGATTGAAGGTCCTTGGGATTCGTACTAAACGCAGCAACGAGTTTAAAATTAGCGCCAGATTGCAATATGTAACGTGGCTCGCCCTACCCCTCAAATTTTAACTGCTACAAATATATACCCAAATGTAATTTATCCCGCCCAGATTAGTTTGTTTAAAATGATACCTATCCCTTTTACCGGCAGGCATTGACTTTGTAAACGCTTGTTCAAATTAATTTGCTATAAGATAGCGATATATCTATTTACCAAGCTAGTGTTTGCAGCATTAAACATGACATGTTTGAAAGCTCGTCCCGGATCTGTTAATTGGTAAGTTTGTACTGAATCAACTTCTGTTTGAGCAGTCATCCGTGAGGTCTATTGTGTTGCAAATTCACGTACAAAACATTGATATAAGTACTCTTGTCTATTGATATTAAGCGAACATTAGTCACCATCTGCTTATTCGCAAAGATACCAAGCTGTCGTACGATCGTTCGATTGATCTCAGTGCATGATCGACAATAGAAGGTTTTGCAGTCCATTGGTCTAAATTTGAAGATATAGTTAATTGACGAATTCTTAGTTATCATGAAGAATCTTGGTGGCGTACGTCTAGCGCTAATCTTGGGCTGCATCGTTGCTACACAAGCACTGAGTAAGTAATTTTCATTTTGGTTGCATTATTTTAACTTTAACTTAATCAAATTATTCGATGTTTTGCGTTCGTATTGTTATACAATTTTAATCTAATGTTGGCTTTCCAATTTTATGAATAAATGGTTAGTACGAGCATTAGTCAAATGACTATATCGGCCGAAAGTCAAACTTTTTGAACCGTTAATTGTCCCGCTCTTTTATGAAATCATTTTCCGTTCAACATGAAAAGAGCTAAATTAAAATGGCGCCAAAATATAATTCCCGGATGGGATTAGGACCACATTGAACCGTTAATATTCATGATAAGGGCGTATGGCGTCAACAATCCCGTTCGATCTGAACATTTTTTCCTTTTATTAATCATTCCATTATTTCGTTTGAATCAAATAATTCTGCTGAATTTAATGTTTTAAAAAAAAATATATAACATGCAGATAGATGTTTGGTGACACATGGTGATGCCCCGTGTAAAGGTAAGTATAAATACTCCGAACGATGTCTGAGAAAGGAAGAGAAAAGAAAAGCAAAATAGACGCCAGACACTTTAAAAGCACACAGGCTAACTGTGGACTATGGCAACTATGAAAAAAAGATATTGCATGGAGTAAGTTTTTCCCTCCAGAAAAGTCATAATCCTTCTTCTGAACTAAAACTAAAGAAACTTCAAAGTATTCATTCATGAATTCACAAAGTTTTCGTATGTGTTTTCTATTGCGCGCATAAGATCTTGTACGGAATTGCCTCGTTTTTTTAAATTTGAGCACGCGATACTTTTTGACAGCGCATCACGGATGTCCATTCACAGTTAACAATCAGCAAGCATAAATATTTGGTGATGCCGACCGATGTAATAAAAGCTCACTCGGAAAACACGAGTGTCCTATAATCTTAATATTTATTATCATGCAGCATCAGGTCCCTTACCAATCACTCTTAAGTGTCGGTACCCTGGACAATGGTTCGAAGTGAAGGAGACCGAGGTAGAAACACCAACGGGGCACTGGAATCAAGTATCCATGGAAACTACCGCTGACAAACAATGTAAGCAAACCAAGGAGGCATCAGGCAAAATTTTGCTTGTGACGTCTCGCAGTTTTCAAATCTGGTCAGCGTGCGTCAAGTGAGGATAACGTACTTTTGCTGGGAATTCGGTAAGTTAGTTGAATAATAATGATGATCATAATGTTAATGGAATGACTTAATTGATTTCAAAAGTGCCGCAGTTATCATCTTTTATTACTCAAACGATTAAAAATGCGCAAAAAATAGACAGAAATTGTTGCTCCCTTGCATTGCCCTGATGATGGACAATATTTCCGAAAGAGCGGCAAAAATAGTAAAGATGTTAACCTAGTCAAATGTGCCTTAATTAGTTTTTTTATCGTTTCCTTCAGATCCCGATTTACTTGGAGGCTTTGGAAGGAAGAGAAGCAGAAAATTCCCTCTGTCAGTCATGCCATAGACCGAGAATACTAGTGATTGTTGCCACAGTAGTCGAAGTGACAGATTCCCTGACCCATTGAAAGCCTTAGCATTTCGCAACATTATAATAATCGAATCTAATCTACGTTATAATATTGATAATAATCTTTATTGAGGAAACTATTTCACCTTTGACGATTTACAAAAAGGATCTCTACGTTATGTCTGTTATATCTTAAATTAACACATGATTAACCCAGGTGATGGAAAATAAAATAGAATAAAATTCATTCATTGTTTTCTTATTTCGGACTTTTGAGTGGGGCCGGTGTTGAGTATATCATCCTTTACCACACATAGGAACCAATACACAGACAGGGGTATTTCCTATTCTACGCAGTGAGTGAAAAGACCATAGAGAAATTATTTAGGAATTCAAAAGATTCGCTTCAATTTTCTGCTTCACCTTCCTGTTCGCTTATTTAAGAGAGTACTATCCTTGCCTCGTAAATTAAAATACATAAAAAAGGCGATTTTTAAAAGGTTGTGTCTAGATGGGATACTCGCAGTCCACTGAGGTGATTGAGAAAGACCGGGTTACCGAAGCACGTCATAGGTTTTCAAACACACGAGTGGGACTTTATAGAAATTTTGGTTCTCTTGACTTGAAGAAGTGAAGACACTAAGAATCGAAACCCTAAACGTAACCACTACGAATTCGCTTGGGTGGTCTCATTTTTTTAGTCATATCTACATAAACACGACTACTAATCGACTGAATAAAATCCCCTTGACAATTACACTCTCCCTAGTCTCTCTTAATCACCTGGACTGTGAGTATCATATCTAGCCATAAACCTTTTTAAAACTCTATTACAACTTCCACAAGTATATAAATTGGGTTTCCTGTGTCAGAACCAGAATTGGCACGTTTATAAGGAATAGGGGTGCTCTACGAGGAATAAAGTGTTTTAAAAAAGGATACAGCTGATGTGGCGGTGCATGCCTAAGGATATATCCGCTGACGCGCGGTAAAATAATAAGCTAACGTTGCAAAAAAAAAAAAAAAAAAAATCAATAGATTACAAAATTCATTGCATTATATTTAATATTGTTACAAAATTATTTTGATTTCAATAAATATATATAACTATCACAACGATGATTGCGATTCATTTGTCAAATTTCGATAGTTGTGACAAATGTCCCAATTTGCAATATTTGGCATTTATTCAGAATTTACTTTTCAAGTTTAAGAAAATCTCAGCCGTCAGCCACAGTTATATATCTGTAAACCAGGAGGGGGTTGTAACAATGAATTCAACAATGTACAGAGAATTGTGTCAACAAGCCTTTACATTCCATTCTATGTGCATTTTTTACGAATTTTATTGTTTTACTTAACCTTCAATATCTTGTGAAGTAGTGAATATATTTTTTGCGCTCTGAATTTTACTGGTTTATCATCGAATCTGTTATGCATTTTGTTATTCACATATTGCAATATTTCTTTGAAATTATCTCTAAAAAATTAAGAAGTCAATTGGCTATAAAATTCAATTCTCATGGTTGCTAAGGCAATTACACTTGTTGCCAGGCAACACGTTGTAACAGCATTAATGCCTGCATGAAGGCATCGGATTTCTTCGTCCTCGTCACTATGGTTACAAGTTGCTAGGTAACCGATGTACTGTTCTATTGAGGCAGTAAAGAACCCCACATGTGGAAGCAAACAGCATTTAGAACACTGTAGATGTGATCTCTGATTGGTTTTTGCAGGTGACGTAACTCATCCTTCTTGTCTCCATCGATGTCGCTGCGGTAAACTATTTGGATGTCCTGGAAAAGAAGAATAAAACGATGGAAACTTAATTATCCAATCCAAGGTTTAAGAAATAACTGGGCCGGGCTGACATTGTAGCGATTTAATGGATTGTTTAAGGCGACAAATTTCAAGATGGCGTCTATTTCGTTCCCTGAACAACTCCCACAATGCACTGCGACGAAACTCTATCCAGTTTTTTACTCAACCTTGGATGGCTATTTTTGTTTGATCGATCCTCATGCATTACAGCTATCGTTCATATTGCGCTAAACTAAAAATCAGCCACCTTGATTGACCTAACAAGAGAAGCTAATGAAGTAATATGACGTAACATGTAAACCAAGAATTTGCAAAAGCTTCCATTTAAATAGCTACCTAGTGTCTCTTACTGTCAAACAACAGTTCAAATCCTATCTGCAACATTTTGTCTTGGAACGCAGACCTCATTGTATTTGAAAAAAACAATTTCTAATTCTTACCGTTTTACTGGTGCTCTCATCGACAAATACGAGTACGAACATGTCAAGGTCGTTTGGATTGAGCAAAACAAGATAGTGAAGACCGTCGTCATCAGAGAACAAACGATGAAGACAAGAGAACTTCGCTATCAAAACCCTGGATGAAAATAGGAAATAACATCGTAAGTCATATGCTTTCAAGGAACAACTGGAGGGTTAGATAAGCAAGGCCTAATGTCGATTCATAGACTTAAAATACAGCTATTTCAAAAAGAGGTTCTTCAAAGGTTTTGCTGCATGCTGCTTAGGCTGCGAATGCATGGAAGAGGGGAGGGGGGGGGGGGGGGGGGGCAGGTGAAATTGAGGGGGGATCGGGAACATTTTGGTAGGAAAAGAGGGATATGGGCAAAATGGGGGTACAATTTTTGGAAGAAACTACAAGCCTTGCTTAAGGGGGATCGTATTTTTTTGCATGACTTTAAGGGAGGGGGTGTTGAGAATTATTCTAAGCATTTTAAATTTTCACCTACCCCCCCCCCCCCCTGCATACATTTTAAACGCAGCCTTACCACCCTTAAAATGTATCATATACATATGTAATAATGACTGCACAGAAGAAATTATGCCAGAAAAACGTGCAGACAAAGGTTTGGAAAATTCCATAAAGTCACGACCTTTCACTGATTTGATTCACATTTCCCATAGTGCATTTCAGGCTTGGTATGTAACAAAACCTTCACCAACCGTTTGTTTTTGAAATAGGTGTATTTTAAGAGACAGCCAAACACTTTCAGCCAGAATTCTAGCCTGCTTAGCGGCCCTTTGTGTGAGCTGGTCGGGGGGTCACTACGCATACAGGATATCAGAATTTCGTGAAGCGTCAGTTTTGAATAGCTTATAGGCACCGACGGGGTGAACGACGGAGTTATTATTATTATAATAAGCTAACGAAAAAAAAAAAAAAAAGAATCAAATATAATTCGGGATTTAACAGTGGCATTTCCACAGAGTAGTTACGAAGAACCTAGAGTAAAACCCTTGAAGCACGGGAGAGAACCAACAAACAACTCTACTCACGTACGACCTTAGGCGAATGTTCTCATCACTACGTCGCCAGTCGCTTCAGTATATATCAATAACAAATCAGAATAATATTTAATCTTACCTAAAAAGGTTGAGATACCAGAAGTCATTCATCGAAAGCAAAGGAACGAGTTCGTAGTCATAGTGGTTTAGTGACTTGCAAATCACGATAGAAAGTAGATGTTTGAACTCGTCGATATTCAGACGACGAGATGTTGATCCCTGCATTAAAGACAACACGATTCTAAAAATAATGCAACAACAAGTGTGCGCTTCTCGTATTATAACCAGGGTCCATTTGTACCAAGCCATTCGGGGTGGATAGCACTATCCGACGAGCATAACATTGTCTCACCTCTGTTTGAAACTCCTCAACGTCAATCCCAGAGTTCCACTGCTCCGCCAGGTCAGGTATTGGCCTTCTAAACTCACTCTTCCTTCTGGTCTTCTTACTTTCTTTATCATCTTCCCCAGTCACTCCACTTAGTAGCCTGTACCAAAGTAGGTCGCGCTTACAGTGGGTCTGGGCTCGACATACTACATGTAGTAGAAGATCATGCGCTTTTTGTGATGACTCGTTGAGAAGAGCTATTTCCCTTGTTGTTCTTCCATCAAGGCTGCTTATAGCACCAGACGAGTACGAATGAGGGCTGGCAGACAAGCTCTTTTTGGCGATATTTTCCTCTGAGTGAGACTGGGACATGGAAGACAAGGCGATTTCTTGTACCATCTTGTTAAGTGAGTGGGGAGAAGACGCTGACCGGTGGAACGACTGAATCTCAGCTTCTGTTAAAAGGGGTTTGCCTTTGCGTTCTGGTGAGCGTTTTACAGTCTTGTTTGGTGCAGGTGAGACATTTTGAGCAAATCTTACGCGGGAACCTGCAAATATTGCGAAAAGATGATGTGAGTTTACGTTGCACTTTGCACATTAACTTTACGTTCCCTGTTACCAGCAATTTTCATAAAAATGCGAACTCTGTGACTTTGAAAACAACTTCATGTTTTACTTTATTTCTATCAAGCCCAAAGGTGCGCCGAAGGACTTAACGTTCATAACATGTGGATGGAATCATTTTATGGCATTTTCTTCAGTACTGAGAATAAAGCTAGCGGATATTTTGATAACGAAATACAAAAAAAAGTATGGAGCGATGTTTATTGTAGAGTGTATGAAGTCACAGACTCCTATTACAATTCGCAAAAATATAATACTTCCAATTGGAATAAAACTGTCAAGTTTGAATGGAATAGGTTCAAAACTTGCGAAGAGATGATAATGGTAGTGACACGAGTGAAAAACGTCTGCGCATGCTCTGAAATCGTATGCAAATTAGTCAAAACATAAGTAAATTTGACTTTCAAACATGCCTGATAAATTGGACATTCACAGAACGTCAAAACTTAGTGTCCATGCTTGAAACATAAGGCTAATTCTTTCATATTGTGTTTGTTAATACAGTATGGATATTGAATGGGTAGAACTGTGGTGAAATAATGATAGATGTGTTGATCATCACAGTGAATGAGCGATCTCACGCTTAGTGATTTCAAGCTTCAACGGGAAAAGAACCCATGACCTCCGCGATGCCGGTGCGATGCTCTACCAACTGAGCTATGAAGCCAATCCTGTTGGCGAGCGGTCATTTTTGTTGGGTTCTTCAAGCCCCCATAAATAATAAGTGTGGATGTTGAATGGGCAGAACTGTGGTGAAATAATGATAGATGTGTTGATCATCACAGTGAATGAGCGATCTAAGCGAACGCTGTAAAGAAAGACTTGAAACTCAGTTTATAGAGCATCGCACCGGCATCGCGGAGGTCATGGGTTCGATTCCCGTTGAAGCTTGAAATCACTTTTTCAAGTCTTTCTTTACAGCGTTCGCTTAGATCGCTCATTCACTGTGATGATCAACACATCTATCATTAATACAGTATCTTGGTCTGACAAAAGTATACTGTCGAACTTTTTGGTATACTTGGAAAAAACAAACGTTTATTTTCTCCAATTTTCTTTAATTCCAAGGGCTTTCGACCGGAATAACCTCGTTCCCAAGCACTACAACTTACCTTTATTATCTTTATTTTCTCACTCAAGCTCATCAAAATTCTTAGAAAACGTGCTGAAGTACACGCATGCGCAAACATTTTTTTCTAGTGTAAATGGTAGTACCTTTGTGCTGAAGATTGCCCGTCTTCTCCACCTGTGTAGTAGTTGCCACATGACTAACCGGAGCTCTAGGCTTAAGTGACAACTTTGGAAACAGCTCTCTTCGACTGGTCATTAGAATATAGTACTCCATATTAATGACACTGCTTTCGAAGGAGTTCTTGAGAGTAACAGCCAATGTTATATCATATTCTTTATTATCCCGTAAGTGGGTATACAGGGTGCTGTCAGCATGACGGCTTGGTGTGAGGATCTGGTCGGATCCTAGAAGAATGGATCTTACTTCCCCTGGGATCATTGTGTTGATTTTGATCGTGCTGAAGTGGTATTCTGTAGAATGCTTTACGATGTACTTGAAGACGTTGGTTGAAGTGATCATCGGTTCACAGGGCACAGCGATTTCGCCTGTGAAATAGGAAACATCGATGTTGTTATTCAATACTCCCATTTCGAGTTCGCCTTTGCTCAGTCTTAGCCTTGATTGTGTACAAATGTGTTCTTTTCTTTTATTAAGGTCCATTAAATTGTAAGTAATGTATGTACTACGGAACAATACGAGTTGATTAAAAAGACACGGGTTTTGATTGAATAGCTGAATATTATAACACACACCCGAGACTAAGGCTGAGCATAGAGAACTCGAAACTGCAGTATTAATGGGAAAATATTGCAAATTCCGTGCAACATTTTAGGAAGCGCGTATAGGGTCCATAAGGGACCAAATCCCCTCCTCATACCATAATGTTAAACCCTTGAATTGCTTCTGCGCCAGATAAGTAGTTAGTTTTGGATAGAAAGGGAAGGAAATAATAATTGATGGGTTGCAAGCATTCCCAAGAGAGTTTAAAGATAAAAGCATGGCGGTCATTGTGGTTAATGAGATGCTAATGAGAAATCTTTTGTTAAATGGCACTAATATGGCCGCGATGACGTAACGTGCAAATGAAGAATACTTCCATAATAATATTTTCTTGATTTAAATAAAGGCTCACTTTAGTGCCAAACACTTAGTGAATGATAGGGCAGTGTTAGGTAGCAGAGAAATCCTACCTTTGCATATATGGTTTCTTGCAAACCCTGGGTAATCGGGGTGTCTTCGGAGAATTTCAGCAAGAAGATCCATGATTCTGTAACCCTTGTGAAAGATCATCTGCCGTCCACTCAGGTATGACTGGGCTTGACGAAGGTGGAAGTCATAGGTAAACGATAGCAAATGGACGTAGTCTTTGTAATGAGAGCAATCCTCATGAAATATACGGATAATCTAAGGGACAAAATGGACTGTTTGGTTAGTAAAGGAAACTGGAAAACGAAAATAGATCAGTTAGTGGAGGGGTCGGTCGATGGTAATAGGTGTCAAAAAAATAGGTTTCTTTTGAGATCTTAAGCGTAATATTTAGTTGTTCTGCCTTCACCAGCTCATAAACCAAAATTCATTGTGATTTAAAGGGTATGAAAATCAATGAAAATTGGAAATGACTTGAAACTTGTTGAAACTTATCTATATGGCCCAGAGTAGTAGCTAAGCAGTTTCCTTCATAATCGAAAGTGGCGGGGGAAAAAAATCTAAATTGTGAGTAAATGACGTCATTTACTCAACCCTATTGTTCTTTTCGCTTTTAAACCAAAATATCTCAACAGAGAGTGGCTACCAGGATAAAATTTTAACTAATCAGATTTTCGTTATTATAATTCAGTCACAATATCCTCGAATACTTCAATTATTCGGACTTTCATCTTAAAGTGCACTCTAAGACTATGTGTTGTTGTCATTTCATTCCCCCCAAGCGACCATGGTCCCTAGCGTTAAAACAATTACTTTCTGATGTCATTATGAAATAGGACAATTTTCTATCAAGACTTACGTGAGGACTGACGTTCTTTCCTGATGGGATGCGAGAACAGTCGATGGAATACAGACGAACATAGAAGTACAAGCCCTGGAAATAATAGATAAATTCATGGAAGAAAAAAAGTAAATAATAAACTAATGGATAGATAAAACAGATGAATAAATAACTAGATGAAAGGGAGGTAGGGATGGATGGAAGGAAGGGATGGATGGGTGGATGGGTGTATAGATGGATGGATGGGTGGGTGGGTGAATAGATGGATGGAAGGACGGTTGGATGGAAATAGGGATGGATGGAAACGGGGATGGAAATGACGATGGCATGGATGGATGAATGGATGGATGGATGGATGGATGGATGGATGGATGGATGGATGGATGGATGGATGGATGGATGGATGGATGGATGGATGGATGGATGGATGGATGGATGGATGGATGGGAGGATGGATGGATAGCAGGGATAGATAGATAGATGATGTAAACACAGGTCTCATCTCGCTTTACCTGGAAGAGCAGTTCCATCAGTATGATTCCACCAAAAGAAGTTTTCTGTAGGAATTGATGAAAAACACGATGGTTGTCGGAGCTGGTGCGAGACATGGGCTGAGAAGTAAATGATATATAAATAAAAGTTATTCTCCAAAAAAAGCAGCATGAAATTATAGCATCAAGTGCATATTACATACTCCAGTTGCTCTACGATATTACCTTCCTTTCCTTTCGTTTTTCCTTCCCCTTCCTTTCCTTTCGTTTTCCCTTCCCCTTCTTTTCCTTTCGTTTTTCCTTTTAATAACATAAACTTCATTTTTTCCCCTATAATATTTATTCTACCTGCTTCTTGTAATCAGCTGGTGCGTTGCTTTTGGTTTTAGAATGACCAACACGACGAGGAAACTTCTTGGAACTAAAACCACCAATAATAAAAACATTTTGCATCAACTTAATATTTTGTAAATTGACCGTCCCAGAATATAGCAAAATGTTGAATGACAAATCTGGCTCACAGTAATTAGGCCGATCTCGACCAATGAGAAGCGAGAGAGGTAGTGAGTACAATGTATAATACTGATTAATACTAGTTCCATCTAGTCTGCTACCTTACCCTTTGGCTGGTTTAGGTGACTGAGGCCTAGTCTGCACCACAACGAACTGCAAGGACTGCATAAACTGGATATACTGTTGCATAAACGCAGAGCGAAGATCTTTGTGCCAGCTATCTTCGGGTTCGTCTGTTATAGTATCCTTCCCTGCTTCTAGACTTCGTTCTTCAGTCGATTCTTGGTTCGATTGGTTCTGTAATTTTTTCCTCCAATCAGGATGGAATAGCAACGGGCATGCGCAGTAGTGAATCAAACGAGAGGAGCGTTTGAGGATTTTAAGTTTATCATCCTATTAAATAAACGAATAAAATTATCCTTATTATAACACATTTATAAGAAGAGTTATGGGAATATAGCAGAACGAGAAGAACAAAATGGAATTGGGAAGCAATCATGGCGATTCTCGTACTCGGTGTCGAATGCGAACAGTGTTGTTTGCTGGTTCTTCCTGTGCTTCGGGGTTTTTTCTCTGGGTTCTTCGGGTTCCCCTGGGATATAGCAGAAGGAGAAGAAAGAAAATGGAATGGGGAAGCACGCATGGGCGATTCTCGTACTCGGTGTCGAATGTGAACAGAGTTGTTGGCTGGTTCTTCCTGTGCTTCGGGTTTTTCTCTGGGTTCTTCGGGTTTCCTCCCTTCACAAATGTCTACTTCTGAAATCCAATTAGAATTTCAGTGGGCTGAAGAACCACTGTGTGGAAATGCTAATGTTAAAATCCTATTTATTTGTTTATTATATTTGAATTGGAATAAATGGAAGAAAAGAAAGAATAGCAGAAGTTTGAGGAGAAGAAGATTGAAAGGAGGAAGGTTTACTGACTCACCCCGCAGGAGGATGTGGAGGTGCTTGCTGCCAGTTGACGTAGAGCTCGTCCAATGCTGTCTGTATAGTGTTGGCTGATAAAAAAATCGAATTATATTATAGTTATCATAACAGAATGGTAGAATTTAAAAACATCGAGCAGGGTTCGTGCTGAAGTAAACAATTAAAATTCAAGGACTATTCAAGGAGTATGCAAGGACCCAAAAATGAATTTTCGAGGAGTATATCAACTAAATACGGTGGTTGCACATGGCCGACTTTCAGATTTTCCAATCTTTCTGACTAGATCTATTCAGAACCATGCAAGTAATGGTCAAAGCAAAAATTCAAGAAGTTTCTCTAAAATTGTAAAATTTAAAAGCTTTTCAAGTGCCCTCGAAAGCGTGAATTAAATTTAAGGAGTTTTCAAGGAGTTTAAGGAGTAGCACGAACCCTGATCGAGAAACATGATCCAACGAACCTTTGATTTGGGCAGAACGTATTTCCTATGGATAAACAGAGAAAAAAAAAATAGATAAGGTTAAAGCAGTAAGATAAGGTATTGCTAATTATACAAAAAGTTAGAATACGAGAACGTACCGAATTGATAGCCATGTTGTTGACGGATCCCTGGTTGGGAAGTATGAAGTGTTGCTGAAGTGGTCTTGTGGGACCACGTCACGCAACACTTGATCAAACACAAGGAGGTTAGCATTAGCGAGAGATCGTGAAGTATTTCGGTCACGCTGAATAAAGAATAAAGAAATCTTAGTGCCGATAAAATGATGAAGATATAGAAATATATAAAGTTATAGTGCTTGGGACGAGGTTATTCCGGGCGTAAGCCCTTGGAATTAAATTCGGAAAATTAATTCCGACGTCGCTGGGATTCGAACCCACGACCTTCGGAATTGTACTACCGATGCTCTACCAGCTGAGCTCGAGGTCAGACTGAGAGCAGGCCGGGGTGAAATAGATGTTGGTCCGCGGTAATTATATGCAAAGATGAGAATATGTGGACCGCGTGGCACTTATGAAATACATATAGATAATAAATATAGGTAAGTTGTAGTGCTTGAGAACGAGGTTATTCCGGGCGTAAGCCCTTGGAATTAAATTCGGAAAAATTAAATTAGTGTTGTGTACCCAAGCTAGACTATAATCCAACTCGAAAACACCTAAGATGCGCCCAGTCTTTCAAACACTGAACCAAGAAGCAAAGGTGAAAAGCGTGGACTCTCAGCCCTAAACCATTCTTCCCAAATAAAAACGAGAATTCATTTAGTTAGGGTCTTTGGTGTCGAAAAGCAGTTCTATAGATTCTTCTTTCTTTTTATATATTCATGACAGGATTTGTTACCAAACTTTTAACTATATATGTTTCAGGAGAGCAATTAGACCTGTAAATACATCGCAACTTAAAAGCTCTAAAGATATGATGAAGCAAACTTACCAACGCACTAAATGTTTTTCCACCCAAATGGATAAAAATAAAGACGTTTGTTCAAGTAGTAAGTTACAGCTCCTTAGAATAATAATAAAACAATGATTGAAGACTCTTACGTCACTGACGACAGGAGTTGCTTTGCTGATCAAGGCGGCCATATCCATGTCGTTGGCAGACATGCAGTATGGGTTCACATCCTGAATCGAAACGAAACAAAATATATCGGTTATTTTTTTAAAATATAGGATATGAAAACATCAGAGTGATCAGGTGTAGTTTGGGCTGGCATTACAGTGTCTAACTCTAACCCTAGCCCTAACCTTAACCACTATTCTGCTGGAGGAAACATTGTCAAGATCTAAAAAGACCACTCGACTATACTGACAAGGAAATGTTAGTTGTTCCAGTGCTTCACGAGATGGGCTGGACCAAAACACGCTTTACACAAAAATAGACCTATTTTAAAAAACGTTTTAGGTCGGAGATCTGAGATGGGCGATCTTTGACTAAACAGAATTTGTGTGCTATGTTTTCTGGCTAAACT
The DNA here is from genome assembly GCA_011057435.1 of Actinia equina. Taxonomy (NCBI): domain Eukaryota; kingdom Metazoa; phylum Cnidaria; class Anthozoa; order Actiniaria; family Actiniidae; genus Actinia; species Actinia equina. The sequence continues at coordinate 379,918 of WHPX01001214.1, forward strand.
ACGAAAAATCACATTCCAAATTCCATTCTAAAAAGAAACTACGTTGTTCGACATTGAATATATTTTATTTTGCAGCGTGTTACTTGGTGCCAGATTTCAGATCTCCAACCGACGTTTTGAAATGTGGTGTATGCAACATCGTATTTCATAATCGTAGTCGCGCTAATGCCTTGCCTTTCCCTTTTTGCCTCCATGATTTGAGCATAACGGAAGGTGATGGAACTATAACCCATCTTCTTGTCATTAGGACAGGTTGTAAGGTGACATCGTGCATTGTTCCAGTGCAGCAAAACCCTGTATTTGGTCCTCTCGGGATTGGTTGTAAAGTCGGCGGCCAGATTGTACGGGTAACAGAATCAAGCTACGAGTTAGTATAACTGATCGATGTATTAGTCCCTCTAAATAGACACCACATTTACATTGTTACAGTATTGTCTGAAGTAGAGTAGATATTACTTTCTAAATAAACATAGTGGTTGCAAATAGAGCCTACTGTATATTCTCAATAAAGTGTAACATGAAGTCCGACATGGTTGCTTTCGTTGTCTTCTCCTGAGTACTGATGATAGTGTATGGTTGTGGTGTGATGGTGGTGTGATGTTTGGGTGGGATGATGGTTATGAAGATATGTGGTGATGATGATGAAGGATAGTGGTGATGTTGATGATAATGGTGGTGGTGAAATAATGGTCGTGGTTGGTTGTGTCTGCCCATGATGGTGATGATGTGATGACGCTGTTGATGATGATGCTGTTGATGATGATTCTGGTGATGATGAAGAGTGGCTGAGTGGTGATGGTAAGCCTTTGATAATTGTATGACAGATAGGAGATTAGATGAAGGAGCGTGATTACTCTGATACTGGTGACCGAAAATGGTGGGTACGAGCATATCATCATCATCAACATCATTATCATCTGCTTAGGTCAAAAATTACCTTTTATTCATGAATGTCAAGTAATATAGAGTGCTGTCGAGGGGCCCTGGAGCACGGTGATGGTATCTACATTGAAGCGTGTCCACCCTTCTCTGGTTGCAACGTTAAACAGGTGACAGTCACGATTCCCAAAGCCTTAAACACGCTGTCCTGCATGAGTCACTAGCACGGGACGTTACCAGAGAGAAGCGCCATTATACTTGAATAAGAGGATAAATCAAGGTGGAACTGGAACTGCACAAAGACAGATAAGCATGTATGACTGCACTTACGCCGAGAAGGAGCTTCTGACATGCTGAATTCGTCGCCTCATCATAAGGACCTTAACACACACCTTTGAGAATAAAGAAAAAAAAAGAGGAGGAGAGGCGTGGGAGGGGGAAGGGGGGGGGGGGGGGGGAAACAAAAATAAGAAGAATACGATTAATTGTTACTGAGCATAGTAATAAGCCGTCCGCCCAGGTCATGGGCATGTTAAAACTGGACCAGTTATCAATGGACCTAGGAAAATAGACCTTATACTGATACGACAGCCAGCCTTAAATTATGGGATGCCCTGTAGGACAATTGTATTAAAGTACGAGCGGCGGGGCGTAATTTTTCAATAGTTTGAAATTGTGTTCGGCTATTAAGTTCAAATACCAGCAAATTCAATTCTTTTTAGATGTGCTTCTCATGAAAAGCGCAAAGTTATTTAAAAAGACACCCTAGTAACAGCTGTGAAGTCTATAACATTTTCGCATCTGAGACTGTCGGCTTGACCACTCCTCGTTCCACTCACCATCCCAGAATTGTTCTTACATTGACCAGAACAATAGATCGTCACAAGATGTTGTCCTGTATCGGTGGAAACAAAGGTCGGTGATTGCCTAGATAATATCTGACTGGTTCACACATACCCAGTATTACGTTTAGCACCTATGAATTTAAGACCCAAGAAGTTAAGGAATGCAATGTGTACGTCCATGTTTTCTCAATGTTTAGATTGTTCTCCCACTGGCGATGACTCTCGTGCAGTGCAGCACATTAGTAAAACGAGGAAGCGCGTGAGATCGTGGTAGCACGAACAACGGATTCCTCCATGATCCAATGAGGTTTCGTTCATTTGTGTCTGCCAATGAGGCAGCACGCAAAGACGTTAAGAGAAGATGCGCAATACTTTGCCGGCATGATTTAGATGACCTTTCCCGCACGCAGCAAAAAAAAAATAGACCCTTGCCAAAATGGGCGGGGCGGCCGCCGCAGAATCGGTTGAAATTAAAATCGGCTAAGACTGAAGTTGAAAATTGAATAACATCTGAGAAGTTGTCTAGGTTATATAATGCTTTCTTCCATGCAGCACGCAGCGTACTAATGTCTGTAAAACATTTGAGCAATTTTCAACTAAGTTTTTTCGGGCGATAAACACCTTACATAATGAATCTTCGTTCTAAGTAAAGGTGCTCTTCTCCAGTGGCGGTAATGGTTTTTAATGATATATTTTAAAGCTCCCTACGTTCAAGGGACTAAACATTAGTTTTGTTGCATGCCGAGACAGGCTGTGTGAGGCCTAATTGACTTGCAACTTCACGCTTCCAGACTGGAAACGCCGACAACGAGAATCAAAATTTGCGACAACAATGCATAGTACATCAGAAAAATTGTTAAAAAATGTGATGATGGTCCTGAGTGGTTCTCTACCAGCGTTTACGAGTGGGAAGTAACTGAGGGACCGTGATCGTGATTACGCAGACAATAGAAGCCACAGGACATGCTAAGAAATACCATTTCAGATCATTAACAATTTAGCGCTTATACGCCTAGGTAGTGGAAACACACTTCGTAGGGAGGAAAGAAGCGTTGCGGCGTGATGAAAAAATTAAAAAGATTCAGCTTCATTATGCCGGTTGGAATTGAATAAACTATTTCAAAGGTAGGTTAGGTTTGTGCATGATTTACAGATTGCCTGTTGACATCTGCATTTATACTAAGAAGAAATTAATGCATATGTCAATAATGTCAGTCACAAACGAGCAGGGACAAAGTCTCGTGCCAATGTCACTAGACTCTTGCCCGAAGGGACATGCAAAAGTGCATCACAAAGGCAATCAGGCAGTTCCAATTTCTGCCTTTCAAAGATATTTTTCATATTGTCTAAATTATTGGTAGTGTAGACGTATCATTATTAGAACAAATCAAAGTACGTTTACTGTGGTGATTTGTAGGTACAGCCTTGGGCTTCATTCGGGGCACATGATTGATCGCACCAGACTTGACAGCCATGAGGATAAAAATCGGTCTGGCAAAGCGAGTGAGGAGAGACCTTCAGGTTACATTTACCGAAGGATGGAGGTGTAGTACAAGGTCTGGCAGGGGCAAACGCGAATAAGCATCTCTCTCACCGTGGGAAATGGAAAACTGAAGGACGAAGTTCAATTGGTTGAAAAGTTAGCCCGCCAATAATAAATAAATAACCATAAGATGGAATAAATAAATAAATAAATAAATGAAATAAAAGAAAACGATAATAGTGAACGAAACATATATAAATAAAGGACTAAATGAAACATGACATTAAAGGAAGATAACATGAATAAAGTGAATTAAGGGAATCAATGAAATAAATGAATAAGTAGATTAATTTACAGGAATAATAAATAAAATAAATAAAAAAATAAAGTAAACGGAATAAACACAATATAAAATGAAATAAATAAATAAATAACTGAATGAATAAACACATTAAATAAATAAGATAGATATAAACTAGCTTAAAAAATAGTGTGAGCTGCGTCGGTGTCTATGACACAGTAATGACGAAAAGGTTAATATAACACCGTGAAAAATAAAATAAATAAATAAATGAATAAATAAATAAATGAAATTAAATAAATAAATAAATAAAGTAGAGTAAATAAATAAATAATAAAAAGAGTTAAGAGCCGTATTTTTACGTGGCACGAGAACTAGGTTTTGAGATTTAAAAAAATCTTAATAGGTAAACTGGTCTGCAAACATTTTGCCGATATTATTTGGGGATGAAGCTTTCTCCTCTCTCCATCTTAGTACGCATTCTTTCTTCAAGGTTTTTGCCGTGTAGCGTGCCTTCTTTGCTCCAACATCTTGCCCCATGTCTCGTGTCCATCTAGGCCAGGTTGTGCGTCAAAGTTGGCAGTACACCATTAACGCTCTTCGACAATGACGGGATAAACAACAAAAAATTGAGGCATCTACTCCCCTTTATTCTTAATTCGGACGACGGAGGCAGAGAACTTAGGCGAAGTCTGTCAGTGGTCTTTGTGGAACCTGCATTTGGGGTTTTCTTCGGCTGAGGAGTCGGAAGGGGGGATGGATGCCCATTTTTTTTTTTGTTTTTTTTCCTTTTTTGTTTTTTTGCGATTCCAGTATTTCTTGGTGATCGAGTGTCGAAAGTTGATACAAGTTCTACAACAAGATCCTCTCTCCTCATGGGAGTTTCTGTACCATCAGAGTCACAAAAAAAAAAAAAAACCCCCCACAAGTGACAGTGAACCTCGTGGGGCCGTGCACGTGGACGGCTCGGAAAATAGTGCCATGCATTTGACTTGCCAACGACAGACTGTCTTCTTCGTAGCATGGCAGTGTGGGCTGATCAGGTTAGTGCCCATCGGTATCCCATTGCGACTTCTTGAGCTCGCTTGCTATTTCCAAGCTCTGCAATTATTTATCATCCTTGTATCAGCCTTAGCAACAAGGTCTATTGGTGTAGTTTTATTGGTTTGGGCAATGTCTCAGTCCTAACATCTCGTTTCCAGAATAACCTATTTTTCGCTTTGGTTTTGCGATATTCGCCATGCGAAGGTATGACTGCTGAGAATGACTCGTAGTTTTCATCGCCAGAAGGCCACCTAAGCGGCTTTACTATGGAGATAGACTTTCTCTTGGCCATCGTATGTGTTTGTTCGTTATGTATTACGTAGGGACTTTCCACGTAGTTCTGTAGAGTTCGATCGCCTGCTTGTCCTTTAAGTAAACCTTGTCTGTCCAGCGTACGTTTTGACAACTCATGTGCCTCTGAATTACACGAGGATGGTGTCATGCGGTGTCCTGGCAGCACTTTTGAGCTATCCGACGATATTTTCGTTGTTAGACCGCTGCGGGACATTTTTTAAAAAGGACCCAGCCGTCCACAGTAGTCGACAGCAATTCTCACTTGGCGTTCACGTTCTTTGGCTTATCTGTTTATCTCTAACTTTGGTAAATGGAGCCTAAGCGCTTTCGCCGAAAGGAGAAATAGAAGGTGTAGGCGGCTCAGAAAGAGACCTGAGACGTTCTGATATCAAGTTGGTCCTCTGGAGGGAATTGATGAGAGGAGGGCAGGCAGAAGGCAAGAGAGATTCCATAAGGAGGTGGACATAACGCAGTTGGGTGAGGCATTTAGTGTTTAACCAGTTGCCTCATCGAGTCTCCAATGGTTACCACGTTCCCACACTGAGCAACTGATGATACAGGTGTCATCTGAAAAAGAACGAATCCGTTTACTTAAAAGTACAATAAACATGCATCAGCTGGAAAGTACATTTTGATATTCTGATCAACGGGGGGGAAACTACGGGGAGAGGGGTTACCCCTAACTCACGTAGCTGTCCCTAGTTGACAGAGTATTTAGCGCAACATTATTTGGTCCAAAGCTTGATATAGATCTAGATCATCGGGTTAAGGCTGGTTTTCATTAACGACATAAGAGACGAAAGCAGGAGCATAAGCATGAGCATAAGCAAAAGATCGTTATGTTCTAGGGTAACTGAATGTGAAGCGAAGCATGAGAGAAACGATAGGAAGTTTCAGTGCAGGGGAGGGATGGAGTACGAGCAATTTGATTGCTTAACACTTGTGCTCTGTATGTTAGCTGACGGAGCATAAGAGTCTGGTTCTCGATAGCGAATAAGACGGAAGCCGAAGAATACGAAAAAGTAAACCCTCCGTCCCTTTGCTTTTGCTTCCCGTCGATGTTTGTTTCTGCTTACGTCTCGTTTCCTGCTTTTCCAGGACATTAGAGTATTAGCTTCTGCTTAGGCCGTTCGTCGATAGGCTGAAAACCAGGCTATACTATGACAATTTTTGCAAATGTGAAGAATTAGACTAAAATGGACCCTTTATCTGAGTTGCAAAATGTGCAGCTGTTGGAGTCTAGACATCTTTGGTCTTTAAAATAATATCTTATTTTCAAAGCATTCCATTATGTATGTCGTTAGGAAAATACGGCGTGCTGAGTCGGTCGGAAAACATGTGCTTATTCAATGAACGGAGCACGAAAGCGGTTTGATTGTTAATTAGAAACTCAATATAGTTTTAATTTATTAATAATATATAGATTTAGGTATAGGACTTTCTTATTTTAATTAATTTTATGTGGGTTAAGATTATCCCCACTCCCCCCCCTCCCCACACACCCAGCTTGTAGGGTCTATCGAAATGGTTCTGTCTACTATGGTTTTTTAAAGGCAATAAAGAGATGGATTGATAGTAGAAAAGACAACAAAATCGTTGATTTATAAAAAGGAAATAACGCCAAGATCCACGGTGGAAGACAGTATATGACGACCCAATTCGACCCAGAGCCGCGTTTCTTCTGGGCCTGTGGCCGAAGGAACGAGGTCATCTGGCATTAATATATCGATTTTTAGAGACCAGAATGTCTTGGACTTTCGGGTTTATAACACAGCGCATCGCGTTCGAAGAGACTATGCAAAATTAAAATAGTGTGTTTTTCCCCCACGATTTTAAATCTGGTACTTTGATTTTAACTTTGAGTTTTAATTCAATTCAATCGTTACTTTGCTTATTTTGACCGTGTATATTTCACTTTTCACGACAAAATTGCGCATGTTGCCAAAATATGGATTATGCCAGATCCCTCGTTCTTCGCCGCAGGCCAGAAGAAAAACGCAGGCTCTGGGGAAGAGATGTTTTGTCACAAGATGAAAAACGTTTGATGCTCAGTCAGCATCTTAATAAAGTCATTACGTCTTCATGCTATTTAAAGGTATAGAGAATTTGATTTTCGAACCTGCTCAGCAGATGGACTTGAATTTCTCTTATTTGGACCTAACAAGGGAAGTATATCACGAAGTGTTTCTATACCGGTACTCGGAGAAAAACCAAAATATTTATTTTCTCAACAAAACTTTCTTGGAAAGGCACGCATACGCAAACGTGTTGTTCTCTAGGGATATATATCCGGCGCTTCAAAACACAGTAAGGCGCGGCTAAAGAACTAAGAGTTTATGTTTCCATGTATAGGGTGCTATTATGGGCTTCCCAACACAGTTTAATGCGGCTTAAAATAAGAGTAGATTTACATGTAGGTCCTGGAGACAGAGCGTGTAACTAGACATGGATCGTTTGACAGCATATTGACTCTTGTAGCTCCTCGTTAAAAGTTCGATCAATGATCAACAATGATGGACGGATCCTAGCAAACGGTGGTTGATTGTAATGCGATCGGCCGATTCTGTCCAAAACTTTCAGGGAAAATAACATGCCAAAACTAAAATAAAATACCATCTATGTTAGTGGTTGCAAGTTGGTTGTGCTTGGTAAACCTAATCAAATAAAAGCTCTTTATACGCGAGAACTTTGGAAGGATGAGACCACAAGACAATCTTGGGAAGCACAAGTGGCGTACGACGGTATGCTGAAGCGCCGAGCCTTCGTCAATGTAACCGAGTTAGCGAGTCCAGCCGGGTTCGCCGCCGCTGTTGGATATGAGTAGAGTGGTGTGTTTGTTGGGTTCTTCCTGATGCTTTCGAGGGTTTTTAGGGTTCTCTGGCTTTCACTGCAAAGCACAAAAATAAGCTCCTAAAAATCCAATTCGAACACGGGAAGAGAGTGTACTCTGGCCTCGGCAACTGATGCTTGAGCGATTTTCGTAAGGTGGAAAACGATAAGGCCCAATCTTAGTCCATAGGTAGTGTGTGGAGACGCAGTAAAAACACTATTTCGTACTACGGCCATGTCGCGTACCGGCTGTACGTGTTGTGAAATGGAGTTGGATGCCTTGATTGCTAGCAAGTAAAATCGTGAACAAAATACCTTTGCACACCAGAGGAAGGAGGTCGATGTAAAGAAAGATCTCAGACGTACCGATATACCTCGGGTCTCTACACTGTTTGCCATGGTTTCGAGTCCAGCCAGTACCTCGGGATGTGAAGCACCTTGGGAGACGATTTGTGTTCATGATAGTAAAAGAAGGGTAAGGAGCCTATGCCAGAGGTGGGATACGATGGCTAGTTTGCTGTGGTAGTTTGCCGGGCGCGCGCTGAGTATCCGACAGAACTGCAAAGAGTGGGCCCAATGTAAAACAAATCGTTATAACCATATGGATCACTCTATTATATAACAAGAACATATAGCTGGTGCATGGGTAATATGAACGAGGATGTAGTGATTGAACAGATAGATTCAGGGGGGATGGCGGTATAACGTATTATCTGTTGATGATAGAGAGATTTTGGTTATCGATGGCGTTGGTGGGGATGATGGCGATGATGATGGGTGATGAGGACGACTGATTTTGATGGCGAGGGTGATGATGTGACGCATGATGTAAGTCTACTGATAGATGATGCGGCTGCGATGGGATAATGATGATGATAATGGTGATGCTAGCGATAATGGTATGTGTTCAGGGGATTAGAAGTGGGCGAAGAGGAAGATGTTGATGATGATGGATGTGGTGTGCCGCTTGGTGTACGTGATAGACGATAATGGAAGTAATCAAGGTGAGAGAAGTGGGATGATGGATGATGATAGATGTGTTGGGTGGTGGTGGTGATAGCGATAATGCGTAGGGGCTCAAGGTGGATAGCAACGTGGTGATGTGATGATGATGATGATGATGTTGCGTGGTGTGATGGTAGCGAAATGGTAGATACTCAAGGGTGGACTAGAAGTGTGATGATGATGATGATGATGATGATGGGGATGATAGCGATAATGTATGGTGGTAAAGGGTGCGACTAGAAGTGGCGGTGATGATGATGATGATGATGATGGTCGGTTGATCTGGTGTAATGGAGATATGGCATGTAATGTTACACAGGGGTGAACATGTAAAGTTCCTGCTTGTTGTGGTGCTCCACTTCTTGCTTTTTCCCTTCATGGTCAGCTGATTGTATTCTCCTGTAAATTATTAATAATAACTGATAAAGAATGTGAAGTGAAAACACTGACCCCTAGACCTCGAGTAGTTCAGGTTTTGTTAGGATGCATAGACGAGCAGGAAAGCAAGGTATCAAGTGGGCGCTCACATGAACGACTTGCCATTATCTTCTAATCAAGAGTACACGGTATGTGGTGGGCCAAGGGTCGTTAAACCCCATACCACTAGCGTAGGGGCGATACTTCTGTTTCTACTGTAACAAATGGGGGGGTCCAACGTTCAGTTCTTATTGCTCGATCTTGGTTCCGATAAACAAGGAAGGACAAAAGTCCCTGAATGATAGCTACCAAGTTAAGTTGTAGCACTAATAATCCTCAACCTCTCACAAGAAAAACTAAATCATTAAGTAATGGGGTGTCTATAGAGCCATTTCACGCATGGTCTCAATGCGCTTACATAAGACAAGTGGAGGACTTTACGGGTCTGCATGATGAAAGGCACGCTATTGCAGCCGTGACGCTTCAGCATGAGGTGATTGTTAGCATACATTAGTGGATAGGCTAGTGACACCGGGATTGACATCCCCTAAACATGTTAATGTCCATTTCGATTGCTATGTGGGACTATGATCCTGTCACGCATGGCTTTTCAAGAAATAATTTTTTCGATTTTAGTTTTACGATGATCAGTTTGATTGTGTTAGCGCCAGAAGAAAGTAAAGAGCCCTTGTGGAATTGAGACCAACACATTTTTAGCATCCATTTGTGGCATCTGGACTGCATGAGACTTTCAGCATCATTATCTCGGCCATATAGTTATCTATAGTAAACAGTTCTCAGTTAGGTGAAGGTAAGTCTGGCTTTGCATCGTGAAAAAAGGAGTTGCTTGTCGGACATTAGGCCTTTTAGCTGTCAGGGACGGGCAATCGCGACGACGCGAAGGCACACCATTACAATAGCAATAGTTGCGCTATTCAAGAGATACTCGTTGGAATGTACGAAATACTGTGCATCATGCCGTACTTATGCTGGGGTTGCCGGTGTCCACTGTAGACCGAAGTTGGATGAGAAAATGGTAAAACAAAAACAAAGACAAGAAAGCAGGATTATGATGAACAATGTGTATTATTCTACATGTGAGCTGCGTTCTTTGTTTATCTCACCAATCATGTTTGTTCATCCCACCCCCCAGGCTTCGTTTCTGCTTGTGTGTGTTACCGATATGCGAAGCAAGACGTGAGAAGTCTTATTTACTACAAAGAGAACGGCTACACCAATGAGACACCACGGTACACCAGAACGTTATTGCGTTTTGTCATGAGTTGGCGTCCAAACAGTAGTCACGTTCGACTCAGTTCTTAAAACGGGGATTCTTATTGACGTAAAAAACTAGGTAACACGAAAGCAAATAATAATTACAAATAGAAGGTTGAACGAGCCTCAATTTCGCCCCAGGACTTGTCGCCAAGTTGCTGTCGATGAAGCTGGAAGGTTTAGATTCTAACACTGACGTCCTCATCGTTATTGGCCCACTTTCGAGAGGGAACATTCGCGATGACGGTCATAGACCAGATTAGCGAGAAGTATGTAGACAGGCAATTCGTCATGTGACTGTCTATCTTCGTCATCTGGTCTGCGATGAGTTCATCACTTGGAAATTGAGACCGGTTCACAGTACCAGAGGGACTCAGCAAGCCGGTAAAGTCAATAAAGAGTATGATCAGTTAAAGCGTATTAGAAACGGATTGGCTTGGAAAATTAAATCATACATAGCTAGTTATAGGCATGTAGTGAATCCTCGTCTAGCTTAAACTATTGTTGTTAATCGTGTTTTGAACTATAAAGCTTCTCGTTCTCACATGACCTGGCTTACAAAGGTGGGAAACACAATTACCTCCATGTTCAGTTATTCATTACATCCTCTATAGACCTTTTCTGGCAGGCTCAAACTTGCATGGGCAATAAATTGAAACAAAACGAAATTCAGTAGTTAAAAATTAAAAAGAGGCGAAAAACTTCATAGCAATCATGATATAATCTTGTTATGGATCAGCCCCGTCAAAGTCTAAAATTGGATGCGCACGCAACCTTGGAAAACGTTATTGAATGATTTCACGCAGACTAGAAAATGACGTTCGTTTATGTAGTGTTGATTGTAATAATGTAACATGAATTTTTTCGAACACTGAGGCGTGAATAGAATTAGAATTTCAACCGTTAGAAACCGCACCAAGATGGAAATTGAATCCATACAAATTTGCTTCTGGATGATATTAATATGTTTATAATGGTGATGATAACGATGATGATGGTGGATTCAGGACATGGAAAATAGGGTACCTCATTGTAGAATATCCGTCACTGTTTCCTTATAGACACACATGTCTCTTCTATCTCTGGACGCCAAATCGACCAAAACACCCGAAAAATTTTTAAATTTTCCACCCGAGGGAATTGCCGCCGCGTCCCGCGGGATCTGGAGACGCGGAGTTGAAACCGTCAGGTGGTTGTCCCATTGACTTGGGCCTGGAAGTGACCGGGCTGGAATGATGAATCTCGACTCCTGTAACGAAACGACAATGGTAACCTAGAGAATCCAACAAAGAAGGTTCTTAAACAAAATTACTACAGACGGACCGGGTCAACAGCTCGGCAACTGACTAGCTTTGCATTCAATCTATTTGGTCCCTTACCTTCGAATCAAATTGCTATGATATTGACGTCATTGTAGAAGGTTCTCATACCTGGCCACCATTTACTCCAAACACCTGCATGCACAGCT